>CM076571.1:491939157-492373115 GCA_034641835.2 Pinus albicaulis | reverse complement strand
TAAGATTGTTATCTTTTGGGCTTCTAATTGTTTGAGCAATTGTAAGCCTAGGAGAAGTGCTTCATACTCAGCAATATTGTTAGTGCATGGAAAATCTAACTTATATGAAAAACTTTGATTCGTGTTATGAATCCAGACACCTGCCCCTGCTCTTATTTTATTACAGGATCCATCGAAATTTATTGTCCAAAGTATATTTGACTCATTTTCATTTTCTTGTTGCTGTTGACTATCAATGTTTTGAATTTGATTCGAGGGAAGATTTGATTTTCTTGGTGAACTGACTGGGTGCATGTTTTCCTTATCTGGTAGAGTGATTTCATCTTCATTACATAAGATAAAGGAATCTAAACTTGATTGAATAGAATAGATTGGAGTGTTGTTTGGTTTATCCATGTTGCTCACCATGTATTTCATGTGAGATTCTCTGTATAGTCTTCTGTTTTGGTTGAAAACAGGGATGGTGGCATAAGACATGTCCATTTGAAGGCTTCCTTGAAGTTTGGCTCCCCAAGATCTTGATAAGAGCATGCCATACTTAGGGGGAATGTCAGCTACAACTATATCCATTACTAGATTCTTAGCAGGGATCTGAGCTAGATTAACACATAAGTCTTTGATTAAACCCAAACATTTGACTCTGCTTGAGTCAAAAGAATACAAATCTTTATATGGTTTAGTAATTTCTAAGCCTAAGCTTTCCATTACCACCTTGGGCATTAGATTGTGTGAAGCTCCTGAATCTAACATGGCGTTGTGTAAAATTTTCTCGTGTATGTTCAAGCTAATATAGAAGGGAGGGACAGTCCCTTCTTGGTATTTTCCTTCAACCTCTGGACCAAACAACAACTCGGGTTTGTCATCTGTCAAGTTTAAGGTGTCAGTATCGCTTCCTAAGTTCAGAGCTTTCAAAACTTGGTTTTTATACACCTCTTGGGTTACTAGTTCAGCTAGGGGGATGGTAATTTTTATCTTAGCAATCTCTCCCTCAAGGCTGAAAGGAATAATTGACTTGTTGATATTTACATCTGTTTTTTCAATTGAATTCCTTTCAGCAACTTTGATTTGCTGAACCTTGTTTGGACTGGTAATTTGGAAAGTTTTATTAGGACCACTAGTTGAAGTGCTCAGGGTGTTATGTTCAACATTTGGCTAGACACTTTTGTCTTTGTTTAAGTCTGGTTTTTTGGCCAAAATGTTGGTTTTCTCTGCTGTTTTTTTAGGTTGAGTTTCTGTGTTTTTCTTGACAGTTGTATTAGTGTTTTTATCCTTTGAATTATCTATGTTCCCTTTGCTCCTAAGATCGTATTGTTTGTACATTTCCATGATTGCATTTTCAAACCCTAATCTATAGTCATCAGAATCTTCATAGGTGTTTGTACTTTGAGCAGAGGAGAAGAAACCTTGTTCTTCCTCAGTGAGGAAAACATCATCCCCACTGTCTGATCCAATCAAGTTTACATGTGATTCTTCCAACCTTTCCAACTCCTTGTCTTCCTCATATTGATCTACATAGTTCTGTTGAAAGGGAGGTCTAATCTGTTGGTCACTTTCTTTTTGCTTATCTTGATTGTTGTCTCTTCTATAATTCTGATTTCTATTTCTGTTTTGGTTGTTTTGAAGTGTAGTTTGGTTTTGATTTGCTTGTACTTTCTTAATTATGCTCATCTCTTTCATCATTTCTTCCATCATTTTGTTGTGTAACCAGCTCCAAAAATAGAAGAAATGAGATATCAACGCCTTAGAAATAAGCCACTTCGAGGGGGCAACCTCCAATAGATTACTTAAATGAACAATTCTTGGATGATACAAATGATCAAAACCTCCTTCTATATATAGGAGTCCATGGGGCCACAATATAATCCTAGTGGGGCCACAATGTAATCCTAGCCGACCTAACAATAATAATGTAAGGGCACAATAATAACAATATGGGGGTTACAGGAGTACAACAATAACAATAAGGGGGGGCTACACTAACATAATAAGGGACTACACTATTAATATAGGGACTTAACATGCCCCTCTCCTTCAAACAAGTGTTGTCCTCAACGCTTGATTATTTCTTGATGCTTCTGTATAAAATTCTCATCCTCCCATGTGGAATCTTCTACAGGAAAGTTCTTCCACTTGCTGAGATACTTTGAAATTGATCGTACTTGTCGAGTTCTTGATTCTATGATTGCTTCAGAACTTCTTTCCATGTGATGTTGATCTTCCTGTTGTTTCATTTGATTCTGCACCAAAGTTAGGTTATCCTTTGAGAGTTGGAGAACTTGTTGTTGATGCTCAATGTGATCTTCCACTAATTTATCATCCATATTAGCTATTATTTTATCCTTCAAACCATCCAACTTAGCCTCCATTTCTACTTTTAAACCATCTATGTCATCTTTGGTTGCTCTTCGTAAGATCGAAATTTGTTGCACTTGGTACCATAATTTTGATATCTCATACTGTAATTCTTCCTCTTCATGCGTCATAGTATAGCTTTTTGAGGGCTTAATGGGTATGGAATTATTTTTAGGGGCCATTTTAGAACCCAATACTGGTATCTATTCTTCAATATGCCCTTCGAATAAATTCCAACTAATTTTTTTTCAAACGAGACTTATGTAATTCGAAAAAAATACACACCTTTTTCTTGCTTTTGAGGAGCTCGATATTGAAATTAGATTATCTCTGTGATTGTAGCTCTTCAATATTTGAAATTCAACAATGAATTAGCCCACTGACTTCTCTTTTGAATGCCATAGGTCTGACCTGATTTGGATTCTCCAAGACAAAGTTGTGTCCAATCTCCCACAATGACCTAATTATGCACTGGTTCAGTAGAGAGAATTTGTACGAATTGCCACGTGTCACTGTTTCATCCTTTGTCTCTGAAATTGATAGCCAAGAAACTATAGTCTATGTACTTGCGACCAGCTTTTACAGCACTCCAATCCGATGCCCAGAGAGAGAGTTATTGAACTTTTCCCACGATCACCTCTTTGAGATGAAATTCAGGAGCCTGAAAAAACACTACCTTCCACAGATCATATCTCCACAAATATTGCGAACCAAGTTCTGAAATTTTTTGACTAATTTCCTCAGGATTTCAGCTTCACACCATATGAATTTCAGATTCTGAACATTCGTAGAAAAAAATTTATAGCGCAAATTCCACGATGACCTGTTTAGGAGCCTGAAAA
This sequence comes from Pinus albicaulis, assembly GCA_034641835.2. Lineage (NCBI taxonomy): Eukaryota > Viridiplantae > Streptophyta > Pinopsida > Pinales > Pinaceae > Pinus > Pinus albicaulis. The sequence continues at coordinate 492,369,921 of CM076571.1, read as the reverse complement.
TAGACCTAACTTCCACAGATCATATCTCCGAAAATATTGCGAACCAAGCTCTGAAATTTTTAGACAATCTTCTTTAGGATTTCGGCTTTTCACCCTAAAAATTTCAGCTTCTGAAACTTCGTAAAAAAAAAAGTTATAGCAAAAATGCAACAATGACCTGTTTGGAGCAGCGAAACCCTATAATCCAAAGCTTTGATACCAAATGTTGTGTAACCAGCTCCAAAAATAGAAGAAATGAGATATAAACGCCTTAGAAATAAGCCACTTCGAGGGGGAAACCTCCAATACATTACTTAAATGAACAATTCTTGGATGATACAAATGATCAAAACCTCCTTCTATATATAGGAGTCCATGGGGCCACAATATAATCCTAGTGGGGCCACAATGCAATCCTAGCCGACCTAACAATAATAATGTAAGGGCACAATAATAACAATATGGGGGTTACAAGGGTACAACAATAACAATAAGGGGGGCTACATTAACATAATAAGAGACTACACTATTAATATAGGGACTTAACACATTCTCTCCATTTTTGAGCTTGAAGTAGAAGGAGGGGATTCCTCTCTAAAAGATACTCTCTTTTCAGTTTTCATTCTCGCTCTCTTTTTTATTAAGTTGACTTCCACAGAAAGAGCACATCTTTGCATATCTTCGAGAGTTGCAAAATATCTCTCTCTTAGCGAATAGGTCATGTCAGAGTCAAACCCTTAAGGAAATTTGTTTAAAGCTGAACCCTGTGGAGGTTTTAGTTCTGGAGAAAGTGCATTATACACACTATTGAATCTAGTGCAATAAGCTTGCACGCTTTCCCCGAGGTTTCTGTGGAGGTTTTTGTAATCAGAAAGGACTTGGAGAGGATTCTTCTTGACTTCCCATTTGTTTAAGAATGTTTGATGGAAGGCTTGGAGATCATTAATACTACGAGGGGCTAAACCTTTAAACTATTTTCTTACTTCTTCCCCCAGACTTTGAGCAAATAATCTAAGCTTGACAGAATTATCATCAATCTCATTTTTGTCAAAGTAGTCATTCATCTTATCCACATGTTGTGTTGCAGTTGTAGCATTATTAGCATCATATAATGGAATTTTGGACTAGTAGTCCTGTGGGAGATTGACTAAGGGTACTGGAAGGACTAAGGGAGCATACCATGCTACCATGATATGTGGTGGGGGTGGATTCACAAGAGGGAAAGTGTGTTGAAGTGGAGTGGTTTGGATAGTGGATGTTTGGGGAATAGATGTGGACGTACCGGGGATAGATTGTTGAGCTGACCGTGGATGAGAGACACCTATATTTAGAAGGAAATGTAAATCAAGTGGTGTGGTTTCTCTACTACCAGGTTGTTCACTTGGTTCTGGGGATGAAAGTGGAGACTCAGAATCTACCTGAATGATATCATCAAGTGACCTAGTTCTAAAAGGATTTCTTAAGTCAACTTGTGATTGGCATAGGGCTGCAAGATTCTCAGGGACTGAATTAGATCTCAAGGGTGATCTAAAAACAGCTGAAAATTTAATCTTAGGAGACTTCCTAAGTATACTTTCAAGGTTGTTAACTTCTTCCAGTGGGTTTGGGTCAGGGTAGGCTCTAGTATAAATCTTTCTAGGAGCCACTATGTTATGTTTTTCAGACCCAACTAAGAAGAAAATTCTAACCAGATATGACAATTTTCAAGAGGGTAACTGATTTTCTCAAAAGAAGGAAACTTAAATATTAAAGCCTTCTAACCGAATTTGTATGATGTTTATAAAGACTTGGGGTCTTCCCAGTGGAGTCTTGAGGTCTGTTTTTAGGATTGTGGAGTCGCCAGGTGGAAAATTTTAGCTCTTTTGGAGGTAAAAGGTCTTTTGGTCCACCACCAAGTTTATTATGAAGCCAAACTGAAATGTTTTTTGGGTTTTTCTAAGTTATTTTGGTCTTATAGGTTGAGAGAGTGTTCTAAGCCTGATTTCACACTTAGCTAAGGTGTTTAATCATGCAGGGTTCACTCTTATGGCTTGGTAACTGATTTCTTCAAGGTTTGATAAGGTTTTATGAGAATCCTAAGAGTTACTTAGTTTGTCACTGATTCAAACAACTTTTATCATGATTACCATTGATTGGTAGTGCTTTAAGAAGGCTACTTATGTAATACTGGACATAAAAAGTTTGAAGAATGGTTTCAAACCACCATATTCTCAGTAGGTCCCACTGTGATCGCCATTATGTTGGAGTCCCATGTTTTGATAGTAAGGCAAATCAAAAGAAAAGGCAACATCAGAACCAATCTTTAGAGTTACAGGATCTAGTCCTCCTGTTCTCAGAGAGGGATCTCTCAAAGGTTTGTTTGCAAAGGTTTATCTTGTGTGCTTTAATTATTGGTTTTAGACTAGTTATTAAGTGCAGGTGTTTATTTGTTTGGTTGGATTGAGTTGATACAACATAACATGAAAGGTCTGGGAAAGATAGACAGAAAGAGGAAATATATGGTTCATTGGGCAATGGAGTCAAAATAAGGTCATGACAAACTTATCAATGGATATGGGGTATTAAAGGGCAAATCTAACTTGGCCACGGGATCCTTTTGTTTTTGTAATGGAATGAACATTAATGATCTGGCAAGAGAAGTTTAATTCTCAACAGAGGGAATCTGAAAACATAATTTGAACAATAAAGAGCTTTTTAATAGACAGGGCTAACCATAAATTCTACAAATCACACCTTTAAGCAAATAATGATTTCAAAACAACTTTTAAAATGAAATCTAAGATTCGGGGAACACCCTATTTCCTCAAAGATTTTATTCTAAAGGACTTAGAAACATAAAATATTTACAGATAATTACATTCATAGAAGAGGGAACACCTAAAAACATCTATGATCATAATTATAACGACCTTTAAGCCAACTATTTAAGGGAGGACAAAGGGCAAGATCAAAACAGACCTCTTTGATTCATTGTAAGCAAAGAACTTCAAAGGGAGACTTCAATAACAGTTTTTAAGTGGCAACAGACAAGCAGGGAAAACCATAATCATGCTGAAACCAATTGTTCAAACTATTAAGGAAATAAACAAGCATGAAGACTAAAGAGAAAGATTAAAGTCTCTAAAATACTTCAGCAGAAGAAAACATAAAACAGTGAAGGATGAACAGGGTCTAAGGTGCTTCCGGAGTCATTTCTTAGCCTAAAACTTTCAATCCTACCGTAGTAAGAAATTATGGAACATAATGAAAATAGGGGAAAAACATAAAACAGTTCAGAATACTTCACCAACAGCCAAGTTCATGGATCCAATGATAGAGCCTTCTCAGGAACAAGTATGCAACAACATCATCAAGGCCTCCAACACTTCAATTTCTTCTTCAACTTCAACAGAATTATGTATTCATTTCAAAGAGTTTCAATATTACAACTTGTGATCAGACAACAACCAACAACTTCTCATCTTCTACAGAAGTATTTATAGAAAAATGAGGAGGTGGAATGGGATAAAATATCTTCTAAGTTCAATTAATACAGTTTACTGTCTCTCGGCCTTTGAGGGGCTCAAATGGAGAACACTATGATATTTCTCCTGTATTAATTGTTTTACATTAACTATTTAAGCTCACTGGAGAGAATTTGTTGACTTCAAGGCTTCTCGTCATCCTTGCAATAACTTCTGCCGATATCTACAATAAGTTCCTTTGGTTGAAATAATTGTTCGAAATCTGTACTTGATGCAAAAAATCTTCGGTCCGGTAATGACTCGGCCTCGCTTTGATTACTTTGAGGTTGTAGGTGGCTCTACGGTAGGCTGGAGGGATCAATTTGTTTCGACGGAGGCGGTGGAGGCTTTCCTATTTGAGACACAAGATGTCATCCATCAACCTCATGAAGGTTGCGGGAGAATTTGTCAATCTGAAAGACATGATGAGCCATTCGAAAAGGCCCTCCCTGGCTTTGAAGGCAGTCATCCACACATCAGAGGGTTCGGTTGGTACCTAGTGATACCTAGATTTCAAGTCGATCTTGGTGAAATATTTTTCCCCTTTGAGTTGGTCCAGAAGGTCATAAATCCATGGGATCAGGTACCTATTCTAGATAGTGATCTTGTTCAGCGCCCAACAATCAATACAGAGTCTCCAAGTCCCATCCTTCTTCTGTACCAACACGATCGGGCTCCCACAAGGCGATGAACTTGGCTAGATGTGACCTTTCTATAGCAGCTCCTGAATCTGCCTCTTGATTTCATCATTCTCCAGAACAGAGCGCCTATAAATCGGTCCATTGGGTAGCGGCGCACCTGGGGTCAGGTCAATGGGGTGCTTAACTTGACAATGTAGAGGCACCCCTGTGGGTGAGGTGAAGATGTCCCCATACTCCTCCACAACCTTGTCCATTTGTTGTAGTCGTGCAGAGGAGCCATGTCTGGAGGTCGTGGCCATAGTCTTCTTCTTGTCCTGGGGGCAGATCATTAGGAAAACAAATTTCCTGGTTTGGAAAATGAGCTTACTGCATTGTTTTGCAGTAACCAAAGAGATAGTGGGAGGCGGTGGTACCTCTAGTATCTTGTACAATTTATTTCCCAAAGTAACAATAAAAGCGTGAGGCTGACACTCATACACAGCATGTCGCTTCCACAAGTATGGTTGGCCTAATAATACATCAGAAACATCAATAGGAGCAATGTCACACAATACCTCATCCGTGAAGGGCTTGATGCTATAGGGAAGGCGGCACTGCTAGCTGACAAGGAGATCATGTCCTTGGTGAAGCCACCCGTTGGTGTATGGTTGTGGGTGCGCTGTGGTCGGAAATCCCAACCGCTTCATGACATCTACTGAAATGAGGTTCTTTTGGCTCCCATTGTCGACAATGAACCGTAGCGGAGAACCCTTTACCCACATCTGAGAGTGGAAGAGACGCTCTGCCTCCTCTGGATCTTCTAGTTCCTTCTTCTGGATCTTCGTAGTGGCAACAGTGGCATTGGGCTCCACATCGATAATCTACTTCCCTTTGTCATTCACCTTGTCAGGTTCTGATTCAGATTCAGAGTATGCATCTGATTTAGAAGCCCTCATCTCAGCCACCAGCGACTGCTTGGCCCGATTCTCACTTGTGTTGTGAGTGGAGCTCTTATGGAACTCACACCACTTTCCCATGTCCTTCTTTGGCTTTGCGGTGTTGTTACTTGCTTATGTCTTTGGTAGGTTGTCTTGGGCCTCCTTGCCTTGGCTTTTTCCTTTTTTCTGCAGTTTGGGGGCACCTTTCCCTTGCTTTTGATTCGCAGATCCAAAGTCTCGCTTCTTCTGTTTGAATTTCTGCTCAATCTTGGCAACATACCGGTATGTCGTACCATGCGAGGAGATGTTGAGGAACTCCATTTCCTCTTGAATGTATCTATGACAACTGTGATACTTTAGCACCAAATGTTTCTCTGAATCTTTGATACCCAACTTTGTGCGCAGGGTATGGAACAGATTCGTTAGCTCATGCACATCTTGATCCCTTTGTTGCCGCAACAGGGTCCATTGTATGTACTTGTCCTCATAGCTCCCCATGGTGTTCCTTGATGGCATCTCGGAAAGAATTCCAAGTGGGTACGACTGAGAACAGAGAGGGTTCTGTCTCGTCCTTTTTCTCACAGTAGGTTTCCCACCAGTCCTTGACATGGAGGGTAGCTTTGAGGAGTGCAAAAATAATCTTCTCCCAGTCGGAAAAGTCATGAACCGAGAAATATCCTTCTAATAGATTCAACCATCTATCTATGGCATCTGCATCTATTTGACCCTCAAATATGGGAATGTCAAAGTTTACTTGTACCTTAAAGGGAGTCGCACCTCCAGAGTGATTTCTGGATGCAGATGCGTCGTCGGTGGGCAGTCGTTCAAGGATCTGGGAAAATTTATCCATCATCGCATTCCTTTTTTTTCCGAGGGCCTCCTTGAGCAATATTTTGATAGGATCTCTCGCTCCCTCATCTTTCTTTTCATCCCCCATGGGTGTTTGTCAGGGTTTTCAAGGCTGATCTTGCAAAGGTTTTGTTGGCCACCTATAAAATTTGTTCCATCAAAAGGTGGCCAAAACATTATTTAGTCATCAAGGAACAATTTCTTGGCAGAAAGTGTATCTCTTGAAGCCTCCAGGCAGATGTCATACCTTTGTTTCAATCTTCATAGCTTTCCTCTTGACCACTCAAAAATTCTGCTAGTAATCCAAAGCCAAAATACTACTGCAAAACACCTTTTTTTTTCCTTTTCCCTTCTTCCATTCATAAAAATTCATTTCCTAAGGTTTAAAGACTCCTTCTTTGCCTTATCGAAACCCCTAAAATCCTCCATTTCCTTTGAAAAACACTCAAAAAACACTTTTTTTAGGACTTAAGCCCCTTGGGCTAAGTTTTTAACCTCTTTTCTTCCATACGCCTGCACCCTGGAACCAAGTTTTAAACCCTTTGGTGCGTATCGCAAAGCGCAAATCACAAAATCCAAATTGCAGTTTCGTTTTTAAAAGTTCTGATCGCAAAAATATGCGTTGCGATCCATCGCAAATCGCATAATCGCAATATCGCATTTTCATATGTTGGTCAATCGACCCATCGCAAATATTTGCGATGCGATCAAACCCATCGCAGTTTTTCGCCCATCGCAATGTCGCATTATCGCCATATCACAGTTTCTCTCCGTCGCATAATCCGCCATCGCGTTTTCCACTTTTTGCAATTTGCGATCAGTCCCGCTGGGCCCACCATACGATACCCCCGCCATTCATATAAAAAGGACTTTAACCAAGTTTTAAACCCTTTGGTGCGTATCGCAAAGCGCAAATCACAAAATCCAAATTGCAGTTTCATTTTTAAAAGTTCTGATCGCAAAAATATGCGTTGCGATCCATCGCAAATCGCATAATCGCAATATCGCATTTTCATATGTTGGTCAATCGACCCATCGCAAATATTTGCGATGCGATCAAACCCATCGCAGTTTTTCGCCCATCGCAATGTCGCATTATCGCCATATCGCAGTTTCTCTCCGTCGAATAATCCGCCATCGCGTTTTCCACTTTTTGCGATTTGCGATCAGTCCCGCTGGGCCCACCATACGATACCCCCGCCATTCATATAAAAAGGACTTTTTCCCTTTGTAAAGTCGAAAATGTTATATTTTGTGGTTTACAAAGGATTTGCTCATTACATTCCGCCGCTGCATCTCCACCGTTGATCTGCGCCCCCGCTCCATGATCCAACGCTCCTCCGCACACGCCTCCTAAGCAGTCAGCCAAATACGCAGGATTTTATAACAAATTGTTTGTATTTTGCAGGTTTTCAAATGATTTTTCCGCCATTTTAAAGAAACCACAAAGGCTGAGGGTGACGATCCTCTGTCTTCTGAGTTCATAAAGAATCATTCGAAGGGTGTTAGATTTACATTTTATTAGTGAATTCATGACCCATTGATGCCATTCGACCCCGCTACTGCCCTGCGCACCAGAAGACAAGAACAATTCATCATTTGTTAAAGAGTATCAGTGCCAAAGACAAAAGTTATCAGAACCGGAGATTGAAGACCCAAAACACGAATTTCAAGTTAATTAAAAGTGCTTTGGGGAACGACGAAGACATCTGTCGAGCTGAGAAACCCTCCACCGCCATAAATAGAGGCTAATTGAACCCTCTACGGCTCCAAAGGACACCTATTGTCTCACAGAGATTGAAGAACCACCGAACAATTAATACATATTAAGCAATCTTATCTCTAATTGTCGGCGGAACCATTTGAGAGGATTAAAGAATAGTTCAGAAGTTGATCTTTCGATCATTAGACCTCGGGAAGAAGAAACAGAGCTACTACAATATGTACACAGAGCCTCAAAAGTCAAATAAAGCTCCCACTGAGCTTAAATCATAAGTGTAACTTCAATTAATGCAGTAAAACACCTGTACAGTTCTCCTTTGAGCCCCTCAAAGGCCAGGAAGACATTAATGCCTGCATTAATTAGTTTTGAGATTTTTTATCAGATCTCACCTCCTCATTCTTCTATAAATACTTCAGTAGAAGATGAGTGAAGGGTTGTTGTTGATGAGATATTAGAGAGCTGTAAGCTGTCTCTGTGAGATATAGTTTTCTGTAAAATTGTAAGATAGGCTGAGATATGGTGTGTTCAGACTGAATGTTCAAGCCGTGGGCAATGTTGTACCTTATTGGTTCGTTTTTAATATGACAAGCATATTTCATTGGATCCTGATCTGCAGCAGCTGGTGATGTTTTTATGTCTCTGTTTTTATATGTCATTCATTTCGTTTCTTCTGGCTTGCATCAAAAGTTTGGCATAAGATTCACCTTTGATAGGTGCCTTATGTTGCTGCTCTCCCAGCCTTTTATGTTTTCTGCTTACATGTGTATCTGAATTTTGATTTCAATTGATTTAAACCAGTGTAGTGGATGATTATTGCCTGCTCTCTGATGTGTGAATTAATGAAATCTATGTTTAGATGTTCTCGTTAGGACCTAATTAGATGTTTTGAGAACACTGGGAGGTCTAGAGCCCTGCCCCTGCCTCGCTAGGATCTTTCCATCTTAATTAGCCCTTCTAAGATCCCTTGTATTGCCTTTGATTCTGTCCAAGCAGGTCTAGAGTTAGATGACCTCTGACCTGATCTATAGACCGAATTATATGGTTCTTCCCCTTTTCATTTTCAGTCATTAATGTTTCATTCCACGGATCATCCTTTAAGATCCAAATGCTCCGGATAACTAGCCCAACTGAAGCTTGCACATCGAACACAAGTAAATCCTTTCTTGACTCCATTGCCCAATGGCCTTGATGTTCTCTGAGTTATCTATCTTTGCCTAAATTCCTTCGTTGTTCATCCTTGTCTCATATCAGACCCTTCTTCCTTGATTCCCAACAACGAAACTCCAAATCAAACAAACAAACTCTGTGCCTATAACTAGCCTAACATCTTAAACTTGAACTTCAAAGCCATATATTCTTTGACTATTATAGAGAGATCCCTCTCTGGACCTAGGAGGGCTAGATCCTAAGGTCTAAAAGTGGTTCTGATGTTGTCTCACCTTTTGGTCTTACCAACCTGATCAAAACATGGGAACCCCAACAGGTTCCACCAGATCGATGTTGGGAAAAATACTGAGAGGGGGGGGTGAATCAGTATTTACTGCATAATCAAATCTTTTTACTTTTCCATTCCTTAAAACCCATACGCTACTTTCCTTCAGTAAACTAGCGTATATACGTGGATCCCCTTTATGAAACTCGCGTATACACAGAGATCTAGATATGTCATTAAACTTCACTTAAACCATTCCATCATTTATTCATCAGATATTCAATAAGCAGTAAACATGTGTAGTAAGAACAGAATAAACCATCACACAAAGCATCACACATGAACACCGGGATTTTTAGGTGGAAACCCAAGTCGGGAGAAAACCACCGCTGCAGTTGCTCAGCCTTCAATATTTTATTATAGAGAAAACATATTACAACATATGTGCTGGCGCAGACTTGACCGGCACGCAGGCACCCACCTGCGCTCGTTTACCAGCCTCTCCTGGAAGGGAGCTCCAACCCCCTGACTCGTTTACCAGCCTCTCCTGGAAGAGAGCTACGACCCCCCGATCTCGTTTACCAGCCTCACCTGGAAGGGAGCTACGACCCCCTGACTGAAGGCTACAACCCTCAGCACCACCTTGGACCACGTTTCATCAATTTTCACACTGGACCCTTTCCATAATTTTTAGCACAAACATACATCACCAACAGATACTTATCAACACAGATCAGATATCAGAAACACAGCAGAACAGATCAGATATTTCATACCCTTTCACTTCAGACAGATGTTCGCCTAGATGTTCGCCTCATCACAGATCTAAGCCTTCCATAATAAGATCTAGCAAATACAAATGCATTTCAGATCTAGATCCCCTTCTTCATCATTGGTGCATCATACATTCAGATTTATCTTCAAGTGTAACCCTTTCCATTCAGATCTACTTCAGAGAGAAGTATTCATTCAATCTCAGACATCTTGCACCCACACTTGTGATTTGCACAATGAATTTCTTCTCCTTATATAGGTTTATCTTTTTCAATACCATGGACCAAAACAATACCATGAGCCTTCAATACCACGAGCCAAACCAATACCATGAGCCTTCAATACCACGAGTCAAACCAATACCATGAGCCTTCAATACCATGAGTCTTCAATACCACGAGTCATCAATACCATGAGCCTTCAATACCACGAGTCATCAATACCATGAGCCTTCAATACCACGAGTCTTCAATACCATGAGTCTTCAATACCACGAGTCATCAATACCATGAGCCTTCAATACCACGAGTCATCAATACCATGAGCCTTCAATACCACGGGCCCCTGGATTTGCACTTTTTGAGCGATTTTTCCCATACGCGACTTATCACGTTCTTTTTAGACATATCCGCGTATTCATAGAGACATAATTTTTCCATCATACTTTGAGCACATTCTGAATTCCTTTCTTCATTGCACACTGTAGATACATCATATTTTCTTCATCAAGAACATATTCTAGCAAGCACAACTCAATCAAGTAAGTTGCCATCATCTTTATCAAGTGGGTTGCCTTTCAAGGACAACACTTAGCATCATATTGTCAACAAACATCATATCACATCAGATTTACATCATTTACCAAGTCCATCAAGTCAAGAATAACTTCATCAGGTGGATTTCCATCAAGGACAACACATGTCAACAGTCGCATGTCTTCATCTTCATTCAGTGGGTTGCCATCAAGGACAACACTCTGCATCATATTTCCAACAATCGAGCCCTAACTCCTTATACCCTGACCTCGTTGGGGACATGAAAATAAGGATCGAGAAAAAGCAGACCGCTTTGATACCACTGATCCGGATTTATGCAGGAATGCAACAAAATACAGAAATAACCAAAAACATAGAAATACAACGGAAATAAGGCTTCATTTCATTAATATCAAATCACAGAAATATGCTTACAAACATGATGGAAATAAAATAGCTAGCGTGCTGGTAGCGAATCTCTGAGAAGAGATGTGGCAACTACAGACCTCTGAACTGTGTTACAATGAGGCTCGAGGGCCTATTTATTATGGAGAAACAATGGAGAACTCTAAACATCCAAAACCCTAAACCTAGGAGATGAAGCGCCAAAACTATGGGCCCTGTTTGGGTAAATTGGTGTTTCAACTTCCCAGGGACGTAACTTCGGCATACTATCTCCGTTTGGGGCTTCAAAATGGCTCCGGAAGTTCAGGACCCGAAAACTGCTAAAAATAGTAAGTTGTGAAAAAAAACTAAAAGAGACAATGGTGGGGCCCCAAGTGGAATAGGCAAGTGGCCACCAATATCCACCTGAACCACATACATAAAAAACAAAAACATAGAAAATATATATATCCATCAACATAACATAATCCATAAGCAGAAACAGGGGGCACACCATGTAGAGCCGCAAAAAATATCTCTCATATATATATCACAATGTATGTGTCTGAGTACAAAAAATAGTGTCTCTAACCCATCGATCAGCCAAAAAATATACACATATAAGTCGTCAAAAATAGGGGAAGCATCCTCATAATGGGTGCTTTCCCTGTGTACAAAATGAATCTAGGGCGGTGCCCCCCAGGCGGGGCACTTGGACCCACTGTCGCTCTTGGTACCACTACTGGAGCTGCCGTCAATACCGAGACTGCCACCCGACGTAAAACTGGTTGATAGCCCCTCTCCTGGGCCATCAAGGTCTCCAAACATACATCCTCGAGGTCATATAAAACGCCTCGAGTTGGCATCCCTTGGGTCAAGCAGTCCACTCGATCTCAGGCATCCTCTAGAACTGACACCCGCTTGGTCATCTCAGTAACACGAGCCTCCGCCGCATCAGCATGAGCTCGCTCTACAGCAATCTCGACAGCAACTAAGTCATTAGGGGAATTTTGAGGTCTAAAATGGGCCTCCTAAGGAAATTATAAAATAATAGTGGAAAAAATCTAATAAGATTTGATGACATCATCAAATTTTAGAGGGAAAAATGAAAAAACTACTTTTCAATTCATATTTTCAACTTATCTCCCAAATTTTTTACTCAAATTTCGAGCGGGAGTACTCGTTGGATGCAGAATTTAATTCCCCATCCAAGGAGTACCCATGTTGCATACTTTCGATGGGTCCTACTACACGAAAAATGAGAAATACATAAAAAAAACGTGATTACAATCACGTTTTTTATGTATTTCTCATTTTTCGTGTAGTAGAGTTCATCAAAAGTATGCAACATGGGTACTCCTTGGATGAGGAATTAAATTCCGCATCCAACAAGTACTCCCACTCGAAATTTGAGTAAAAATTTTGGGAGATAAGTTTAAAATACGAGTTGAAAAAGTAGTTTTATTATTTTATTATTTTTTAATATTTTTACTTTTTACTCCAAAAATGGTGAATCATCCATTATGGATGACATCATCATCTTGAATCCTATTGGTTGTTATAAAGTTTATTTTTGTTGTACATTTTTCTTATGAGGCCCATTTTAGACCTCAAAATTCCCCTAATGTTGTTGCCCTCCCCCGAAGGGCCAGCCTCACCACCGAGTGCCCTACTCTGAGGCTGTGCAGGAACTCCTCCAGGCCCCCCACGAGCTCCCCGAGGTTTCCAAATAGGATCATGCCCAAACAACCGAGCCAAAGGGCGACCAACCTCGCCAACATCTGCAAGAGTAACCAAAACTATGTTAGTGTCATCATAAAAACACATATAAACATAAATACTCAAATAAATGCAGAAAACACAAAAGACATACCTGCTGGCCCCCAAGTGTAGTCAGTAGGGAGACCCATGTCTGGATCCCCCCAGAAGCCCATCCCTGCATAAGGGAATGGCAGGAACATCTATGGGTTGGCCTCGAACCAAGCCTGCGTTGTGGCGTTCCAGTAACACTCCACCCTACCCCCACATCCTCGAGGCATCACAGGAGCCCACCTCCTCATGTGAGGCTCTCGTGGCCCCCCAACCAGCACCACCACCATCTGTCTCAGCAACACCACCCGCTCGTACATAATGCTACATAAAATGCTGGCATAGGCAAACAGCTTTGATCCATCCTGGATCTTGTAAAGTTGTGCTAGCATCCCGTCATAGCAAAAATGGGCAAAGTCAAAAAAATGCCCGGCCCTCAACCGGCACAGGACACCAATCTGCGGACCCGATGGCCGATGAGGTGCAGACGATCCTGCCAGTCGCACAATGGCTGCTAGAGCACACCGCTCGACCAAGTTTGTCACTGTAGCAATGGCTATACACCCCTCTGTAAGGGGCGCCCCGCTGCAATGACGCTCCTGGAACCACTCCATATCCACCCTCCCAGAGGGAAGTAGATACTAAAGCGCCTCACCCTCAGGCAGAAGCCCGGTCACAAAATAGATACCCGTCTCAGGACGGATAGTGAGCTCACACCCATGTACCACAAACACCTTGCGCCACTTGTTCCAACACTGAATCAGGTAGCACAAAAGTCGATCATGTGACCGAAGATGGTCATTCTCCACAAATTTCGGGAGACCCCATCGCGCCAACTGTTGGCGTGCCTGACCACCGGCAGCTAAAGTAGTACGAAGCTCGAGCCAATCCCACTCCCTCCACAACATCCTGTCATCAAAATAGGAGCACATTAGCAGCATAAAAAACACCAAAAACAGGCAAAATTTTAGCAAAATTTGCCTCGGTTTTCCGCGCACCTATCCCTCAGACATGCGCGAGAAAGGCGCGCATGTTCCTCTCACAAGCGCGCAAAAGGCGCACCCAGAATTTGGACACGCCTTCTGCACACAAAACCTTTGTTTTGCGTGCAAAACGCGTGCCAGTACCCTGATCGCCTGCACAATCAAGGGTAAAACTGGCTCAAAATTCGTACAAACCATGGACCCCGACACCCCCAGACTGAAAAAAAATAAAATATAGGACATCATGGAGTTTACCTGGCCATAAAATTGCTAATCCTGGGTGCTTAGGCTGACCACAATGGCAAGAACTACTTCGCAGAAGCCTCTGACCTCTCAATACTACACAAATTAGTTGAATTGAGCCATATTCGCCTATATGTTGCCCTTTTCAGAAACTTTGGAGGACCACAACGAGAGCTTAGAAGGCCCAATCACTGGACCGAAAGCAACACTGTGATTAGCGCTCCATAATGCCCAAAGGTCGTGCCACACGTTTGCACCCTTGAAAATATAATTTTCCAGCGCTGGCAGGTATGCCTTCTCTCATCTTCTTTTTAAAGAATGTGTCTTTCAATAATATTTGGATAAAGAAGATGCTTTCACTTGGGGTAGTTATTTTTTGTAGGTAGTATGAAAACCATCCACAACTCCATCCACTGAAAGTTCCAGAGCAGGTATCATTCTACCCCCAACATGATAGAGTCCCAGAAAAAATTTGCATATCCTGACATCATTTCTCCATCAGAAATAATCCATAGGTTCCACACATCCGACCATGTATATCATCACCTCACCTTGCACATGATAAGCATCCTCGTTGCTCGGTAGAGCCTGCCCCCCATGGCACTCATCACCCACAATAGAAAATATATCACAACAATAGTGACGCCATGGCCATACCACCTTAGTCCAGGAAGTACCTCATGCCCATTCAAGTCATCATGCATAAGGTCGAGTTTTACCATATGAAATAAAACCCCTTTCTCGAATGACCAGGTTGTATAAGCAAATCAAAAGCACACTACCGCGCCTCGCATTTGGCCCACCATACCTCCATCAGCATAACCCATCTGTGATACTTTTTCATCCGCTTCATTAACCTCACACATGAGACCAACCAATGGGGCCCACACCCTCAACAAAACACCTTCCTCACATCATCAGTGAGCGACCACTTTCATGTTTTGGGGCACCTATCTCTTTGTTTTGTACAAACCAAACCCAATTATTTTATTCTTTTCGTAAGTGTACAAAGACCGCAAACGGTGCAATATGTCCCCCATCCACCCATTCTTTTTTTCTCCCATGGCAGCAGTCCCTCGTCACCCTTTGTCAGAGTACCACACCCACACCCAAAAGCCACCATGACATTCATAACCAGTTTATACCCACCCTGGATTTCCTACCGACTTCAGGGATTTCCCCATCAGAAATATTTATGACTGCCGCCAAGCTACTTTTTCTACTCCGACCTTGGGATACTGAATCCCCATCATCAGCTTTCAGTCACCCCTTGCCATCATGCCTATGTTAAACCCATCACATCCAGGATCTCAATCCTCTGTATCAGTGATCCCCTCGTTCGGTTGAGGCTTCCTTTTTTGTCGACATCAACACCTTTTTTCCGAAAATGAAGCGGTACCTTGGATCACTCCCCTCCACAGAAAGGGCATTCTTGGGTGGCATTGTGGGAGACATCATTGCCCACAGATGTCATCGATCCTCCTGACATTCGACTATGACACAATCTTTCATGTCAAGATGGTATCGTACCTTAAAACCATTGCACTTTGATCAAATTCGTCGAAGACCCGTGCCTTTATAAGCGTCTCTTTTAACAATGCTTACATGGGAAGGTCCCAGCCAGTGCATATGCATACAATGTGCATTTATATGCCATACCAAGTTTACGCATATGGGTACCACATTCCACCTATTGTCAAAGAAAAAACGCCCCTGAGGGCGTCAGCAATCATCGTCATCAACCAACAAATCACTACCATATTAGTGACACAAACATAATTGGTATCTGTCAAATAGATTTGTTTAACTAGACAAAGCATCACAAGCATGGGACATGCCCGCCCCGTAGAAAATATGTATATATTGTATTATACCATTACTTACATGGATCCCACAGGACATGCTCGCTCTTCAACCCAATGCAGGGTGTCTCCAATTCTGAGCTACATGCAAGTCTCTCTCTCTCTACACACAGCATACAGAAAAGAAACTATAATGCATTTCAGCTATACAGTTCTTCCTAGACCTCACAAATTAGGGGGCAATTTTTATCACTGGAAAATCTTACAAGCAAAGGCGACATTATTTAATGTCGGGCAGAAGGATTTACAAGGCTGAGAGACATTAGAGAATCTGAAAGTATTTAAAAATCTCTAAGGTCTGAAAGGAAAAATAAAATTGCTTACAAGAAGAACCAGTCAAAAGTGCCTTTGCATGCAAAAATCTTTGATAAATGTGCCTTTGCGCGCCTTTTTCTCAAAAAAGTGTGCAATCCCGGGAGTGGCGGAAGTCACTTTCCGGGACCACAAGGCACACTCCAGGACATTGATTCCACACTTGAAGCCGCCTAAGGACAGCCGCCCAAGCCTCCTTAGGACATCAAGGGAGCATACAATGGAATAAATGTGGCACATAATGGAATCACCCTCCTCTCTTGGGTCACTATCCACAATGTGCCAAGAGAGGGAAGGAGGATTTGAATTCTCCTATAAAAGGCCACCAAGAGATGAACAACATGAGAGCACATTGTTATGTTGGCCAGAATTTCCCCAAGAAATACTAGCAGTGTGTGATCTGGAGCAGAGATAGAAGGGATTTAGTTTTTGGCCATCCAACAACTCCATTCCACCATAGTAGAGAGAGGGAGACTTTGTTCCAAGGTAGCTCGGAAGTAAAGACATCCTTGCATCGGGACTTAAAACCCCTAGTTCTAAGACCCCCTTGGCAATTGGGTTAAAGTTTCATCCTCATTTCCTACCAGCACTCAATAAGAGGGGACATAAGAGCCACCATTTGGATTATTGAAGTTGTTTGACTCTATTTAGATCTTTTGTTTTATTTGCTTCAGTTTTAGTTTATTTTTATGTTTTGAATATGCATGTTATTTATCTATCTAGTATGTTTATGTTTGAGTATGTTCCACTAACTTGCTTGACTCCATCTATTTTCTACCTATGACCAATAACTTAAGAGGGAAAAACCACCCCCCTTTAGTTGGTGTGATTTTGTACATTCATGCACCAAACACACTAACACAACGTGCTCTGTAAGTCTTCCTATAACCGGAACGCCCGTGCCTCTCATCATTACTGTATTGTTGAGGATTTGGCTCAGGCGCCATCTACTATGTCCGCGCTGGAAGTACTTCAGAGTTGTCTGTCACAACGGAAGGATTTTCTATCTGCTATCGGAGGAGTTGACCCTGCCGATTCGAGCCTTATTACTTTTGATCTTGAAAATTTCATCCCGCGTCTCCCTCGCCAACTTGCTTTGATTATCAAAGATTGGATTAATTGTAAGAATATCCATCGAGCAGTCGTGGATGAAGGTGCATCTACTTGCATCATGTTTGTTGGATGTTGGAAAGCCATTGGCTCTTTGGCCCTTAACCAATCTCCAAACGCTTTAGAAGCCTTCGATGGAAGAGAATCTCGCCCTATTGTTGTCCTCACTAGCTTACCTATAATGTTGGAAGGAAAAACGGTTAATGTCAACATTGAAGTCGTTGACGCCAAACTCAACTATAATCTCATCCTCGGTCGCAGTTGGACTCACGCCATGATGTGCGTACCATCCACTCTCTTTCGTGTTCTTCATTTTCCGCACGAAGGAAAGATCATCACTATCGATCAATTATCATTTTTTACTTCCACTTATTTCGAGAGCAACATTTTGTACGTAGACCGCATTCCTATGCCTTATGAAAGTGTGGGGCCAGGACTTTTCAAATATCCTACCCTCATGGGTCTTTTTTCTCTTCCTCCGCCCAACACTTCTCAGGTAAATATGATCTCCACGTCTTCTGATCCATGGATCATCACTTCACCTAAGCAGGTTGATTCGTTTGGTGATGTGATGCCGTTAAGCTCGATAGAAATTGATTATTGTGAAGTTATCTCGACTTTGGCTCTTCCTCCTTCTGATCATACTCCTTCGAGTATGTCTCTCAACACGTGTTATCAATCCCCTTGGCTGAGTTTTTCAGATTCTCCCTACCCCTTCAACGAGACGTTTCCAACTAATGAAGCCATAGTAGAAACCATGTCTCTCGAGGATCCTCCCTGGGACGATAGTCATAGCCTTGGGGCAATGTCTACTTGTCTTGAATTTTGCGTCCCAAGCTCCTTCCCATCCGCTTCAAACACCTATCTTGACTCATGAAGTTTTTGCGGAAGGCAACATGGGGAATATTACTCACACGATGCCTATTGACATCTCCATTAAACCGGGGGTTGTCGAGAACATCCACACTGGGGTGACCTATTCTCCTGATGAGATTGAGGTCTATACTAGTCTCTTCCGAGAATTTTGAGATGTTTTCGCTTGGTTCTATGAGGAAATGCCCGGCATTGATCTGATTATATTCGTGCACGAGATTCCTACTTACCCTGATGCGAAATTTTTTCGCCAATTCCTTCATCTTGTGCGCCCTAGAAAGGTAGCTGCCACAAAGGGAGAAGTTGAAAAACTTCTCAAAGCAGGCTTCATTTATTCGATCCCATTGATAGACTGGGTCTCTAACATTGTCCCTATGGATAAAAAGTAGGGCACTATTTGATTTTGTGTGGATTACAGTGATATTAATCGTGCTTGTCCCAAGGATAACTATCCCACTCCCTTCATCGACCAGAGCATTGACGAATGCGCTGGGAGTGAGATTTTTTCCCTTATGGACGGATTCTCTAGTTACAACCAGTTTAATATACTACCGGCTGATCAACATAAAACCACCTTCATCTATCCATGGGGCACTTTCACATACAAGAAGCTTCCCTTTAGTCTTAAGAATGCTGGGGCCACATTCCAACGAGCAATGTCGTATGCTTTTCATGATATTAAACACATTTTTAAACCTTACCTAGATGACCTTCTGGCTCGTTCCGCTAAGCGTAAGGACCTCCCGGAACACCTCCGTCAATTTTTTCTCTGTTGTAGACGCTAGAACATTCGGCTTAATCCACACAAATGTGTCTTCTACATCAATTCTAGCAGACTCCTTGGGTTTTTCGTCTCTAAAGACAGAATTTGCCTCGATCCTCTTAAGGTCAAAGCTATCATTAATCTCCCATCCCCTTCCTCTTTACACCAGTTGCATAGTTTGCAGCTAATTTCCTGCATCATTTTATACCGAACTATGTTGAAGTAGCCAAAGGTTTCACACGATTGCTTAAGGAAGGCATCCCGTCCCTATGGGATGAGATTGCCCAAAAATATTTCGATGCACTAAATACGTTGCTTGTCAATGCTTCTCTTTTGCGTCCCCCAAATTATCATCGTGACTATTCACTCTATTTGGCTGTTGATTTTAGCACTATTGACATGGTTCTGGTACAGGACGATGACGATAGCGATGAGCATGTCATTTATTATCTTGGCCGCAATCTTCCTGACACCGAAATGCGCTATGCTCATGTCGAGAGATTGGCGTTGGCAGTTTTTCAAGCCATCCAATGTTTTTGGCATTATATTTTACTCTGCACTACAACTGTGATTTCTAATTGCAACCCCATGACCTATATTTTAACTCGACAATTGCTGGGGGGGAAGTACTCTAAGTGGATAGTTATCCTCCAAGAGTTCGATTTGGAGTTCACTACTGCCAAATCGAAGAAGTCATTGGTTTTTTTTGAGTTGATCTACTCTTTACCCACTGCCTCTGCTCCCTCCGGTTCTGAGGAACGCATTCCAGATGACACTCTTTTTCTGATTAGCACCCTCGATCCATGGTACGGTGATATCATCATTTATCTCTAGACTTCCACCTTTCGGTTTGAGTTGATGAAAGATGCTCTTCGACATATCTGTCATCATTCATAACCCTATCTCATAGTCGGAGATACTTTATACTGCATCGAAGTTGATTCCATCCTCCACCAGTGTTTGACCCTCGAGAAAGTTGAAAAAATCCTCAATGACTGTCATTCTGATGCACGTGGTGGTCACATGTCTGGATATGCTACTGCTCAAAAAATCCTTCGTGCCGGATATTTCTGGCCTAAAATTTTTAATGATTATATCCTCGTTGTCTGTAAATGTCACGAGTTCCAGATCTATTAGCGCAAGATGCGCGCGCCACCCGCTCATCTCCATCCTATCATTACCATTTGTCCCTTTGCAAAGTGGGGTATCGATTTTATGATGTGTAACCCTCACTCAGCCGGGGGGCATGGTTATATTATTGTAGCCATGGACTACTTCACTAAATGGGCCAAAGCAATGCCTACACTCACAACTAACGGTAAGACGGTCGCCCAACTTCTTTTCAATCATGTGATTACCAGGTTTGGAGTCCCTCAATCCATTGTCACTAACCATGGCTCTCATTTTCGCCTTTATATGATGGTTGAGTTGACTACTAAGTTGGGTTTGCGTCATGACAGCTCAACGCCGTACTACCCCTAGGCCAATGGCTAGGTTGAAACCATGAACAAATTTTTAGTCACCATGCTTCAACATACTATTGGGATGCACAATTCTAATTGGCATCTCTTGTTATTTTCAACTCTCTAGGCTTACCGAACCTCGGTGAAGGATGCAACTGGATTCACACCATTTCATCTTGTTTATGGTCTGTAGGCTACCCTTCCGATTGAATGTGAAACTCCTTCCCTCAAGATAGTTGTTGAATTACTTCCTAATACCACGCCAGAGGAAGAATGTCTTCTATATTTGGAGAGGCTTGATGAAACTCGCCGCTTCGCTGCTCTGGTCATAGAAGCACAAAAAAAGCGAGTCAAAGCCCACTTTGACCAGACTTTTTCCCCTCGTACCTTCGTAGAAAAAGACTTAGTCCTCTTATATGACCAAGCTCATGATAAGCTGAGGGCAGGTAAATTCGAACCCATGTTCCATGGGCCCTACATCGTCAAGCGTGTTTTGCGGAACAGGGCCTATGAGCTTATTGACTATGAAGGCTATCCCTTGGATCAGCGCTAAAATGGGTTGTATCTTAAAAAATATTATGCATGAGTTTTTCATGCATTTTCTTTTGTACATAAGTGTGCTTTTATTTTTTGTACATTTTTATCTTAGTGTGCTTTACGAGCAGTTTTTCCTGCTTATTATGTCTTTGCTTCCTGTGCAGATGTTTGTCACTCCTTAGGTGATGGTGCCTCCCGCAGTACCCAAAACCTATCCTCCACGGCTTGGGTGATTTATGATCCTAACAGTGAGTTAGTAGACCTTCAAGGCATTTGTCTAGGACATACAACTAACAATGTTGTTGAATACAGTGCAGTCATCAAACTTCTAACTGAAGCTATTGCCCTCGACATTCATGAATTAATTGTAAACCTAATCTCTCAGCTTCTTCTTCTCTAGCTCAATGGGGGTTATTCTGTCATAAACCCTCAGATCTTAAGGATGTATTTACGTGTTTGTTTGTTATAAAGGAATTTTGATTATATCACATATCAGCATATTCCCAGAAGCATGAATACGCTAACTGATGTAGTAGCCAATTTTATATTAAAGATACATTTGCGGAATTTCTAAAAGAAATCATCATTACATATTAAGATCTACATGGGAGAATAATCATATATATATATATATATATATATATATATATATATATATATATATATATATATATATATATATATATATATATATATATATCAATTGTTTGCATCCACGTGTACATCATAGTTCAAAAAATATATGTGTTTTGGTTACATCCTAAGACATCATGTCTCTCAAAAAATATGCAGAAATGAAACCTAGGAGTCTAATCCGCATGGTACTCATGATAGCACGTTATTTCCCATACGACCCGCCTCAGTAGTTGATGGATAGGGTTAGACACTCGTGTGATGTGCCTCTGATAAGCATGAGGAACGTCCTTGAATCTCACATAGTCTGGGATCCCACTTGTGAGTCCCTCCAAGTTGTGTGCGATTTCTTCCTTGTCGCTTCCGTCGCCATGAAGGGTCACTTCGAAGTCTCGTGAGACCCTCCGTGCTATGGGGGACATCCTCGCAAGTCTCTTTGTTCCAACACTTGCATCACATGAGTAAATATCATAACACATATGCAAAAAAAAACATAATACTCATAAAAATCCAAAGAAAATAGTTTTTACCTAAATCCTCGTCCCAGTCTTTCCCTTCTGAGAGTGGAAAGTTCGGATCACCCCTAAAATCGGTACCATTGTATGCCCAATCCTCTACCACGATGACCTATCGGTGTAGCCAGCCAAAGAATTCTGGTCTCCACGACATGTATTGTCCACCTCCTGACCAAGGCATCAGCTCAGCCCAACGGACCATCTGTGGCTCTCATGCTGGTGGCAGAGGTACAGCCAACTCCTGGAGCTGGAATATCGGCAACCATTCCAGGATGAAAGGTATCAAGATAGACCTGTATCCAAATTGTTTCAGCTTACCATTTTTGCATTTGGTTAACTGACGTTTCAAGTTGATTGCCACTGCTTCTGCCCAACTGAATATGGTTGGAGCCATGCAATCCACGGCTAGTTGAAGTTGTGTCTTTGTAGCTTCATGGGGAGCCTGAGATCTGACATCTCGAGTAATAGTATGAAGCACTACCCTCAATGCTAATTCATGCACTGTTTGAATGTCTACTTTTCCACTCTTAGATGCTTTATTTTCTTCGGGACAAACTCTATCTATCAATGTACCCATGCTCTCTCCAAGAGCCCGAGTACCTGTCAGTAGTGGTTTCTCTCCCCTCCGTCACAATCCAGTTATGAAGTAAATGTTAGAGACTTCTATCTCCATTTCTTGGTCATGAATCATGAATCTCTATCGATCAGTCTCCCACACACTAATCAAGTACTGTAACAGCTCTAGCTGAGCTCTCAAACATGGGGCCATGAATAATTTCAAGAGCCCACAGTTTCTCATGGAATGCGTGCATGCATTATTTCTCATGGCTTGTTCATCCTCTTCCCCATGCTCTCGTTCTTTCCACTATATGACCATTTTAAGCTACTCATTTTCCTGCAAAACCAACAAATGAGATTCTATTAGCCTCTAGTTAAAATTTGAATCATTTTATTTCAGTCATTTTGGAAGAAAAACTCAAAAACATTTGCCACAGCGTTTGGCGTCGTTGTTTTGCAAACATCAATGTCGTCCCGTTCAAAAATTTCAGGGTTGGGCACGACTCCGTGCCCGAAATCGGCACCGATCGTCGTGGCCTCAATTTTTCAAACTCTTCCACAAATTCATTAAAACCATGAAATCAAGTAAAATATGGCTTAAATTGCAGATGAAGTTCAGAGCTCTTACTTGGAAAAAACGGATTCGAAAATGACCTCCTGGATTGCCTGTTGTCAACTCCACAAATTCGCATTGGAAAATGGTAAAAATGCTCACAAGAAGGTGAAAAGGTAAAAAGTGAATTTTTTTACTATTTGCATTGTTTTATAACCTTTTCTAAACCTTAATTAGGTTTTTGGATACCTTTTTCAATTCTTTTATTATTTTTCTCGAAAAATGGGTTTTACGTTTGTTTCTTGTGCAACAACAGGTCTTAAAAATGACAACGATGAGGAAACGAGTTGTATTTTATTACTTTTTCAAACTCGGTAAAAACACGAAAAAGTCACCCCCTGGAGTCATCTTTCAGCCTTTTTTCTGACTCTTAAAAATTGAAAATATTGCCAAGACTCTTGTCGTTTTGAACTCGTTAAAGGCTGCAAAATGTCATCTGCCCAGTATACGTTTACCCCTTTTTTGAGCTGGGACAGGTTATTTACGAAAAATGAATACCTTAGTCGAACATGGCTAAGAGGTTCTCTCAGATATTTTTTTCTACCTTTTCGGATCTGCGAGACTACCTATGAAAAGGGACTTGCTGGATTTTTCTTTTCCGCTTCTTTTAAAACTCTCTAAACATGAAAAGACGTTGAGTTCTTCCTTTGTCAAACTCGTTAAAACTAAATGACATCGAATGTCGTCACAATGACATTACCGAGTTCCTCCTTCCTAAGGCTCGTAAAATGTACTAGGATGGATTTGTCCGAAGGAAAAACTTATATGACAAGCATATGCTATCCCCTTTAAGCTTGTTTCCAAAAATAATTGGGGTACTCGCCAGAAATGGTGGGGGAAAATGGAACTAGTTCTCAGTTGTGTCTGCAGTGTGTCGCTCTTGAACATGGCACTCATCTACAGTTCGTGTCGGGTTGGGGACATCCCATATTCATCATTTTGCCTCCATGGGTTTGGGTTATCCGTTTTGACCTCTGATCTGCTCTTTGCCTCGTCATCATGACCTAAGATCCCTTGATGTCAAATACTGCCAAATTCCAGAGTCATGTTGCCGATATGTTTAAGAGAAGTTCCTTCTACAGTTTTCAACCTCTCATCCTCTGTTTACTCCTGATTCACTATCATCTTATTCCTTTGTCTCGTGTCGATGATGTGGAAAACATTATGGCCCTCCTTCGATCGGTCACTTCCTGTCAACTTCATCTAATTATCTAGGAAGCAAATCCAGAGACTCCCTTCTGGTACCTTAGAGCTTTCATGTCTCAATGGCAAGTTCTTCGCATTTGATGACAGGTTCTCATCATTGACCTTGATCGGGTGATTTCGCAGGTGTTCGACTCTAGCTCATTGTTCACATTTTGTGGATTGTACTAATAGTACCTTGAGAACCATTGTCATTATTGGTGGTCTCTCTCACACCTGTTAACAACTTTCATCATTCGCTGGTAATCAGGTGACTTTCTTGCATGTTCTATCTCATCTCATTCATTTACATGCTTGAATTTGTACTTGTTCGGGTTGAGACGGAGCGCAAGACACCAGGTTTTGTCTGATAAAATCCAGGATGCGAGACGATTTGGTTTATCATGAATATATACATGACTTTTTTTATTGGATGGTTGCGACCATACCTGAGTACATTTAATGATCCCTCTCACTGGATGGCTACGTCCATACCTTGGATATTATTACATGTTATCTATTATGGATGGTTGCGCCCATACCACATATTCATGTATCAGAGATATCAGTCATACTTGATCTTACAGGTCTTTCGACAGCGGTATTTTGGTTTGGATATGTTCTCATAAAGCATTTCACCCCTCCCTCTCTCTCAGACTTCGGGCTTTAGGGGGAATCTGTTACACAATACTTTGTCATAGTCCCTGCAATCCCCATTCTGAACATTGGAGGACCATTTTAGTGACCCCTGTGTACTGTCATACATTTCCATGAATGTCATTGCATCCCTTGACATGTCAGGAACACAATCTTTGTTGATCATTCCTCAAGTAGACCCTCAAAAACCTATGATTTTGGGTCGGCGATGGTAGGTAGTTATGTCCTCGCGCCCATGGACAAATTGACACTGAGCCTAGCATCATGGTCGCTCTGTCTCTGAAGAGCACCCGTGCTGAACTACTTTTGGAAAGTTTTTTAAATAGAAATGAAGCTTCCATGCTTTAACAGCTTCGTGGGCAGAGTCATGGTTGTTTTTTCGACTGGATCAATTCAAGTTTCTCCCTTTGGCCTATTAGTTCTTACAAATGTGTAACTTCCCAAAGGGATAGACCTATCCTCCACCTTATGTGGATCCCAAACCTCCTCCTCCTCTCCTATAAATTCTTCGTCCTCACATTCATTCAGCTAGTTGAGCAGTCAATAGTTATAGCTGGTGTGTTGAAGAGAGTAGAGAAGAGTCTTTTGTTGTGAGAGAGAGTTTAAGCCCACTACCTCATTGAGCTAAATGACAAATGATGCTTGGAGACGTTCCCAACTGAACCCATCAAAGGAGGTCTACAACTTCAAGGCGTAGGTTGTAAACTTATTTTTCATATATCAATATTACATGACTGGTTTATGGTTCCAACTTTGTTTCCATTTATATGCGAAGTGTCTAACTCTCCTTGACTAGTTGGATAGTTGTAGATGAATATATATGTTTGTATGTTGTCAGTGTTTGTTTGATATTTGTGCACATGTAAACGTCGCTATCAAAGGAATGCAAGGCGTGAAGACAAAGATCGAGGGATCGCTGCAACGTTCCATGACAAAAGCATTGGACTGAGGTAGGATATTTGTTCCAGTCCATATTTCATTTACAAACTAGGAATTTAGGAATTCAGCGTGTTCCCTTGTTTGTAAACCCACCCTAGGGCTAGAGGGATCGCCTATGTCCGTAGAGGGGATTTTCCTACACAACAATAAGGCTTGAGGAGGTAAAAAGGGTAATGGAAAAAGAGGAGAAGGAACCCCTATACATGAGAGTTGAGCTAATAAGCCCCAAGGCTGTCATTAGAAATCATAGCCTCATCTCCAATGATGTTGTTTTGGAAACAAAGTACATTGAAACACGGGATCACACCATTCTTTATTTTGAAGATAGTTCTAGGTTTTTGGGAGAGGATAGTTTGCAGGCTTTCCAGAGGAGATGGAATGCTTTACCACTAATCATGCAACATAGAGAATACCACTATCCTGAAAGGATGAAGAATTCCTTGGAGAAATATCATTTTATAAGAGAGCACTGCAGAGAATGAAGATCCAATGGATAGGACTGAAACTCAATCCACCTTTACTACTAGGCCTACAGGAAGGAAAATATCAGGCAGAAGAACATGAGTGGATTGAGGAAAAAAAATGCATGATTCTATCCACCAGAGGGCACTCCATCTTATGTGCCTTGGGATGTCAGGGAGGCCATCAGGGCCATGAGAGAAGTGCGCATGGATGACTGAGTTTCTCAGAGGATGAGCAACAATTTCAGTAGGGGATGATGATGAGGTTCATCAATAGGTATATCATAAGGGTCATAATGTCATTCTCCATCTTATTAAACTATCTTTTTCTCACATTTATTTACATTTTTAGCTATATTATGCTTAGTGAGAAGGGTAAACATTATTTGTCATATCATGTAGCCTAATGTGTTTTAATTGTGGGAAATGGAGCATTTTTTAGATGTTTTCCATGCAAGGGATTGAAGTAGACAACAAGGAGAGAATATAGGAGGTTTTCCACCTTCTTAACTCCCTCAATCAGCCCAAGATCACAACTCTCTCTCTCATCAACTCAAGTTCCTTGGAAACCAAGCCACTAGGAGTGAAAGTGAGTAATGAGAAACAAGATCCACCATACTCGAGTTGGGGGAGACAAACATTCCTATTTTCTAGGGAGATGCTAGAAGCTACCCTCTTGTATAAATAAAATGAAGAAGACATCATTAATATTCAAGTTTTGTTTTCAGCTGGGTAGCTATTGAGCTCAAGTACTTGGCATTATTATTGTGACTCTTATCTGATGTATTAGACCTTTTTATTTGATGATAATGAGAATATGTTATTTGATTTATCACTGAGTTAGTTCCAGAGGGATGAGGCTCTTAGGTTTGGGCCCAACCCAGTGGCTTAGTTCGCTCTTTTGTATTTGTATTTATTTGAGTTTCAAGTAGTCATTAGTTTCTTTCATTTCAGTAGGAAATAATCCGTCAAAACCTGTGGTTGTAGCCTCTACTTCACCTCTCTTATGGGAGCATGGGTGGAAAGATTCAAGACCAAAACCCGAAAGCATTTTGTTTATTATTTCTTGGAAACATATTTCTGCAGTTATATTGGTTTTCATATGCTTGTTGTAGCTTAGGATTTGGTTTGTTAATTAGATCATAGTTTTGGCATAAATTAGATAACATTTAAATTCAAATCATCTTTTTCACTTCTAGTTGTTTCATTTTTCCAATGATAATTGGATGTATGCATGTGATGATTGCAGGTTTTGGTTTGATATGCAGAAAAAGGCACCTTCACCACCTCCATCTTGGACCACCTCACTTCCTCTTATGAACTCCCAATTTTGTCCAAAAAAAATGGTTTCCTAAGATCATTTTCCTAGGGCCACCGAGAGCATCCCTCCTAGTGAAAAACAGGCCTTCAAGAGGCTCTGAGCTTGTCTAGGGGCTTTGGACACCCTTCACTCATTTTCCTCAACTTCCATCCACCTTTCCACACCCTTAACCCATCACTCTCACTGCTTAAACCTTCGCAATAGCCCTCCTGTAGCAATACAGGGCTCTTGTAGCACCCACCTGTAGGACCTCATTCTTCCACCAGATTTGATTCTTGTTGCAACTTGGACTTAGTTTAGAATAATATTGACCCCCAACTATAATTTCTTGACCAGGGGAAGCTCATAGGTAGCTCCAAAACCTCCTTTTCTTTCACTGCAAAAACAAAATAGTGTTAGTTCTTTCATCACGGAATTGGTACAAGCATAACAATTATTTACATGCAAGTGTGAGCTAGTTAGATGATAAATTAGGCTCTTACTTATAGTATCATAGGTTATGCAAGAGTGGTTAGCTTCTTTTTTGTAAGTAGGTTTTATAAATATATGGATGATTGCAAGATAATGTAGTTTTCTTTCTGCAAGTAGTTTAGCTCTTACCTTTTTATGAATTGTTTCAATAGCATTTGCAAACTGAAGTTAATCGAATTTTCCTCTTTTTAGTTATAGGTAGCTTGTAAATTGCATGCATCTTCATTATTTAATTCAGTACGAGGAATGGTCTTGGAGCACTATTGATCGGATGTCCTAGTTGAGGGTGGCATGAGTATAATCCCATATGTTGTGCATATAGCACTGCCACCTCTAATTTTGTACGAAATATTGATTTTTATAGCATCGGATGTTCTCTAGCCTTGAAATTTTGTAGAGGCTAGGAAACATGCATTCTCCAAGACCCATAAATTGTTTTGGGAAATTCCATCCGGAAATAGTTTAAATAAAATACTTAATTATTATTAATAGATGATGAAGTCTAAACTTAGGAAATTAAAATAATTAAAGGGTATTAATTAAACTGGGTGTGAATCTTCTAGAAAAAGACGAAGATCGATTCAAGATGATCTAAGTTATTGATTAGGATTTAATATGGGTCGTTGAATGTTCAATGAGAATATTATAAGAAGAATCTTGTGGGCACTTGGAGAACACATCGATTAAGAGATCAAGAGATCGATTTCTCAAGAGAGCAGCAGCAGTTCCCGGAGGAAGATCGAAGTGATTTCTTGTAGTCAGGGGCAGGGATAGTTTGTCGAAGGAATTTTTTCCTGATCCGAAGAGTGCAAGGTAGAGAAGGCAGAGAGAATTATAGATAAGAAGCACAGTTCCACACAGAGGCAGTGCAAAGCTACGTTGTGGCAGCGTAGAGCTTTAGATGCAATTCGCAATTCTGTTGGGGAATAGTTGAGATCTAGTGCCAGAGCCGAGGTGTGAGATCAGGAGGCCAGAGGGTCGAGTTTCCAGTGAGAAGGAGATCAAGAGGAGATGTAGTGCAGTCCCACTAGCAATGACATAGTAACTACATGGGTAGACGCAGATACAGCACAAAGGGCTCTTCTCTAGTCAGAGCAGTGTCGGGTTTTCCAGTGACAATATTCAGAAACTATTGCATAATAATACAAACCCTCGGTTGCTGTGCTAGTTTTCCCACATTGGTTTTTTCCAGGGACATTGTCCAAAAATAATAGTGTATATGTGAGTGTTTATTTCTTTCCTGCTTAGTTATTGTTTTCGCAATATTATTTATGTTGTGAAGACTGCAATTGTATTTATTTCGATGTTTATTATGTAACACAGTAAATAACTTGTATCGAATTAACAAGTAGAAGAAATAACATCAGATTGTTGCATTATGGATCCCCGTTGTTGAATTTTCACATGAACCACAGGCTTATAAATATAGTTGAGTAACCCTTGGTAGTTGCAGCACTCTCGGTGAAATAATAGGGCTCACCAGGTTTGATGCTCTCCATGCGCAACTTCTTCGATATCTCATTGGCATTATTTCCCTGAGAGAAAATAGTTCCCCATCTCCTTGCCATACTTCCAAACTGAGAAATAATGCATGAGTCCCATGTCCTTCATCTCGAATTCTCTTGAAAGATCATCTTTGCAAGATTTGATCAACTTCTCATCACCGGTTAAAATCACATCAACAACATATAATACTATAATCAACAATTTACCTTCAAGAACAATATGGTAAAGGTTTGCATCTGTTTTACTTTAAGTGAAGCCCAACCTGGTGAAATAGTTTCCGGTCCTGATGTACCAAGCATGGGGTGTGTGTTTCAGTCCATACAATGCACGCTTGAGTCTGCATACATGTGACTCTCTGTCAAATGTCTCAATCCTTTCGATTGTTCAATGTATAGCTCCTCCTCAATCACTTTATTGAGTAATGTTTTACTCACATCCATCTGATGGATCTTCCATCCCATCTGCATTGTAAGTGCTATAATGGATCTGATAGAAGAGTACCTTGCTACTGGCACAAAGGTGTCCTCGTAATCAATTCCCTCCACCTGAGAGAACACCTTAGCGACAAATATGGCCTTGTGCTTCTCGATGCTTTTGTTTGTTGCTTGCTTCACCTTGTAGATCCACCTTGAACCTACCACTGATTTTTTCATTGGTCTTGGGACCACTTCCCAAACAATGTTTCTGACTATGGAATCATATTCATCTACCATGGCATCAACCCATATTGGATTATGCAATGCTTCCTCGAATGAGGACAGTTTTGTCTCTACTAGCTCACTCATCAGAGCCATGTACACAGTCTACCGATCTGATGTTCTCCTCTTCTTGTGTTATGATGTGGGTGCTCCCACATTCTCTCTAGCATCATACAATAATTTGTCAGCTTACCCAGTGCACTTCCTTCCTTCTCTGGATGTCTCTGCAAGAGTGGGTGCATCCACTCTCTGCTCCTCTTCTTGTGGCTACTCCACAACATCCTGAGGTTCTTCCTTTGGAGCTAAAAGCTCCTCATCTGCATGCAACTGAATCTCTCTCTCAAGGGAACCTATCATGTCCTTCTCTTCATCGAACTTCACATATATATGAACAAATATCATCATGATATATGGAAGGTACACCCAATAGTTGTGAGATGTGTCAGTGTACCCCACAAATATTCCCAACTCTGTTGTCAGCTCTAGAATTTTCCTTGCATCCTTGGAAACATGTTAGTAAATTGATGAACCAAAGATCTTGAAGTGTGACACATATGGTTTCTTCCCTGAAAAAGCTTCTTCTGGTGTACTCATCCCGAGAATCCGATGAGGACTCATGTTCTGCACATATACCGCTGTGTTGCATGCTTCGGCCCATAAGTGAAATGGTAGGTCGTGATCATGCAACATCTCCCATGCATCTCCAAAAATACTTATGTTCTTCCTCTCAACCACCCCATTTTTTTGTGGGTTATGGGGTGCTATTAACTCTCATTGAATGCCTTCCTTTGCACAGAAGTTCTTAAACTCATTAGACACATATTCTCCACCATTATTGCTCCTGAGAGCCTTCAATTTGCTTCCAGCTTCTTTCTCAACAAGTGCATTAAATTCACAAAATTTTTAGAATGTCAGGTCTTTCTTATGCAGGAATAAAATCCAGCACTTACATGAGAATCTACAAATATAACATAATACATGTGCTTTTATTTGGAGGTTGTCGACAAATGTCCAAACACATCCAAGTGAACTCTTTCGAGGATTTCTTGCGCTCTATTGTCCTTATAATGAAAGGTGGATTTGGTGTACTTCCCAAGTGTACACGCTTTGTGTTGAATATTGCAACAAGAAACGGTGAAAGAGGCATCCGGAAACATCATCCTTGATCCTAGTGAAAAATAATCACCTAAACTAGGTGGGGCCCACACAGGCTATTTTTAGGTGTATGTCTATTTTTAGAATGGTGAGAATATTCTAAAATTAGCAGGATGTTGATTCTAGATGGTTGAGAAAATTCTATCTTTGGATTAATTTCTATTTTTAGAAGATGGGCAAAGTCTATTTATAGATCGCTAATCTAAAAATAGAATGCATGTTGATTATTATTAGCCCTTAATAATAATTAGAAAATAAGTAGTAACTTATTCTCTTGGAGAACTTTATTTCAGTGAACAAATGTGGCACATCAGTGGGCTGAAGGAATTACGCAATTCCTAGGGTGGTTGGTGACTCATGCATGGAGGACTTCGTTATAACTGACAGTGGCAAGTTGTAACAAAGTTGGAAGAGTAGTTATGTGAGTTGTTATTTAGTTTAACTCAGTTCAATGAGTTAAACTCAATTGTGCTAGTTGTAACTGAACATACACTAGTGAAAGATGAGTGAATTAATTATTTAATTAATTCACAAGTAGTGTCTTACTTACAACTGAAGAAATACAGCAGTTAACTACTTGCATGTCAGATCTAGTGGAGACCCAATGG
Source organism: Pinus albicaulis (assembly GCA_034641835.2). Lineage (NCBI taxonomy): Eukaryota > Viridiplantae > Streptophyta > Pinopsida > Pinales > Pinaceae > Pinus > Pinus albicaulis. The sequence continues at coordinate 492,337,692 of CM076571.1, read as the reverse complement.
AGAGATAGGTGAAAGGGTGAGATGGACTATCAGTTGTGACTATAGTGATGCATTCAATGAATATACACACACATTGGAGATTATTATGAGGATTATGCAGTCAAATCAAGGTAAGGTCGAATTCATTCATTCAGGGTTCTTCTTCAGCAGGGATTGCGCAGTGGAGGCAGGATGTCAGGAGGCAAGAAATTGGTGCATAGATATGCAAATTTCTGCATGACAGTGTGTGACGATTGTATATTGTACTGAGAGCTCTATGAGCTGAGATTTGTATGATATTGTTACATTTTCCATTGATATACATAATATATGATAGTTGGGGTTTTTTAGCTTTAAGATTTCCCGGTAAAACATCTTGTTATGTGCGATTGATTTTGCTTCATATGTATTTTGCAATTGGTGATTTAATTTCCGCAAAGAATTAAGTGGAAGGATTATGTATTTAACATAAGATTAATTTGTTAGATTAGGAGAATCCAGAAATACATTATTGTGTTTATAAATTTCTACATGGTATCAGAGCAGTGTTAATCACTAGAGATTGCAATATTGAAGCGGTGCTGAGTTTTGTGCTAGTGGAACAATTCGAAATTGTTGCAAGAATTTCTTGGTGCAATAGTTGACTATACATTGAAATGGCTTTCAATGGGTTGCGTTTGGAGTATGCACTTGAGGGTAGCTCAAACTACATAGCCTGGAAGGACAAGATGGAGGCGGTGCTTGAAGATAATGGCTTGAAGGAGTTCATCGATAGCGATGTTCCTAAGCCCACTTCGACAGATGCTGCAGTACTTGACACATGGCAAAATAAAGTAGCAAGGGCGAGGAGGATTATGTTGGAAGGTGTGAAAGACCATATTGTGTCAAGCCTTCATGGGAAAGCCACTCCATTTACAATGTGGAAGGCTTTGACAGATCTTTGCCAAAGCAACAGTGACCATAGGAAGTTGGCGTTGAAGGATAAACTTAGAAAAATCAAGAAGGAGAAGAACGACACTATTGCATTATACTTGAAAAAGTTTGTCCAATGTAGGGATTAACTTGGGAGTGTAGGATTCAGTGTTGCAGATGATGAATTGGTGAGCTTGGCTCTCCTTGGGCTTCCGAAGAGTTGGCATAGTTATCAAGACTTTGTCAATAGACGGGAGAAACTGCCGGATTGGGAGCGACTGTGGTCGGATGTAGTGCAAGAGGAGATAAGGCGGACCACCAGGGATGGCTCTTCATCAAAGCATGATGATGAAGAGGATTTTGCTTTGGTTGCCAAGGCGAAGAAGAAGAAGGAGCAGAAATTCCATTCAAAATCTAAGGCCGATGAAGATGGCAAGGAGCACAACATGTCCAAAGTGAAGTGTTTTCACTGTCACGAGTTGGGACATATTGCCACTAATTGTCCACAGAAGAAGAAGAAAAATATGGCTGCTACAGCTGTAGCTAGTGAGACCCTTGCCTCGCAATTTGAGCTTGACTTCTCATTGATCGCATACATGGTGTCTAGTGCATTAGTATCAGGGTGGTACTTCGATAGTGGTGCTTCCTTTCACATGAAGGGAGATGAGAAATTATTCAGTGACTTGGTGGATAAAGATCTCCAGATGCATGTTGAGTTAGGCGACGATGGACGATACAGTGCGATCAGCATTGGTACCATTACCTTTTAGAGGGTGCCTAGTAAACTCTTTCATTTAAAATATGTTGTGCATGTTCCAGGTTGAAAGAAGAAATTAATCTCAGTCGCAATGTTAGAGGATAAAGGCTATGATGTTGTCTTTAGTGAAGGAAAAGTTTTCCTGCGACACAAAGCAGTAGGGCAAGCCAAGAAGGTTGGAATTCAAGTTAAGAATCTCTACAAACTTGAAGTATATGGGATTTCTACGAAGCTTCCTACTGTTGGAAAGTGCGAGGAAGACATGCAATTGAAGCTTGAGAGGGAGTTGGATTTTCATGCAGGTAAGAGTGAACCTCAGGATATGGAGCAGCCACAAGATGAGGATCATGGAGTGGGAGAAACCACTCATGCAGAGAAATTTCATGCCAAATGGGCAGAGGGAGTGCATGCAGCTACCACCAGGTGAGAGGTGGGGCGACATGCATGAGTAATCCCAAGAAGATATTTCTGGGCAGGATTCATTGAGATGGTGTGGATCTCATGAATTGAACCTGGCTACGAGGCACCCACAGAGCAGCAGTAGCATGATCAGTTGGATTGATGCAGTTTGATCAAAGTGACAGTGTTGGATACTAGAGCGCGGTTCAGAGTTGACAGCAAGTGCATTGCATAGTTCAACATCGCAGTGGTTCCTAAAGACATGTGCAGTAGCTAAGAAAAGGTCAGAAGACTTTGATGACAGATGCATTATACTGATTCGGTTGTTTGGAGGCTATTCAGTTTCAGAAGTGTTGCATGCAAGTATTGCAGGGTGGATGCATGTAGTTGCAGGGCGCATGCAAAGGAATACCTTTCTTGTTGAGAGGGTATGTTGAAGATTGCAACAAGAAACAATGAAAGAGGCATCTGGAAACATCATCCTTAATCCTAGTGAAAAATAATCACCTAAACTAGGTGGGGCCCACACAGGCTATTTTTAGGTGTATGTCTATTTTTAGAATGGTGAGCATATTCTAAAATTATCAGGATGTTGATTCTAGATGGTTGAGAAATTTCTATCTTTTGATGAATTTATATTTTTAGAAGATGGGAAAATTATATTTATAGATCGCTAATATAAAAATATAATGCATGTCGATTATTATTAGCCCTTAATAATAATCAGACAATAAATAGTAACTTGTTCTCTTGGAGCACTTTATTTCAGTGAACAGATGTGGCACATCAATGGGCTGAAGGAATTATGCAATTCCTAGGGTGGTTGGTGACTCATGCATGGAGGACTTTGTTATAACTGACAGTGGCAAGTTGTAATAGAGTTGGAAGAGTAGTTATGTGAGTTGTTATTTAGTTTAACTCAGTTCAGTGAGTTAAACTTTTGTGCTAGTTGTAACTGAACATACACTAGTGAAAGATGAGTGAATCAATTATTTAACTAATTCACAAGTAGTGTCTTACTTACAACTGAAGAAATACAACATTTATCTACTTGCATGTCAGATCCAGTGGAGACCCAGTGGAGAGATAAGTGAAAGGGTGAGATGGACTATCAATTGTGACTATAGTGATGCATTCAATTCATCTACACCAACATTGGAGATGCTTATGAGGATTACGCAGTCAAATCAAGGTAAGGTTGAATTCATTTAGGGTTCTTCTTCAGCAGGGATTGCGTAGTGGAGGCGGGCTATCAGGAGGCAAGAAATTGGTGCATAAATATGAAAATTTCTACATGACAGTGTGTGACGATTGTATATTGTACTGAGAGCTCTATGAGCTGAGCTTTGTATGAGATTCTCCCTCGTTATCCAAGGAGGGAGAATTATAATAGATGACAACCAATTCAAAGATCGGCCCAAGCTCTGTGGTATGCAGATACAGGACAAAAAACATCGACTCCATAATTTCACTATATTATACATAATCTCACATGACACGAGCTCCCTAGAACCAGACCTAAACTCCTCGACATGCAACCAAACTCCAAAGAAATGCACAACAAGATAATTCAAGGTGTGATAGGTAGAGAAATAAACCTCTCCTCCGCTTCCATACATAATGTACCTTCGCCAACATATGAAATTAATTAAGCATTTATAACGAAGGGATATCGGGTGTGGACACTAACCCCTCTCACCTATGTGCCGCCATGACATCCTCTAAATCAGACAAATGTACAGTGGACACATCATCTAAAAAAATAATCATACCTCCATCGTTCGCACCCCATCCTCTCTCTCTCTCTCTATATATATATATATATATATATATATTATATTACTATAATATTATGATATTAATGGTAAATTCAATTAATTTCTATCAATTGCATGTTGGGTTGATCTAAAAGAATATTTTCTCAGAACATGTCAACATTGAGCAAGTAAAATTAAATAAGTTATATTCAATTGTATGTTGGGCTGGAAAAAATTAACTGATCAAAATGTCAACATTGAGCAAATGACCAAGACCATAATAAACCCCAACACAAGGTATCATACTAAGCTATAAGGTGCCATAATTGTGACTCGTCTTTGGTGTGATCATGTAGCATTCCATGTCCTTTATGTAGAGGACACATTCATGGTTCTTTGGAAATGATATGACACCGGGTTAGACAATAAAGTGCATTCAAGGTTCCTTTGGACCAAATGTATGATACCTTTGAGATTATATATGCCTTTAGATTTATAATTTAATGCAATGTTGGAAGGTACCGAAAACGTATTCTTAGGGTTTATTTTTTGTTATTTTGGATATATTGAGCTCTCGTGGAGGAAATTTCATGATAGTAAAAAGAATTTACCACTCGTTAAAAAGGGATATGTTTTTATGTAATTTTTATTTTAATTGATAAGTATGATAAGTTTTGATAATTAAGTAATTTGTTTATAAAATATAAAAAATTATGTAAAATAATAAATATTTTATAATTATTATAAAATATTTTTTATATTAACTTTTAAAAATATTTTATTAATATTTTAAAATATTTTTATGGATGAACTTTAATGGATATGAAAGCGTATATTTGTGTATGTACTTAATTACTTGATAGTTGTTAAAAAGTAAGATGTTATTTAGCATTTTCTACAAATAAATTAATTTTTCTTTTTCAATCAGAATGAGAATTCATGGAGAATTAGTAATTTTGAATAATTGGTTGTCATTATTACACCAGATACAACTATTTCATAAATGCAGCAAACAAGCTAGTTACAACATGTCTTGGAAGACTTGAACCCACATAATATTGGTTGTCACTATTACACCAAATATAACTATTTCATAAATGCGAAAAACAAGCCAGTTACAACATTTCTTCACAGACTTTAACCTACACAACTAGGGAAGCAAATTGTTCGTCAAACCACTTGAGCTAAGATCCTTTGACATTATGCTCAAATAAACTTATGGTTATGAACAACTCCATTATTTCACATAGATGAAGCATACCACATTTTTTAGAAATAATTAAACTTTGATGGAGAGAATATTTTCACTTCCTCTTCATTAAAGACAATGCATTTTTTGCTAACTAGTGGAACAACAATTAGGCTAGCCTCATCTTTGCATGGCATGGAGTCGATTCCATCTACTACCACTGTAATCACAAGGTGCACCATGCCTACTCTTATCATAAACACAAATTAATAGAGAATCAAACCAAAAATCTTATAATATTTTACATAACACATTTACATACTTTATCAAATAAACTACGCTAAAATCTAATTGTAAAAAAATTATTATCTGATTCGTTTACATTTAAATTTTATTAAAAAACATATTAAACTTATAATAAATATATTATTAACTTAACTTTATAAATTAAAATTTTTCCAATTTACTTATTTTATTTTATGAAAAACCATTTATTATTTATATCATATCATATCAAAGCTCCCTTTCTGTAATCATAAAGCAATTTTGTTCACATGCTCTTTTCATAATAAGGGGACAATTTTGCTCACTTGCTTTATAAACAACCCTTATGTTGGCTTTTGTCCATATCAATTCAAAATTGGACCTGAGCTCGCATGCTTTGTAAACCCCTTTTGTGTTGGCCTCGGTCCATATCCCTTTGGAATAAATTGAACAACATGCAGACGTTAAAGCAATTTGTTTCCAATTTCTTATACTTGTCCTATCAAAACTCCTTTTAATAATCCTAAAGCAAGCACTTTTGTCCCCATGCTCCATGCTTTCATGGTAGGCGAAATTTAGTTCACATGCTTTCTTAAACATTTTGTTTTTTTGCGTATTGGATGGAGTCCATATCACTTTGGAATAAAGGTTTTAATAAGATTAGACATTTAAATTTATTTTCTTTTTCTTTTATGAGTAGAAACTGAATACTGAGTTTTGATTTTGTATTGAGGACATGCATATTCCAAGGTTGGAGAACATTATAGCAATAATGTTTAATTATTCAAAGATTGATGAAGCTACCATTGGGAATCCCTAGTATAAATGTGAAGAGAATTTTGTGTTAAATATGCTCTTATACAAGAGTTGAATATAGCCAATAAATTGTGAGTTTATCATAATGATATTAAAATTCGATGGCCACTATCAATACATATTAAATTAGCTAAAAAATTTATGTCCACTAGTAATATATATTAAATTAATTGATACTTAAATATATAGTAAGCGTTTGGTGAGAGATTAGATACCTTTCGGTAAATCTAGGTTTAGTAATTTGGTGAAGGATCCTCCAATTATAATTGTAAGCATTATGGAGTCATAGTTCGGATGTTACTTGTTTTTAAAAGAATAGAGTTTTATTCGAATTAAATAAAATATGTGTTATAGTGTCTTAAATTTTTGTTAGAATTTCATTTGACTTTGTTATTTTAATAATCTTTTTTATAAATATTATCGTTAAGTAGTTAAATAGTTATAGTGAAAATTAATGATGTTTTGTGAAATTAATGTGGTGAAAGGTGAGAAATTAGTCGTGTGTATGTGTTTGATTGGAGTTCTATAATCTTGTAATAATTTTTTGTTCATTTATGAGAATTTGTTGATATAAAAAGAATTTCTATCAAAAATGGCTTTAGTTAATTTTTTAATGATTTGAGTTTATTCAAAATTGGGGAAAGTTCTTAAGGGTATTGTTCTACCATGATAAGCCTTAGATCATGGTAGAACTCTACTCTTGGCTGGAATTCACATTAAATTCATATTAGTATTGTGACCTAAAAAAGAATCCATTGTTATAAAATTAGCTTACTTCCAAAAAGAATTCAGAAAGAAAACAATATGTTTATAAAGATCAAAGTATCATTGCCATAAAATCAAGGTCAAGAGTAGGATGGATATATGAGGAGTCACTAAGCCTTCCTTCACTCTTTTAGTATATAAAACTAGTTCATAGAGGGGAAAGCATATGGAAGGTATTTAATAAAGTTTTAAAATAGTCTTTATATTTCAGAGAGGTTTGTAACAATATGATGTAAATTGGTGTCAATTCACATTAACTTAGTCACTAGGTTCGTATTTTTACAAAGATTTGTAACAATATAATGAAATTTGGATTGACTCTATAACTTTAGCATTGAATATGTATCCTTCCATTAATTAAATGTTTAATGATTGTAAATCAAATATTATGAATAATTATTAAATATAAAATAACGAATAGATTTGAGTTTTTACATTACTAATTATTGTTATGCTAAGATTTCATGCTAAAGAATTTTTGAAGAATTATTATATATAAAAACATTTATATATATAATAAATAAATGATGGAAAAAAAAATTTATAAATATTATTTTTCTTAATTAATTTTAAAATTTTATATATTAATTTATGGCAATTATATTATTTCAAAACATAAAAATTATATGATCATTACAATCATAGTAAACTTGATCTAAAATCAGAAATTAAGTAATCTCATTCCCTTATAACTAACCAGAAAGTTGGGTTCCACATGGATATCATAAGCCAATTTCCAACCAGCAAGGATTCAATGCAAGAGAAGATATGATAACTTAATCCAAACACCAAAGGCGACTGAGAAAGAATAATTTCATAAGAATATACATAGTCCTTATAGCCAACATTCTAAAAAAACAACATAACCACATCATAATTCCAAATAGAAAAGACACAGGTCACATCTTGTGCATCACATCAGCCTTGAACATCTTCTCTCGAGTGAGTAGAGGATGAATGCTAAAGCCGCTTCACAAAAATCATAACAGAGAAAAAGTCCATTGCAAAAGGTAAATAGAGCGTCATCATGGCAAGAAAACTTTGACAACCTTGTTACGACAACAACTAGAAGAGTAGTGAGTCGAAATTCCCTACACTCCTCAAAACAACTTCAAAACTGGGGAGTCAACAAATACAACCATATGTCTCCACGATTACCTACTATTGATAGAAATGAAGCCATTAACATCATTGAAATACACTTGTCCACCAAAAAGCAAAACTGAAATACCAAAATTTTCATTCTTTATCAGAGAAAATGATGGTAATGTCTTGGTCACTGCTAACTATAGGATTAATAGGATCCCATAGAAGGTCTGTAAGATCCCCCGAGGATGATTCTGACACCAAGAAACTCTCCACCCGACTCAAACATGTAGAAATTAATTGTAGATTCAATCATGCTCATGTAATGTTCAAAAACATAAGACTCGAATCCACTCTATGCATATGCGGAAAGCAATTCACGATTGAGAAGAAAAATCAAAAGCATGCATCATAATTTAACAAAAATACACGAGGATATATCTAGGGGAAATAAATTGTTCAAAACCCCTTCCTGTCTATATTTCATTAGTCATAAAATAGAGAAGAAAGATAATGCTTGCTCAAGCCTAAGCAACCTCTGCACAAGTATAATCTAGCTCACTACTTCATGGACCGACCTTAACCAATACTTAGAAAATTTTCTTGCTTGTGAAGCTCTTATTTCCTTGCAGTGTTTCCTTGGGAATTATCCCCTATTATTTAGGGAAATTCCTCATCCATAACTCTGCAATCCCTATAGGTCCTTCTCTGACTGCATCCATCACCTATACAACTTGGATAATTATACAACTGATAGTACACTTCCCTTGAACTCCAGTCTCAACTTGGTAACTCGAATTGCATGCATGGATGAGTTAACTATTAGCTGAATGATCAGTTAATTGGTTAAACACTGAAGTTTCACCCCACTGCTAGACCTCCTACTAGTTCCTCCAACAGTTGGAACTATTTTAACTGACATTAACTCAATTTATCGGAATTAAATTGTTATAACAAAAACTAAACTCAACCTAGGCTCCTAAAATTTAGGAATCATTGTACACAACTCAAGTTAAGCCCTCAAATCGAATTAAATAATCTAACTTAGTGATAACAATTCAGTTAACTCGTTCAATTTGTCTGTTGATGTGGAATTTCTATTTTCTCCTACTTTAATTCACGGGAAAATTAAATCACGATTTTCTTGTTGTAATTTTTCAACGCTCCCTCTCAACAAGAAAGGGATTATAAGATACCCCAATCCTACCTCTATGGAACTTGAATTTTACTCTTGAAAATTTTTTTGTCAAAATATATGCATCTTGTTCCTCTGTAGGAATATATTCCAACAACATGATTTGCCTCTACACACAATCTCATAGGTGGTGATACCAATGTCGATATGCTTGGATTAATCATGAAAAACTAGATTCTTAGCGAGTTTGATACAAATCTTATTGTCACAGTAAATCACGGTGGGATCAATCATCTGACAAAATAACACAACAAGAATCGTCCTCATCCAGATAGATTCACAAGTTGCTTGACTAGTATCCATGTATTTTTTTTCTGTTGAACTAAGTGCAATTAATCTCTACTTCCTATTGTACCAAAAAATTGTTGTTGACCCAATACTATATACTCCTCCTGAAGTTCTCTTCCAATCTGATGAACTACCTGTCCAATCTTCATATGTGAAGCCTTGAGGTTTCACTCCCTATATCCGTGTGTACCGAAGACCATATTGAGTAGTGCCTCTGAGGTATCTCAACACATGTTTCGCTTCCTTCCAATACATTTTGATTGGCTTAACCATTGCTTAACTAAGTTGGTTAAATTCATAACACATGTATGGTTGTGTGTTCACCAAATACATGAGTGAACCCACAAGCTGCCTATAAATAGTGGCCTCCACTTCCTCACCTGAAGTGGCATCCTCCTTCCTCCAACTTCATGCTAGAGGAGTATCCATGGGTTTTGATGAGGCTCATCAATATATATATCATAAGTTCCATAATTTCATCCTCCAGCTTATTAAACTCTCTCTTTCTCACATTTATTTACATTTTTAGCTATATTATGCTTAGTGTGAAGGGTAAAATGTATTTTTCATATCATGTAGCCTAATGTGGTTTAATTGCAGGAAATGGAGCATTTTTTAGATATTTTCCATACAGGGGCTCGAAGTAGACAACAAGGAGAGAATCTAGGAGGTTGTTCACCTTCTTAACTTCCTCAATCTGCACAGGATCACAACTGTCTCTCTCTCATTAGCTCGAGGTCATTAGTGGCCAAGCCACTAGGAGTGCAAGTGAAGTAATGAGAAACAAGATTCGCTATCCTCGATTTGGGGGAGACAAACATTCCTATTTTCTAGGGAGTTGCTAGCAGCTACACTCTTGTATAAATAAACATGAAGAAGAGATAATTAGGATTCGAGTTTTGTTTTCAGCTAGGTAGCTATTGAGGTCAAGTACTTGGAATTGTTATTGTGAATGTTATCTAATGTATTAAACCTTTTTATTTGATGATAATGAGAATTTTTTATTTGAGTTATCACTGAGTTAGTTCCAGAGGGATGAGGCTCTTCGGTTTGGGCCCAACCCAGTGGCTTAGGTTCCTCTTTGTATTTGTATTTCTTTCAGTTTTAAGTAGTCATTAGTTTCTTGCATTTCATTAGGAAATAATCCATCAAAACCTGTGGTTGCATCCTCTACTTCACCTCTCTTGTGGGAGCATAGGTGGAGGGATTCACAACCATAGCCCAAAAGCATTTTTTTATGATTTCTTGGAAATATATTTTTTTATTTATCTTGTTCTGCATATTATTGTTGCATCTTAGGATTTGTTTTGTTAATTATGTCATAGTTATGGCATAAATTAGATAACATGTAAATTCAACTCACCTTTTCCACTTCTAATTGTTTCATTTTGTCAATGATAATTGGATGTATGCATGTGATGATTGCAGGGCTGGTTTGATCTACATACAAGGGCACCTTCACCACCTCCATCTTGGACCACCTCACTTCCTCTTATGAACTCCCACTTCTATCCTAAAAATTATGTTTCCTCGAATCATTTTCCTAGGGCCACCAAGAGCATCCCTCCTAGTGAAAAATAGGCCTTCAAGAGGATCTGAGCTTGGCTAGGTGCTTTGGACACCCTTCACTCATTTTCCTCAACTTCAATCCAGCTTCCACACCCTTAACCCATCACTTTCACCTCTTAAACTTTCTCGGCATCCCTCCTATAGCATTACAGGACCTTGTGTAGAAATGCAAGGCTCTTGTAACAACCACCTGTAGCACACCTGTGGGACCTCATTCTTCCACCATATTTTCTCCTTACTACCACTTGGACTTAGTTTAGAAGATTATTGACCCCAGCTATGATTTCATGACTAGGGGAATCTCCTAGCTCACTCCAAAGCCTCCTTTTCCTTCACTACAAAAACAAAATAGTGTTAGTTATTTCATCACAGAATTTGTACAAGTAGAACAATCATTTACTTGCAAGTGTGAGCTAGTTAGATGATACATGAGGTTCTTACTTGTAGTCTGATAGGTTATGCAAGAGTGGTTAGTTTTGGGTTGTTGTACCTTAAGATACAATCCCTTAGCTATGATAAGGAATCAGTGCTTAAGACATTTTTATGATTATGTCACAAAATTATTTGTCTTTGTTTAATCACCCTCAAGTATTTATCATTAAACCCTTAAATATCAAATATAATGAATGTCTCACAATGATGTCATTTGCTGATGTTGAATAAAATAACCAGATGAAAATGAAAGAAAGAAGCCCAAACTGATATGCTGTTATACAGAATATATCATCTCAAACTCCAGAAGAATCATATGAAGAATCAATTAAAATGAAGGAGCGCCAATTAAGGGTTTTAACTCTTGCTTACATAAGTAAAAAGAGACCTGTTGCTCATAACTTCGTTTTATTCAAGGATAGAAAACACATAACATAAACTTAAACACATATCAACTTAAACATATTCCAGAAACTTGTTTCTCATTCATTAATCTTTGAAATCTTTGAGTACAAAATTATATTCTGAAGGTCCAAAACTCAGTGCCTTTCTTCCCCTGAATTATTACATTAAATACAATAAAAATCAGTTCGAAACTGCTATGACTGTTCCTAACTACCTCAACTCCTGAGGAATTTGTAAACTATCTATTACATACCCTCAAAATTTCTTATTACATTTACATCATCTTTGAAAGATTATAACAACATAAAAATTGACACCCTAATCTATATGCTGAATGTGAATAGTTGACGATGTTGTTACATTTCCTGGATCAGCTTCTGATTTGTCTTTCTTCGAAGTTGAAGGATCCTTTGGCAAGTCTATCGTCCAAGCTCTACACTTCTTCCATATTTCTACTCTTGTCCTAGGTGAATGTATCAGATTGTGATACTCTAACCTGAAAGCAGTAATTCGGTTGTAGGATGGTCTTTCTGTAAATAGAGTTTTTACCAACCACAGCAGCTGAAAATGTCTCTGAAGAAATTTGATCACCATTGCTCCCTTGAGTACCTGAGTCTTTTCATGTGTATTATCAACTTTACTTTTTGTTAATACCAATAAGTTTTCATAAGAATCCCATGACAATAGATCTTCTCCAAGTGCCCAGCATGAAGGTAAACCTGCTCTTGTTACTTTGTCCAATGACTTATAAAACTGACTTACTGCTTCTTTGATTTCTATGAACTTCTTTTCCCTGGCTTTCCTGTAATCATTCTTGACAATCATCTTATTAATCTCTACTGCATATAAGATTATATATTTAATCTCATTTTCCTCTAATTCTTGATCTGTTTTGGAATTAATAAATTCAACGAATTTTTTTGCCCAAATAGCCCTATTGATTGTCTTTTTTCTATTTTCCATTACTTGTTCTTCAAATTCTCTGATAAGACTTTTCTCTTCTGCAACCATAATCAAAATGTTCCAAATTAACTTTATTTTAGAAATGATATCATTCCAAATGATATCTTTTGCCTGTATTAAATATATGTTCCCTTTCAATTTTTCTTTAAGCCTTTTGATCTCAGAATTAGCATTATGATTGTCCATTTTGTATTTACTGGCTTCATTTTCTGCAGCTTGAATAATCTTCGATGCAGTCTCTAGATCTGCTTGAGCCTTTGTTCGATCCCTTTCCGCCATTTACAATTCAGTATTCAATTGAGCAATCTATGCTTGTGGGTCTTCGTTACCTAAAGGAAAAACAAAGGTACAAGTATGACTATCAATATGATTTTGCAATGATATTGAAGTTTGTTTTATTTTGGAGATTTCCTCCTCCTTTTGCATAAGCTGTTGTAGAAGCTTTTCCTTATCATTCTCCACCTCTGCAACCTCTGCAGCCATTGAATGCTTTCCTGTAGGTAATTTTATATTTTTCTTCAATGTAGATATATCTGCTTCAACACTTTGCAGAAGCTTCTGCACAGCAATCCTATCATTAGGGTCCACTCCAATCTTTACTATAATTTTCTTCAGCTCCTCATTCTGAATTGTTAAAGCCCTAGAGTTGGCTTTCTCTAACTTAAACTGCTTAATTACTTTTCCAAGCATATTTTTTGCTTTCATTGCCATTGCATTAGACTTTGTCAGGTCATTTAAAATCAACTGGCCTGTTTGCATATGTAGGTTCACCTTATCCAATAATGGGATCTTTTTCACATCTACAGTCACATTCACAGTATTGAAATTACTAGAGGAACCAATTGACATGGCAGTAGGGTGTGACAGGGAAATTCTGAATTGATCTTTCTCAAGATCCATGGCAATCAAAAACCTTGTTTGATCTGGAGCAATCCGATATTCGGCTTGGGCCTCCATACTGGCTTTCATCTTCTGGTTCCTCTCTGCAATTTGGGCAAACATTTGTTTGATCAGCGGTACTTGTTCATGAGAGGTCTGGGTGAAGCAGGAACATTTTGTTCCTCTCCCAATTGCAAAGAAAAACCAGGCTGATTATATGCATGCTCTTCATTAAACTTTGTCCTTTTCTCAGCTCCCTGCTCCTCATCTTCTAAATCAACTACTGTTTCTTTAATTATTTTATTAGACTTTTCTGATATGATGGGAGTCTGAATATTTGAACCTGCTGAACTCATTACACCTTTGCTTTCTATCTTCTCTAAATCTGGTATGCTTTCATGAATGAAAGCTAAATATCCATTCTCAACTCTTCTATTGGAAATTAAACTATGAGGGTCATAAGCCCAGCTTTCCCCTAACAGCAAATGCATCTCATCTAACATTTTAGTAACCTCCTCAAATGCCTGTCTCATATTAACTATGAAAGGACCTATAGTCATGGGCAGATTGAACATATGTCCCTTTTTCATGGGCACAAATTGAACTTAATCAACATTCAAACTTGGTCGAATAAACTCCAAAGAAAATAGCCTCATAGGAACAAATACTGGAAGTCTATAAGGCTCAACACTTGCTCCATACAACCTAATTTCGAAATAATCTTCAAAAACAAACCAATCTCCAAATTTACAGTTTGCCCCTAAATGCATGAATTCTTGAGCTTTTGGTAAAAAACAGAGGGGAGGAACTCCATTCAAAACTTTATATGCACTTGACATGAAATAACTGGCAAAATCAAACAGTCCAGTTTCATTTTGTTCACTCCTCACTATATATGTCCAGAAAACTACAGATCGCCTCTTCTTATTCATATCCATAATATTCAGACCTAGATGCATAAATTCCTCCACATTTTGATATAAGAACAAGTAAATGATTAATGAAGGAAATCTGAAAGAACCTGTTAATGATAGGCTCATTAGTTGTGAATTTACTGCTTCCTGCCAATAGGATGGAATATCCAGCACCATTCCTGGCTTCATCATCATGGAAAACATCCCCAACATTGATTTTTCCACCATTCTGTCATCATCTTCACCCAGAATCTTTGCAATGCTGCTTAGAACCGGCTGAACCTCAGTATAAAAAATTTCCTTAGGAAAATCCTTGTTGTCAAGCTGAAATTGCTGTGTGTTAGGCTTTAGGAAATGAATGAGTTGATTGAAGTCTTGACCTGCAAGGTTATCATAACACGCTACCAATGAATCATCAGAGAATTGAACACATGACTCTGACTCAGGGTAACAAAGGGCTTGGTGGATTAACTGGGCAGATACTTGTAAAACATTCTCTCCTTGACAATTCATCACAAAAACTTTTCTAGGATACATAACAGAAACCAACCAGGATATAAATTCAGGAAAAAGATGGGTTCTAGGGATGCATGCAGACAGAAAACCAGACTTTACGATGGCAGCATAAACCAGAGAGGCTTTTTCATTCAAGAGAACCTATTGGTAGAATGGAAGATGAACCAGGGAATAATTTTTATCTTGGATATCCCTCTCGGTAACCATGAGAGGGATATGACTAGCAGAACCCGACAGAGATGAACGCTTAGCCATAATTCAAAACTACGACGACAGACGACTAACAAGGTGACTAAATTTTGATAAGGTAACAGAAAATTGAACAGGGCGCAGCACAAATCAATCACAAATATCAACTTAATCCAAACTGGCTTTGGAAAAAATGTGAATTTTACTTAAATAGGTGGCGCGGCATTTTAAAATTAAATGCTGACATGACGCGCCAACGAACCGTTGAGTTCACCTGAGGTGGAGGACAGCTATGAACAACTCAGCGCATTACGTCACTACGGGGGGTCTCGGGGTACGGAGAATTATCTTGGCTTGTGCCCCCGCATTCAATCTCCGCCGCTCATCTGTATTACTCCCGCGGTCAACCTGGTCAACTGCAGAGGCACACTTCATTTTAACTCGCGCGCTTGTTGTGCCCGCAGGTTGAGTCCTTTGATCGGGGTTGAATAAATCATCACATCACACTCGATAAATAATCGATCTTTAATCTTCAAGACAGGACCCACTCGTATACAGTTTAAAGTATTAAAACTTTCAACTCTAATGCGATGAACCAAAATATTTTAATGCTAAAGTATAGAGACCTTAATACTTTAACATGTTTTAACAATTTTCTATTTTTTTGTATTTTCAAAATTGAAAATAAAAGGATATTGCAAATGATCCACAACATCTGGCTCCACCTGGGGATAGTGTTTTTTGCCACGAAACACTAAGAACCTGCAGATCAGTGCCCTCACTTTGGGCATGGAGTCACATGATGCTTGATGAAAAATATACAGTTAGGAAAACTGAATATGTACAATGATGAACCTGTTATTTTCAATCATGGAAATAATGTTTCAAACACTGCCCATTAACAGGCAGTTCTACTGCTTCCCCATCAAGATTTTCCAGCATAAAAGTGTTATTTGATCTAACTATAGTGATTTTGTAAGGACCATACCATAGAGGATCAAACTTACCATGTTTTCCCTTCTCCTCTCTCCTGGTATCCCATCTTAGTACCAGATCCCCAATTTGGAACATAATCTCCTTTTCCTTTCTGTCAAAAATGGACTTCATTTTCTCATGATATGTGATCAAATTGTCTCTGACTTTATTTTTTCTTTCACTCAATTCTATTACCTTATTCAGCCTTCTTATCAATGCATTAGGTTCCTCTTGTGCTTCTTGAAGAAAAGAAATTATTGGTTTTGCTAACTGAGTGGGAAACAAAGCTTGAGTACCATATACTAACTCATAAGGGGACTTACCAGTAGATCTTCTAGTAGTCATTCTCACTGCCCAGAGAGAAAATATCAGCTTTGAGTCCCAATTCTTCTGGTTCTCATTAATTGTTTTCTTCAAGATCTTGACCAATGTCTTGTTAGATGACTCTGCTAATCCATTCCCTTGAGGATGATATGCTATGGAATGAGACAATATCACATTATAAGTTTGAAAAAAGTTTATAAACCTGATTGAGTTGAATACCTGAGCATTTTCTGTGATGATTTTCACTGGACATCCAAACTTGCTGAAAATATTCTCTTCCAAAAACTTCATTACTACCAAATCATTTTCTCTTCTAGACTTAAGAATTTCCTCTACCCATTTTGTAAAATAATCAGTGGCAGTCAGAATCCACTTAAACTGCCCACTTGATGGTGGATTAATTTCTCCACTAAAATCTAATCCCCATTGTCTAAAGGGTTCTTCAATCAAAACAGGAAGAAGAGGTAAAGGAGCTAACCTTTTCTTTTCTACAAACAATTGGCATTTCTGACAACTTCTAACAACTCTGTATACATCAACAAATAGAGAAGGCCAGTAGAAACCTGATTTAAGAATCTTATGAGCAGTTTCTTTCCAACTGTAATGACCTCCACACAAATATTCATGATACTCCTTGATCACTTCCATTGATTCTCCTTCTGTCAAACATAGCAACAAGACACCAGTAGGATCTTTCCAATATAACTTAGCATCAATTATAACATAAGGTTGAGATTTAAGTTTTAGGGCTCTGTATTTTGCTCTATTGGTTGAGGGAGGGCAAGAGAAAAAACATAAATAGTGAATAATAGCCTTATACCAATCTCAGCAGAGAAATTTGTACTTGATTGTTGACCTTGTCTTAATCTGATTGATCTCCTCAACCACCTCATCTAATGGTGCAAGCAAATTAATTCCCAGAGTTTTATAATTAGATTTTGTTAGCAATTTAGCTAATCCCTGTCCTTTGACTAACTTAGTAGGCTTAATGTCCAAATCATATTCTTGGATTTTGGCAATCCATTTTCCTCTTTTTCCCTCTACATCACTCTGAATCGGCACATCTTTTGCAGCAGAATTAGGTACATATGCTACTATTTGAGAATGAAGTACATATTTCCTAAAAGCTTTCAATGATTTCACTAAGGCATATACCTGCTTCTCCAGGATGTTATATTTGAGCTCTGCATCTCTGAGGACTTTACTAAAAAATGCCACTGGTTGCTCCTTTCCTTCTTCCTTCTTTTGTAACAGCACAATAGCAATAGTGGAAGGTGATGCAAATGAAAAAATTTGGAAAGGTTTTAGATAATCTGGACTAATCAAAATTGGAGCTTCTTGAAGAGCCTCTTTAATTATAGCAAAGGATTCTCTCGCTTATTTATCCCATTTCACTTCAGCGTTTTTCTTCAACATATCTGTTATTTTTCTGACAATCTCAACATAATTTGGAACAAATCTTCTCAAAAAATTGGTTTTCCCTAGAAATCTTTGAATATCTTTCTTACTTCTAGGTAATGGAATTTTTTGTGTAGCCTCCACCCTTGCTGCATCAATTTTCACACCTTGGTTTGAAACTACATGTCCCAGCAACTTACCTTCCTCTAGAGCAAACAAGGATTTTTTAGGATTCAATGATAACCCAAATTTTCTGCATTTCAAGAAAGCCTTCTGCAGGTGCTCTAAATGTTCATCGTCAGACCCTGAAAAAATAGTCACATCATCCAAATATATGACTACAAATTTGTCACCTACAAAAGCTATATCCATTGCCCTCTGGAAAGTAGCTCTTGCATTCATGAGGCCAAATGGCATCTTGGCATACATGAACGTTCCCCAGGGTGTAGTGAAGGTTGTTTTCTTTTGATCTCCTTTCTCAACCGCTACTTGGTTGTATCCAGAAAAACCATCAACCATGGATAACCTATAAGCTCCAGTCACTTTCTGCAGGATATAGTCCATCTTTGGAAAAGGATAATTATCCTTCAAGGAGGCTCCGTTCAAGTTCCTGAAATCTACACACAATCTTATCTCTCCATTTTTTCTTCATTACTGGAACTAGATTTGAAACCCACTCTGAGTACCTAAGTGGAACTATGATTTTTTCTTGCAAAATTTTCTTCACCTCTTTCTCAATATGGGCTAGTAACAGTGGATTAATCTGTCTGAGCTTTTGCCTATGTGGCTTAACCCCATCCTTCAGTGGTATTCTATGCTGAATAATATCTAAATCATATCTTCAAATCTTCATATGACCATGCAAACACATCTATGAACTTTTTGAAAAGATCTGCATACCTTTCTTTATAATATTTAGGAACTCCTTTGAACAACTTGACTATTTTGGGCTCCTGCTGAGTTCCTAAATTACAATCCTCCATCTCTCCATCCTCAGATGCCTTCTTCTTATTCAATGCTACATCGTTAGCATCAAACAATCTTTCAAGAGGAACCAGGCCTCTGGGAAATTTATTATCTTTCAACTGAATTATTTTCTGGTCACCAATTGCTTGCTTCAGGTTTCTAGGCACATCATTTTGATCAGCTTGATCACTTTCTTGATCAATTTGACTATCCTCAAAATTTCCAATCATTGTTAAAAATTGATTGATCTGATCATCATCTTCAAATACCTACCAGTGATTTACATTATCAGGGATTGAAGGCCTGTGTCTCAACTCAATTTTGTATCTTAGTCTTGGATTAATTGGTGGCTTAAATGTGTTGGCTGCAACTGCCAATGAATCTGCCATTATATTTTCTTCTCTTGGAATAAATTGAAGGCTAAAGGCTTCAAAATAATTTTCAACTAGATCCCACACCTCATTTCTATAGGATCTTAATCTGGGATGCTTATTCTAACACCAATTCTTAATATGTCTTATTAATAATTCAGAATCACCAAAGATGGAAATAGATTGTATTCCCATTTGATTAGTTGTTTGCAAGCTCAAAATCAATGCTTCATACTCTGCCACATTATTAGTTGATTTAAATTCTAGTTTGAAAGAAAAAGTTAAAAGATTACCTTCAGGAGATATAAAGATGAACCTAGCTCCTGTGTCTTCTTTAGAATATGCTCCATCGAAATAACACTTCCAAATTTTATTTGAATGCATCTCCTTATGTACACTTGCTGAAGAGAGCTGCTTCTATGAGTCTTCAACAAATTCTGCATCTTCATGCAGCATAAAACAAGAGAGATCCTCCTTCTCTTGACCATAAATGGGAGAATTACCTGCATCTTTCTTGGTGGTAGTTTTCATGAATCTGGTTTCTCTATATAACCTCCTTTCTTCCCCATTGAAAACAGGGATGATGGCATAGGTGAAATCCAAATTTAATACACCTCCAAGCTTTTCCCCCAAGATCTAGACAACAGCATACCAAATCTAGCCAGAATATCTGCAACTACTACATCCATCATGATACTCTTGGCTGGGATTTGGGCCACGGAAACAACCATGTCTTTGATAAGACCTACACACTTCACCCTTTTTGAATCAAAATAATAGAGGTCTCTGTATGGCTTAGTGATTTGTAAATTTAGCTCTTTCATCACAGATAATGGAATAAGATTATGTGATGCACCAAAATCAAGCATACAATTATGAAGAATGAAATCATGCAAAAGTAATGATATATAAAATGGTGGAACAGAAGAGCCTACCTCTTCAGCATGAGGCCCGAAAGTAACTACTGGTTTCTCTTCTTGTAAATTCACAATATCACCCACCTCATCAAACTGAGATAGATTAATAAACTCTGCAATTTCTTTCTTATAACGAGGTGTTTTAGCTAACTCAAGACGAGGTACTTGAATTTTAAATTTTTCTAATTCTTTAGACAAACTAAAAATTTGGTTTTGTTTGATCAACTTTTCAGGTTCTTCTTGATTTCTGTTTGGATTTGTAAGTTTCTCAGGAACAGTAACAATCTTCTCCAAAATATTAGTGTCATTAGACTTGTTTTGGGAAGCTTCAGCTTGTTGCTTCTCATTTTCTTTTACTGGATTCATGGGTTGCTTCCCCTTGTCTAATTGTTTTATTAAATTTTTATGATGTGGAGTCGCCATTGGAGAAGGGACTGACTCTGATTCTTTCTCTTCATCATCCTGAGTTCTCAACCTTTTTTTTGATCTCAAGTCATTCTTCTTATGTAGCTCTGCTTACATAAAATCAATAAATTGATTATAGTAATCATCCATCTCTTCCTGATCAAATGAAATTTCAACTTCTTTACATTCCTCTTCACATTATTTTTCACATTCTTCTTCTGCATCTCCTTCCATATATATGGTAGAAATTTGTTCTTCATCTTCTTTCTAATAATCATCAGCAGACTGAGAAGGTGTTTCTTCTATATATAAGGGTGCTTGAACTTGATCTTGATCTCTTCTCTCCCTCTGCAAAATCTGCAGGGGCTACTTTCTAAATTGGGGATTAAAAACCCCTCTGTTTTGTTGTGTGGGTTTTTTGTTATCCAATTCCAACTTTACTAATTTATTTGACAAATTTTTAATGACCTTGGTCATGTCATCAATCCTTTGATCTTGAATTGACTCTTCCTTTGCTTTACCTTTATCTTGAGCTGACTGCTTTTCTTGAGCTTTCCCAGCAGCAATCATATTTTCTTCAATCTCCAACGCATTCATTTGGATTTGTTCGAGAGTAGGGGACCTTCTTTCTATCAAAGTAAAACTAAAATCTGATACAAATGCCCCGGCAAAAACAACTCTTGCTCCAAGAGGAGGAGGTTTCATTTCTGCAGGCAAACTATTGTACAATTTATTGAATCTTTTAATGAAATCACTCATATTTTCATCAGGTTTTTCTTAATAGCATTCAATTCTGTCAAAGAATAACCATGGTCTCTCTTTTCACCCCATATTTGGATGAATTGTCTTTCTAACTCATCCCAATCATTAATTGAGCCATTTGGTAACCCTTTAAACCATTTTCTTGCCTCTCCATTTAGGGACTGCACAAAAAGTCTCATTACTACATCTAGATGTTCAACATTGAAATTTTCGGCAAAAGTGAAAAACAAAGGCAAGTGTTGTTCTGCAGTTATTTCATCTTCACTAGTAAACCTAGGAAGCAACTTCAGATATTCTTGAGGCATTGCATTCATTGGTTGGGGAAGATTTAATGGTGCATATTTGTTCATCAAGAAAGTAGGGGATGCCATGTTTATGCCCTGATTGGCTGCTCCTTGAGTAGTAGGAATTTGTGAACCAGTTGTAGGTGTTGATGAATGGGGTGAAACAACGGACAAGGGAAGAGGTTGATCAACTAAAGTAGAAGAACTAGAAACTGTATTAGACTGAATCTCAGTAAATGTAAATGATACAGATTCAAAATATTGCTCTTCTAACCTTGGTTCTTGGAAATGAATGGATGGAGACAAGGATTCTTGTTCCGAGAAAGCGAATTTCTGGGAAATATCCTTGGATGAAAGAGTATGAGAACTGCTTCTAGGTGCAGGCAGTGTGGCATTAGGTGTAGAAAGTGTTTTTGATTTCTGGCCCTTTTTAGAAACCAATTTTTCTGGATTTGAAAGGGTAGGAACTTTCTGCTGAGAGGTATCAGACCTCGTATGTGGCCTCTTATAAGCCAAAATTAGAAAATGAAAACACAGCTTTTAATATTTCCTCCTCTCTGAACAACCAAAGGAAATATAAAGAAAACCCAGGGAAAAACTTCGCTTCTTCGTCCCCGGCAATGGTGCAAAAAAATGTTGTACCTTAAGAGACAATCCCTTAGCGGTGATAAGGAACCAGTGCTTAAGACATTTTATGATTATGTCACAAAATTATTTTTCTCTATTTAATCACCCTCAAGTATTTATCATTAAACCATTAAATATCAAATATAATGAATGTCTCACAATGCTGTCATTTGCTGATGTTGAATAAAATAACCAGAAGAAAATGAAAGAAAGAAGCCCAAACTGATATGTTGTTATACAGAATATATCATCTAAAACTCCAGAAGAATCATATGAAGAAGTAGTTAAAATGAAGGAGCGCCAATTAAGGGTTTTAACTCTTGCTTACATAAGTAAAAAGAGACCTATTGCTCATAACTTCGTTTTATTCAAGGATATAAAACACAGAACGTAAACTTGAACACATATCAGCATAAAATTATTCCAGAAACTTATTTCTCGTTCATTAATCTTTGAAATATTGTAGTACAAAATTATATTCTGAAGGTCCAAAACTCGACGCCTTTCTTCCCCTGAATTATTACATTAAATACAATAAAAAGTAGTTCGAAACTGCTATAACTAATCCTAACTACCTCAACTCCTGAGGACTTTGTAAACTATCTATTACATCCCCTCAAAATGTCTTATTACATTTATATCATCTTTGAAAGATTATAACAACATAAAGTTGACACCCTAATCTATATGTTCAATGTGAATAGTTGACGATGCTGCTACATTTCCTGGATCAGCTTCTGATTTGTCTTTATTTGAAGTTGAAGGATCCTTTGGCAAGTCTATCGTCTAAGCTCTGCACTTCTTCCATATTTCTACTCCTGTACTGGGTGAATGTATTAGATTGTCACTACTCTAACCTGAAAGAAGTAATTCGGTTGTAGGATGGTCTTTCTATAAATAGAGTTTTTACCAACCATAGCAGCTGAAAATGTCTCTGAAGAAAGTTGATGATCGTTGCTCCCTTGAGTACTTTAGTCTTTTCATGTGTATTATCAACTTTAATTTTTTAATACCAGTAAGTTTTCATAAGAATCCCATGACAACAGACCTCCTCCAAGTGCCCAGCATGAAGGTAAACTTGCTCTTGTTACTTTTTCCAATGACTTATCAAACTGAATTACTACTTCTTTGATTTCTATCAACTTCTTTTCCGTGGCTTTCTTGTAATCATTCTTAACAATCATATAATTAATCTCTACTGCATATAAAATTCTATCTTTAATGTCATTTTCCTCTAATTCTTGATCTGTTTTGGAATTAATAAAGTCAATGAATCTTTTTGCCCAAATATCCCTATTGATTGTCTTTTGTCTATTTTCCATTATTTGTTCTTCAAATTCTCTGATAAGACTTTTCTCTTCTGCAACCACCATCAAAAAGTTCCAAAATTGACTTTATTTCAAAAATGATATCATTCCAAATGATAACTTTTGCCTGTATTAAAGATATGTTCCCTTTTATTTTTCTTTAAGCCTTTTGATCTTAGCGTTAGCATTATGACTGTCCATTTTGTATTTACTGGCTTCATTTTTTGCAGCTTGAATAATCTTTGATGCAGTCTCTAGATCTTCTTGAGCCTTTTTCCGATCCCTTTCCACCATCTGTAATTCAATATTCAATTGATCAGTCTGTGCTTGTGGGTATTCGTTACCTGAAGAAGAAAAAAAAGGTACAAGTATGACTATCAATATGATTTTGCAGTGATATTGTAGTTTGTTTTATTTTGGAGATTTCCTCCTTTTGCATAAGCTGTAATATAAGATTTTCCTTCTCATTCTCCACCTCTGCAACCTCTGCAGCCATTGAATGCTCTCCTGTAGGTAATTTTATCTTTTTCTTCAATGTAGATATCTTTGCTTCAGCACTTTGTAGAAGCTTCTACACAGCAGTCCTATCATTAGGGTCCACTCCAATCTTTACTATAATTTTCTTCAGCTCCTCATTCTGAATTGTTAAAGCCCTAGAGTTGGCTTTCTCTAACTTCAACTGCTTAATTACTTTTCCAAGAATATTTTCTGCTTTCATTGCTATTTCATTAGTCTTTGTCAGGTCATTTACAATCAACTGGCCTGTTTGCATATGTAGGTTCACCTTATCCAATAATGGGATCTTTTTCACATCTACAGTCACATTCACAGTATTGAAATTACCAGAGGAACCAATTGACATGTCAGTAGGATGAGACAGGGAAATTCTGAATTGATCTTTCTCAAGATCCATGGCAGTCAAAAGCCTTGTTTGATCTGGAGCAATCTGATATTCGGCTTGGGCCTCCATACTGGCTTTCATCTTTTGGTTCCTCTCTGAAATTTGGGCAAACATCTGTTTGATCAATGATACTTGTTCATGAGAGGTCTCATGTCTTCTAGGTGAAGCAGGAACATTTTTTTCCTCTCCCAATTGTAAAGAAAAACCAGGCTGATTATATGCATGCTCTTCATTAAAATTTGTCCTTTTCTTAGCTCCATGCTCCTCATCTTCTAAATCAACTACTGTTTCTTTACTTCTTTTATTAGACTTTTCTGATATGATGGGAGTCTGAATATTTGAACCTATTGAACTCATTACACCTTTGCTTGTTATCTTCTCTAAATCTGGCTTGCTTTCATGAATGAAAGTTGAATATCCATTCTCAACTCTTCTATTGGAAATTACACTATGAGGGTCATAAGCCCAACTTTCCCCCAACAGAAAATGCATCTCATCTAACATTTTAGTAACCTCGTCAAATGCCTGTCTCATATTAACTATGAAAGGACCTACAGTCATGGGCAGTTTGAACATATGTCCCTTTTTCATGGGCACAAAGTGAACTTGATCAATATTCAGACTTTGTCGAATAAATTCCAAAGAAAATAGCCTAATAGGAAAAAATACTGGAAGTCTATAACGCTCAACACTTGCTCCATACAACCTAATTTTTGAATAATCTTCAAAAACAAACCAATTTCCAAATTTACAGTTTGCCCCTAAATGCATTAATTCTTGAGCTTTTGGTAAAAAACATGGGGGAGGAACTCCATTCAAAACTTTATATGCACTTGACATGAAATAGCTAGAAAAATAAAACAGTCCAGTTTCATTTTGTTCCCTCCTCACTACATCTGTCCAGAAAACTACAGATTGCCTCTTCTTATTCATATCCATAATATTCAGACCTAGATGCATAAATTCCTCCACATTTTGATATAAGAACAAGTAAATGATTAATGAAGGAAATCTGAAAGAACTTGTTAATAATAGGCTCATTAGCTGTGAATTTACTGCTTCCTGCCAATAGGATGGAATATCCAGCACCATTCCTGGCTTCATCACCATGGCAAACATCCCCAACATTGATTTTTCCACCATTATGTCATCATCTTTACCCAGAATCTTTGCAATGCTACTTAGAACCGGCTGAACCTCAGTATCAAAAATTTCCATAGGAAAATCCTTGCTGTCAGGCTGAAATT
This sequence comes from Pinus albicaulis, assembly GCA_034641835.2. NCBI lineage: Eukaryota > Viridiplantae > Streptophyta > Pinopsida > Pinales > Pinaceae > Pinus > Pinus albicaulis. The sequence goes on along the minus strand of CM076571.1, from coordinate 492,311,934 downwards.
GTTGTGTGTTAGGCTTTAGGAAATGAATAAGTTGATTGAAGTCTTGACCTGCAAGGTTACCATAACACGCTACCAAAGAATCATCAGAGAATTGAACACATGACTCTGACTCAGGGTAACAAAGAGCTTGGCAGATTAACTGGGAAGATACTTGTAAAACATTCTCTCCTTGACAATTCATCACAAAACATTTTCGAGGATACATAACAGAAACCAACCAGGATATAAATTCAGGAAAAATATGGGTTCTAGGGATGCATGCAGACAGCAAACCATACTTTACAATGGCAGCATAAACCGGAGAGGCTTTGTCATTCAAGAGAACCTGTTAGTAGAACGGAAGATGAACCAGGGAACAGTTTGTATCTTGGATATCCCTCTCAGTATCTAGGAGAGGGATATGACTAGCAGAACTCAACAGAGATGAACGCTTAACCATAATTCAAAACTATGACGATAGACGACTTACGAGGTGACTAAATTTCGATAAGGTGACGGAAAACTGAACAAGGCGCAGCACAAATCAATCACAAATATCAACTTAATCCAAACTGGCTTTGGAAAAAATGTGAATTTTACTTAAATAGGTGGCGCGACTTCTTAAAATTGAATGCTGACATGACGCGCCAATGAACCGTTGAGTTCACCTGATGTGGAGGACAGTTGTGAACAACTCAATGCCCTACATCACTGCGAGGGGTCTCGGGGTACGGAGAATTATCTTGGCATGTGCCCCCGCATTCAATCTCCACCGCTCATCTGTGTTACTCCCGCGGTCGACCTGGTCAACTACAGAGGCACACTTCAGTTTAACTCGCGCGCTTGTTTTGCTTGCGAGTTGAGTCCTTTGATCGGGGTTTAATAAGTCATCGCATCCCACTTGATAAAATAATCGAGCTTTAATCTTCAAGACAGGACCCACTCGTATAAAGTTTAAAGTATTAAAATTTCAACTCTAATGCGATGAACCAAAATATTTTAATGCTAAAGTACATATACCTTAATACTTTAACATGTTTTAACAATTTTCTATTTTTTTGTATTTCAAAATTGAAAATAAAAGGATATTGCAAATGATCCACAACATGGGCCATGGAAAACGTACGTTTTACCCCCATCTTTAGCTTGATTTATTATTAACTTTTATATGTTTTCCTTCATTTTAGAAATAAATCAAAGGAGAATAGTGTAAAAGTAGGGTAAAATGAATTATTAATAAATAGTGTGTTTAATAGTATAAAAATTAACCTTTTATGTCTTTATTGATAGGAAATCCGAACCAACCAATTGCTGACCAAATGACCAAACAACAGCAGTCAAGTAAAGCAAATGAAATCGCGTTTGGTTCCTGTGAGTCAGCAAGAGATGCAAAGACACATTTATTCTTGAAGCATTCAGTTGATAGCTGCGAAGCCTCGGGATATCTTGATCCTGAGGATTCACTATTCTCTGTTTTGTTTCTCCTTAAAGTTATAAAACATTGTAAGTGAAAGAGAATAGGAGAGCTTTTTCCGTATATTGTAATTTTCTACAATAAACATTTATTCAGACAGAGTATTTGAACTCGTGATGATGTACATGTTCTATTGATTAATGAAAGAGTTAGTGTTTTCATTATAAGCGGATTCTTAGTATTTTTTGGCAGAAGACTTATGGAGGCTTCGGACCCGGTCCCTCGGAGCTCTCCTGTTATTTTGTGTTATATGTTTATTTACTGATTCTCGCAAATTAGCTATTCTTATGTTTTGTAGAATTAAAATTCAATTCATTAATTGCAAGTGTGGTGTGTTAATATTTCATTTTCAATCAGGTTGAATTTATCATTAATATTCCTTTACTATTGAGTGATGTTTTTCCATTTATTATATTGATTTCAGCATGGTTAAGTAGTTGTTGTTCATTTATGCACATTTTTATTTCTTGAGTTTTTCCCATTGCAAGTGTGAATGTATGGTTTGTTGTTCAATTTTGAATATTTTCATTAAATGAATTATAGATAATTCCATTGCAAAATTTCAATAGGTGATTGCTATTCAATTTATTCAGCATTCCTTTTCTATTGTTGTTCAATTCATTAAGCTTGTTGTTCAATTGCAATATATTTTTAATTTCAGTGTTGAGTGTTTACTTTTTGCCTAAGTTCAAACTAGTGTTTCATTCTTTGATTAATTTTAAGTATTTCACAGTTTACTTTTGAATTGATTGATTGAACTTCGAGAATTAGATGGTATTTCTTGCAACGATTTAGAATAGTTAACCTCTGATTTCATTCGCATATACTTTGTTGCACCCTTGAAATAAACGAAATTTCCCTGGGTTGATAATTAATTTGAAGCATTAAGGTTACTTTTGACAGTCATCTTTTTGAGCCAACAGTTACCTTCTTTTTTGCAACTAGGTTTGATAACTAAATGGATGATTGCAAGATAATGTAGTTTCCTTTCTGCAAGTAGTTTAACACTTATCTTTTTGTGAATTGTTTCAATATAATTTGAAAACTAAATTTAATGGAATTTTCCTCTTTTTAGTTATAGGTAGCTTCTAAATTTCATATTCATTAGCTAATTCAATAGGAGGAATGTTCTTGGATCACTATTGATCATATGTCCTAGTTGAGGGTAGCATGAGTAGAATCCCATCTGATGTGCATATAACACTATCACCTCTAATTTTGTACGAACCCCAGGTTGATAAATAGAGTTGAGTATACCTTGGGAGTTGCGGAACTCTTGGTGCAATACTACTGCTCACCACTTTTTGGTGCCTTTGTCGGGGAGGTGTCTAAGTAGATTAATGTTTCTGCTTAAGCATTTTTTTATGCTTTTTGTTTTGCATTTAGTTTTTAGAAATTATAAAAACAACAAAAAAATTATTTCATGCCTCGTAGGAGTAGCAATAATCAAGGAAAAAATCTACCAAAAACCCCCACATACTCACACAGTCAACCTTAGCTCTTCTTCAATGAGTGTGATCTTCCCTCTCTGACTGCAAGGGAGTTAGAATACCCTCTAGGCAAGCACCCAAAAAATTTTGAAGAACCTATTGGGGAAGAAGAAGAACCTACTTCACCTATCCAATCTATGTCGAGAACAAAAATAATGATATATTTCCCATCATAGAAACCAATGGGAGGCCAGGATGAAGAACATCAACCCTACTACCCTCCCACACTTCCATGGCCTAACCTCTGAGGATCCTAATACCTTCATTTTTTAATTTTTTGTTGTTTGTAGGACATATGACTATGCCTCAAATGAACAAAATTTGAAGTTGTTCCCCTATACCCTTAAGGATGCAACCTTACGTTGGTTCATGGGTATGCATGGGGGCAACATCACTACGTGGGCCCAAATGCAAGAGTCCTTCAATAGCAAGTACACAGATTATTGTAGGTCAAAAGAAACCAAGGAATAAATATTTAGGATGACCCTAGGGCCTGATGAATCTTTAGAAGACTATGACGAAAGGTTTCAACTTAACTATAGGAGTGCCAACTACACCCTTGATCCTCAATCACTAAGTTATTTCTTCTCCAAGGGATCAGGGAGGAATTGTTGGATACCCTCAACATGCTATCTAGAGGGGATATCTATCAATTGTCCTATGATGACATAAAAAATGTGTTCAAATACCCCTCTAGGGAATCCAATAAGAAGGGTAGAATTAACCAAGGCTTGGTCAGTACATCTTCCTCCACCTCATCCATCAAAAATGAGATAGGGCACATGTGGGAGAATTTCAAGAGTAAAATGATGCATACATTTGCATTGCAAATGGATAGCATGCAGATCAAGAGGAAACAAGAGGAGGCAGAGATATCCCTAGATATCTTTTTCTCTAGATGCACTAGGAGACACCCTAGGAATTAATTCCCAATGAATGTCATAGAAGTATCCTCATTATGTGAGGAAAACCATGCAACATACAAATTACCTTCCTTACCAAGACTAAAAGTTGTATACGAAAGGGTGGAAGGTGGCTCAGAGCAACTTTGCTTCATCAATGAAAGGAGGCCTCAAGGACCTTGGCCATACCAATAGGGAATGCAAGGTACACCTTATTCTTATTACAATTCAAATCCAAATGCACCTTTGGAGCCTTGGTACTGTTCCACTCATCCATCATGGCCCATGCCACTTTCTTGGCCTTATGATCCTCCATATCCTCCTCAAACTATCAACCATATCCTTCCCAGCCTCCTCAATGGGGAAACCAATCATAAGGGTGGAGGCCTAGGCTTCACCAACCTCCTTCTTTACCACCTCCATCCCAAACTCAACCAAAAATCACTCATCCTACTACACCTAAGAAACCTCAGATGATTTCTCAACCTAATCTAAACTCGAATAACAAACAAGCACAACATGTCCACAATGGAGAGATATCTTATCCTACCTATGTTGTGGAGGTCCATGAGATCAACCTTCGGTCTGAAAGAGTGCTTCTAGATAACCATCCACCTTCTCCCGTTGAATAACTTAGAGAGGAAAAATTAATAGAGTGCCCCTCAAGTGAATCCCCCTCATTTTCCTGAGAGATTGATCCACCCTATCCAACACACCCTTGAAGAGATTGAATTTCTAGGAGAATTGAATAATTTGTGTGTCAAGATACCCCTTCTCCGGGCTATAAAGGATGTTCCCATCTATAATAATCTTATCAAGGAGAAATGTTTCAAAAATCATGGGATAAAAAAGAGAGATACCCCCGCCATCAATGTTGTTGGACAATTATCTGACTTGATGTTGGGGAGAGTGATTTTTCCAAAATACCTAGACCCTAGAAGCCCAGTAGTGGATATGCACATTGATGGCATCATTTTCCCTCATACCCTGATTGATATTGGGGTTTCCATCGATGTGATGACTAAAGAAACTATGATAAAGCTAAATCTCCAAGGGGATTTGAGGAAAACCACCACAGTGTTGTAGCTTGCAGACATATCCACAATAGCTCCTGAGGGAGTTTTTGAGGATGTCATGGTTTCCATAAACTCTTGGGAGTATCCTACTGATTTCTTGGTTCTCCAAACCAAAACCAAGTTTAATGGTTACCCTATTATCCTATGAATACCTTGGTTGGCCATTGTTGATGCCTACATTATTTGTAGGGCTAGAAATATGACCATAAAAAATGGACCCTTATCAAAGCAATTGATATTATATCCTCCTGCTCAGCCTTCTATTGAACATGATCTACCTTTGTGGCTAGAGGATGAGGAAGAAGATGAAGTGTATCATATACCCAATTGTACCTTAGAAGTTGTTATAGGAGGGGGGAAACCTGGTGAAGGTGACCTCATTGACCATATCCTTCATAACCAACCCCCCACTACCATTCCACTTGATGAACTTGTGAGATAATATGGAAGTAATTATTGGATTGAGCTATGCTTGGTTGAATCAAGCCCTGAACATGTCAAAAATGTAGATTTTTTCCCATCCAAAACCTTAAATATTAATCCCTCTCTCTTGGCCAAACAAGAAGAACAATTGTGCAAGATGTTGAGAGAACACCTAGATGTTTTTGCTTGGGACTATGAAGAAATGAAAGGAGTGCATCCCTCGGCCTGTCTCACCATATTTACAACAAAGAATTATGGAATCATGTGCGCCAACCCCAAAGGAGAATGAACCCATCCCTTAAGGACATAGTGAAGGAAGAATCAAAAAATTTGTTGGATGCAGGGTTCATATACCCCATCTCAGATAGTGAATGGGTGTCACCTCTAGTATTAGTCCCAAACAAGAATGGGAAGTGGCCCGATATTTTTTTATTACAGATAAATGAACAAGGCCACAAAGAAAGACCATTTCCCTTTACCCTTCATTGACCAAGTCCTAGATGGCCTTGCAGGGAAAAAGTTTCTCTCTTTCCTAGATGGATTCAGTGGTTACAATAAAATCCAAATCAGCCTTGAAGACCAAGAAAAACTACATTTACATTTCCTTGGGGTAACTTTTCTTATATAGTTTTCCCATTTTTCCTATGCAATGCCCCTGCCACTTTTCAAAGAGAAGTTCTGAGAATCTTTTTTGAGCTTGTTCATGACTCTGTGGAGATCTACATGGATGATTTCACACCCTATGGTTGTGATTTCTAGGAGGCCCTCTCTAATATGGGTAAAGTACTAAGGAAATGCATTGAAATGCATATTTCCTTGAGCCCTGAGAAATGTGAATTCTTAATGAAGGCAGAGATTGTCCTTGGCCAGTCCATATCTCTGGAACGAATACAAGTGGACCCAAACAATATTGTTATCATAAAAAGGGTCCCAACCCCTCACAAACAGAGAGATGTTAGGAGTTTATTGGGCTTAGCTGGTTATTATAGAAGGTTTATCAAATATTTTAGTAAAGTAGCTTCACCATTGTTTGGATTGCTGGCCAAGGATTCAAATTTATGCTGGACAAGTAGCTTCCAAGAAGCCCTTGGAATATTAAAACAAAATTTGACCACTACACCCATACTTAGGGGTCCCAATTGGGCTCTGCCTTTCCATATTTATACTGATGCATCAGACAAAGTTGTGGGGAAAGCCTTGGGACAAGTATATGATAAGTTTCACTATGCCATTTACTTAATTAGTAAAAATATGTCTAAGGATGAATTGAACTACATTGTCACTGAAAAAAACTCTTAGCTGTTGTAAACTCCCTAAACAAATTCATACACTATATCATTGGATACCAAAATTTTATGCATATTGATCATGCAACTATTAAGTATTTCATGAATAAGCCTAGTGTGAATGCTAGAATAAATATATGGTTGTTATTATTACAACAATTTGATTTAACTATCATTGACAAGCCAGGAAAGGAAAACATGGTTGCAAATTTTTTGTCTAGAATTACACTGCCTATAGATAATGAAGAGATGGTCGATGATAACTTCCAGATGAGCACCTATTTTCTATCTCAATGCTCTCTCCCTGGTTTTCTGACATAGAAAACTACCTAGTTGCTGGGAGGTTTCCTCCAAAACTTTCATCCAGGGAGAAGAGCAGAATTGTGAGAAAAATTGCCCCTTTCAATTGGATTGGGGGCAACCTTTTCAAAATGGGACCAGATCAAATTCTGAGGATATATTTAAGGGAGGAGGAAGACTTTGAAATCCTCTTAACATGTCGTGATGGGCCCTGTGGGGGTCATTTTTCTGCTAAGATTACAGCTTTCAAAGTTCTACAAGTTGTTTACTATTGGCCCACTATACATCAAGATGCAAGGAGGTATACCAGCAGATGTGATAAGTGCTAGAGTATGGTAAAACCCACACCCAAGGATGAGATGCCTTTACAACCTCAAGTGGCCTTAGATCCATTTGACAAGTGGGGCATGGATTTCATTGGGCCAATTGATCCACCATCAGGACAGAGAAAACACATTATTGTGTGCATTGACTATTTCACAAAGTGGGCTGAAAAAGGTTTTCAAGGCAGCAACATAGTAGAAAGTGGTTGATTTTTTTAGAGAGAACATTTTCTACAAATTAGGGTATCCAAGGGAGATATTCATTGATCAAGGAGCTCAATTCACATCACATTTGATTGATAATCTCCTGAGGCAACATACTATAAATCATAGAACATCTACTGCCTATCACCCTCAATATAATGGGAAAGTAGAGGCCATCGATAGGGCATTGGAGAGAATCCTCACAAAGGTTGTTAGCAGCAGTAGAAGTGATTGGGAAGACAGACTAGTGGAAGCCAGTTGGGCCTATAACACTTGTTATCACTAATAAAAATTAGGTTGGTTAGGAGTGTCATTTTTAGTTAGGTCAAGTTGTTTTGGTCAAATAAATTCATGTAAATTGATCAAATTTCATCATTGGTGTATAGTCTGTAATATTCCCAATTAGCCCAAGCTAATGGGAATATCTTATTTTTCCTTGTTTCATCTTGCATTTCATGTTTACGAATAAAATGGGAAGGAGGACATGTAAAACTCCTAAAAACCATGAATAAATAAATGCCTATTTAAACAGATACATATCTAGGCCATGTAAATAATCTCTTGTAGGTGTTAATGGGCTTAAATCACAAGACTGGGTCAACCTTGACCAAATTAACAGCGCAGTCTAGGTGTAATGAACCTCATGGATACACAGCACAGTTCTAGATGGAGGCTCCACATGTGAAAGGGGCTAACTCATTGAGGCGGTTTAGGGTTTGACAAGGCTTTCACCCTATAAAAGAAGGAGGAGGACAACAGGAAGAGGTTGTTGATGTTATTATTTTCTGAAGGTATTGTCTGCTTAGACATCCTTTGTTGGGGTTTCCTGTTTAGGAACTCCCACCTCCTTCCTTGAGCAGCTCTTTGAGGAGTCTTTTTTGTCTAGTCCACTATCTGGCATTTGGCCAAGCCACATCTTGCATCTACAGCACAGTTCTGCTTAGGATTGGGTTGTCCATGTGAGTTGCAGCAAGTGGAACTCTAGATCTGCAAATATCTAGCTTGTATTGGAGCCTCTTCTCAGTGAGTGTGTCTTTTAACCTCCTGGAAGAGTGCATCCACAGTTTGAGCTTCAAATCCATACATTGGTAGTAGGCCAAAGCATTTCCAGGGCCTACAGCGTAGTCCCTCTTCCATGACTATGTTATTTGCAAAAGAAAAGTTGCAGGGTGTCTTGGCATCATTTTAGAGAAGGAAGATCTCTGGTGATTGGATCCTTCCTTTCATTGTGGTGATCCATGGATAGGCCAACCAATCCATGTTATTTCAGATCTGATCTGCAGTATATGTTATTATTCAAAATTTTCTGAATACTTCTGCAGATCTGTGACTTAGATCTCAGATCTACTCTTGTACCTTCATGTTTTGCTGAGATCCCCAAGGGGAGTGTATAAAGGAGAATTTCTTGTCTATATCTCTGATATAGATCTAACATTTTATGTACAAATATGTTGTAGATCTGAGTTGTAATCTACTACATGCTTCAGCAATGAAAATTACACTGTCAATCTCTTTCTGCCTTTTCTTGTGTTGTCGTGTCTCATTCTGAAGCCTTGATCCATGTAAAACTTTTGTCTTTCTCCGATATATTGCATAAATCATATCATAGGTCTGATTTACTGATTTTTATACTTATTTGCATCTAATTCCTTCAGAAGTTCTGTTGCATATGCTTCAGTCACATTCTTCATACTCTAGGTCATGGGAAATCAGCATTTTTAAGCCATTTCGGGAGTGGGAGAACTGTTTAACCTAGCTAGCATTATTTTTTTGGGCTGAAATTTGGTATAGGAGTTGCACATGACCTAATCTAGAAGATCCAACCGTCATCCCTCCTTATTTTTACGCACATCCCTGAAATTAATCATTTTAGGGCATAAATCACTGCTTTTCCCCACCCTTTTGAGTCAATAAGTGAAGTAAAGTTGTTTTTGTTGCTTAGAATGAAGGATCTATAATATAGAATTAGTTAAAGCTGATTTCTTGGTGCTCTCCAACTTTGTAATACCTTAGGGTATTCTTATTGTTGTAGAAAATCTTAGTTTTGGGATATTACAGTGGTATCAGAGTATCAATATTGGCACAGCCTGTGCATTATTTGAGCCAATATGTCTTCGGAGGGAGGAGAACCTCTCACTGACAGATATCAGAGGTATCATGAAAGAAGACAGAAGTAAAATGATTACACCATTGAAACCCCTGTGTATGGAAGAATAAAAGGAGTAGAGTTCTTTAACATTCTTTCTCAAGCTTTGTATGAGCGGGAGGAAGAAATTAGGGGAGTGGGGAATGAAATATAAGCAATTCCCTTGAGGATTTATACACATGAGGAAATACCCACTACTTCATATGATGTGTGTGAGCATTCAGCTACACAATCTGTTCCACAACATGGTAGCATGCATGTTTTCTTGTCAAAGGAAGGAGGGAGAGGAGAAACACCAAAGGAGGGATCTCTCAGTGAGTATCTCCAAGAATATGAATCTCAATCAGAGAGATTCAAAGAGCATATCAGTTTCCCATAGTTCTGTCAACTCAAAGAAGAAAGATCCAGCAGCTACAGTAGAAGGGAAGGGTGCATGCAGCACACTTTGGGTAGATTCTCTCTACCTACATTTGATGGATCACCTAAAGACTCAGCCAAGTCTTGGGTAAAGAATCTTGACACATACTTTCAGCTGCATCAAGTATCAGAAGAAGAAGCCTTGAGAGTAGCAGTGGTACATCTTCAAGGGAAGGCTTATGCTTGGTGGTTGTTTGAGTCTTCTTCCTTGAAAGGGAGGAACATCTCTTCTTATGCAAGATTCACTAGGAGACTAGTGGAAAGATTTGATGAGCGACATTTTGAGACTTCTTTGGGGGAGCAAATCAAGCCCAAGAAATTTGAATCTTTGCATGAGTTGGATGATACTAAAGGCCCCAATTCAGCAAGATCTCTTTTCCCAAAGATAAGACTTGAGGACTCTTTCCTCACTAAGAGATCAAGACAAAGGATCTCTTGATTGTGAAGCATTCTCCACTAATAAGGAGAAGGGAGGGAGAAAGCAAAGAAGATCCTCCAGCGCTGTGCAAGTAGGAGGAGATCTATTTTTAGTTGGAGATGGAGATGAAGCAATGGCTTCCACTAGAGGGATTATTGCACCTTTGCAAGGAATTCCATAGGTTATTCCATATGGAGGACATGAGCAGCTTGTGTCTTTGCTAAAGGACAATGAGACAGAAAAAAGGAGGGATCACACAGCTGATCCACTATCTGAAAATAGGGAAAGGGCTCCAATCAGAGGCACTCTTACACCATTAAGAGGGGTCTCCAAGTTTCATAGTACTTCCACACAGCAATCAGAGATGGATTTGTGCAATTGAAGTAGTCATGATATGTTCCCATCGGTTGTTTACATGGGGATGAACCATGAGACATCATTATCCTATGGTGTACCATCTGGGAGACCACCTGAATCATATCTGATGGAATATGTCTCATACATTGATGCTCCTTTCATAGATCGAAGGGAGGAGGGAGCACTAGTAGACCATGTTATAGCGCTGAGAGTGTGGGGGAAATACAGAGAAAGGAAAAGCATTTTTCCTTTGACATCACTATCCATTCTCACCTCTCAAATTTCGTTGAGAAGGTATGCTGCAAGAAGAAAGAATGACACCATCATGACGCATGAGAGACAAGACTTTGATCAAAAGACAGACTTGCTTGAAGGACACTCTTCTGTACATAAAGAGAGATGGTGGTCTCACATGCATGCATTGGCAAAGGCAAAGAGGTCTTGGACAAATGATAGCCTCCCATGGGAGACTAACTTCCAAGAGCTTCCCTCTTCTCTTGAGCATGTGCATAAGCAAGGAGGGCAGCAAGGAAGGATTGGAAACCTTCCACCTTGTACCTTTGGCAAGGGAAATGTCAAGGAGGAGAACAACAACATGACAGATACTTCAGAAGGCACATTATCAGCATTGTCATTGTTGGGCACACTAGATCCCTATGGGAAATTCCAACAGCTTGTGGAATATTCCAAGGATCTCCATACTTGCATGATTCTGGATGACTGGTTGCATGAGGAGAGCTATTAAATATTTGATGGAGTCATATGTAATCATGGTAGAATATTCTTGTCTAGAGCCTTCAAGCTCAAGGGGAAGCTTCTGCAAAGGGCTTATGAAGAGTTCCATCTTAGCCACACTTATTCTATGAAGCTCAATAATATCAAACTGAGGAGCTATTACTGGGAGGGCTTTGAAAGGGAACTATATCAGCATTATCAGATATGCATGGATTTTATGGATTTGGAGCAGCAATATGACTCTAAGGGAGAATTAAATTAGCCCTATATTCCTTCCCATGAAGGAGAGAGTAGATCTATGCACTACTCCATTGATAGGAGGAGAATTGTTGGTGGAGAGCATGCTCTTAATACATGTATTTTATATTCTGACTTCATGCATTCTTGCACCATGTTTTTGCAAGCCATGACTCCAAGAAGGAGTGTTATATTTTGTCAATCTCATGGCAAATATGGGGCCACAACAATTCTTGTACTTGGCCACTCCCTTGGTGGACAAAGGGAGATCTTGTTTCATGATGGGTGCTTTCCTACGGCACCAAACATATCTCACACATTCAACTACAGTGAGATGGCATGGGCTGCAAGTAAGTGGTGGGAAAACCACTTACCACATCTTGATCTGATGCAGGCAGGGATGCCCTGCACTGGTACCATATATGGGATTATGACCCACCTCCTCATGTTCCAATTTCTGTTTATGTATTTGTAGTCTTGCTTCCATACATGGATGATGTACTTGTCTTATTTTTGGGATTGTGTGGAGGGAGGATAGGGGGCATGTGTGTACCACGTGGGATGGAGACTCTCTTTGTATGCTTTTATACATATTTCAAGGAGAGTAGGGGTTCAGCCATGTTTGTTTCAGTGGCATTCTTGACACTTTATGGGATGGACATGAACATCTCATAATGATCTTGGAGAGCCAATTCATGGGAGGATGGATTGGTGAACACTCAGCTTATGCAGAAAGTTGGATCCTTGATGGTGTCACCAATGGGGAAGGAGAAGTGGTATAGCACTCACCCTATCAGTTGCTTGAGGACAAGCAACATTTTGGAGGGGAGGACTGTAATATTCCCAATTAGCCCAAGTTAATGGGAATATCTTATTTTTCCTTATTTCATCTTGCATTTCATGTTTATGAATAAAATGGGAAGGAGGACATGTAAAACTTTTAAAAACCATGAATAAATCAATGCCTATGTAAACAGAGACATATCTAGGCCATGTAAATAATCTCTTGCAGGTGTGAATGGGCTTAAATCACAAGACTGGGTCAACCTTGACCAAATCAATAGCGCAGTCTAGGTGCAATGAACCTCATGGATACACAGCACAGTTCTAGATGGAGGCTCCACATGTGAAAGGGGCTAACTCATTGAGGTGGTTTAGGGTTTAACAAGGCTTTCACCCTATAAAAGAAGGAGGAGGACAACGGGAAGAGGTTGTTGATGTTCTTATTTTCTGAAGGTATTGTCTACTTAGACATCCTTTGTTGGGGTTTCCTGTTTAGGAACTCCCACCTCCTTCCTTGAGCAGCTCTTGGAAGAGTCTTGTTTGTCTAGTCCACTATCCGGAATTTTTCCAAGCCACATCTTGTATCTACAGCGTAGTTCTGCTTAGGATTGGGTTGTCCATGTGAGCTGCAGCAAGTGGAACTCTAGATCTGCAAAGATCTAGCTTGTATTGGAGCCTCTTCTCAGTGAGTGTGTCTTTTAACCTCCTGGAAGAATGCATCCACAGTTTGAGCTTCAGATCCATACATTGGCAACAGGCCAAAGCATTTCCAGGGCCTATAGCATAGTCCCTCTTCCATGACTATGTTATTTGCAAAAGCAGAGTTGCAGGGTGTCTTGGCATCATTTTAGAGAAGGAAGATCTCTGGTGATTGGATCCTTCCTTTCACTGTGGTGATCCATGGATTGTCCAACCAATCCATGTTAGTTCATATCTTATCTGCTGTATATGTTATTATTCAGAATTTTCTGAATACTTCTGCAGATCTGTGACTTAGATCTCAGATCTACTCTTGTACCTTCATGTTTTGTTGAGATCCCCAAGGGGAGTGTATAAAGGAGCATTTCTTGTCTATATATCTGATATAGATCTAAAATTTTATGTGTATATCTACTGTAGATTTGATTTGTAATCTACTGCATGCTTCAGCAATGAAAATTACGCTGTCAATCTCTTTCTGCCTTTTCTTGTGTTGTCGTGTCTCATTCTGAAGCCTTGATCCATGTAAAACTTTTGTCTTTCTCCAATATATTGCATAAATCATATCATAGGTTTGATTTACTGATGTTTATACTTATTTTCATCTAATTCCTTCGGAAGTTACGCTGAATATGCTTCAATCACATTCTGCATACTCTAGGTCATGGGAAATCAGCGTTTTTAAGCCATTTCGGGAGTGGGAGAACTGTTTAACCTAGCTAGCATTATTTTTTTGGGCTGAAATTTGGTATAGGAGTTGCACATGACCTAAGCTAGAAGATCCAACCGTCATCCCTCCTTATTTTTACGCACATCCCTGAAATTAATCATTTTAGGGCATAAATCACTGCTTTTCCCCACCCTTTTGAGTCAAGAAGTGAAGTAAATTTTTTTTTGTTGCTTAGAATGAAGGATCTATCATCTAGCATCATTTAAAGTTTATTTATTGCTTCTCTCCAACTTTTTAATACCTTAGGGTATTCTTATTGTTGTAGAAAATCCCGATTTTGGGATATTACATAGTCTTAGAGGGTTAAAGTGCTTATCAGTCATGTGACTAAGGTCTTGTCATAGTTAAATTTCAAAAATCCAAATGCATAAGGTTAATTAAGTCATTTTTGACACTTGGCACTTTTTACCTGAGTCCGCAACGTTTCATGTGCAAAACAGGTTATTTTCGCTACGAACTCACCTAACAGTTCCGTAGTGAATCTTTCATCCCACTAATGGAATTCGCTATGAACTCATTTTTTTTTCTGCAAGCGGTAAGGGTATCAATGAGTTATCATTTTTTCAGTGGTCAAGGGTCAGTTTTTCATTATGTGCATACTTGCTATGAGTCACTATTCAATTTTTTGCATGCTTGGCCATCATCACACCACCATCATTTTGTTTTCCCCTCCCACTTTCCTTTCCTAATTTAACCTTGATCCATTCGAGCTAGATCACTTAGATTTCGATCCTTGTGATTTTCTTGATCCGTTGCAACCATTTTTCTCATTTATCTTTTGTCTAGCTGATGTCTTAAGTTAGTTTCCACCTCTATCAACAAGCAGCTTGTTGTCATATACATTTTTTTACAGGTGTCAAGAGTTCAAGTAGGGTAGCGTTATTTTGGAGGATATGGTTGCACATAAGAAGACTAAAAAAGGAGGTTCATTAGTTATATATGAGCCTATGGACCTGAAACTGGTTATGAAGGATCCAATTTTTGCACAGAAATTCACCAATGATGGCTGCATGAGATTCTTTCAAAAGTTGTAGGGGTACCATGCTCAAGTCTTCAAAGAATTTGTTGTCAACTTTTTTGGCACAGCTTCAAAGGTGGGCATATTGATTTTTACAGTTTCCCCTAAGACTATTGCTCAAGCAACAAAAATTCATGGGTCAGGGGAAGAATGGTTCAAGGCCACCAAGTTTAAATTGCAGAATTTTGATGAATTTCTAAAGCAAGAACATGTAGGAGTGGATATGACCTCAGGTATACCTAGAAGCTTCCTTAAGGAGAATTATTCAAAGATATTGTTGGTAATCTAGAAATATTTCACATGTGAGGGAAGATTTCACATGATTTACCAGTATCATTTCAGGCTCTTACTCCACTTCACAGGTAAACAACTCCTAGATCTTTCATTTTTCCTTTTTAGAAGCTTAGGTAAGATGTATGATAAAGTGAAAGCCATGCCTGAGAGTAGTGAGACATCTATATTTCATCATGGATTAATTAAGTTGCTGGTAATGGAGGAATTGAAGAAATCAAATAGGGACTGGGCTACCTTTTTACTTTTAAGTGGTTATGATGTGGATGTGCTTACTCCAAATAAAACACCCAAGTCAAAGACAAGCACTCCCAAAAAGGATAAAGGGCCCATAGTTGAAGTAGAGGTTGGACCTTAAGAATAAATACAGCCTATATAAAAGAACCTGGAGATGGAAATTGAACGTTTGCAGGAAACAATGGCAACTCAGCCAACATCTACAAGCATCAAGCTCAAATCTGACACAAGGACTCATAGGAGAATTACCAAGAGTCAAACAGAAGGAAAGGGTAAACTTGAATACATTCTGTAGGCTATTGGCATTGAAGAAACCCCTATGGTTAAACCTATGGAGATAAAAGGAACCAAAATGAAGAAGAAGGGTCTCACTACAAAAATCTTGATTTCTCTAGTGAGGATTCGAGTTTTGTCTTCAAGCCTAGAAAACCTTTTACTAGGTTGCAACTCTCAAAGGGTATTAAGTCTGCTAAGAAGCATAGGGAGACAAAAAAGAGGAAGCAGCCCATGGTGGAAGAGATTATTGAGTTTTCCCCAACTGAAGCAGAAATCACCAAGTCACAGAAATGCAAAGAGAAAATCCTAGAGAAAAATGAAGTGGATCTTCTTAAAGAGAAACTTAAATAAGCAAGAGATGAGGTCTTAGAAACCAAGATGGAATTAGAGTATTTCAAACAAGAAAAAAATGAGTTGTCAGATTTTAAGAAAGAAGTCAACAATAAAATCAATTTTTATGATGAAGTGGCAGAAAGGTCTAAAAAAATGCTTAAAAGAGCACTATCTTACATAGAATGATGAAGCACACCATGAGGAGAAACAGGTGGTTGCAGACAGAGAGGAGAAAGCTGCAAAATCAAGTTAAAGAGCTATAAATTCAAATGGAAATGGTGCAGTCAGAGCTAAAGAAGAAAGGCTTGAAAATTATAGTGGTAGATGAACCTATTGAGGATGAGCCTGATGCCTCTTGAGGAGGGTAAGACATTTTTTAAGCCAAATTTATCTTATGATGCTTCCTCTCATAATTTCACACAGCTATGGACAATTTTTGGAGGTGAGAATTGAAAATTTCAAAATATGGAAAATATTAGGCAAGTTTGTAGCATACTCTAGGCTTAAACTCAAGTTTTCGCTACGAGCTCGCTAAAGATTACTTTATGTCATAATTTCCAAAATTTGTCATAAAAGGAGTAAGTAAATGCATGTATTTAAGTATTTTGGCTTAGTGAAGACCCACCAATGAGCAGAGAAGTCATAATATTTGCAAAAGTTTCCAAGTGAAGAACACTACAAACTCTTCGCTACAAACTTGCCTAAAGAGGTTTGTTTTCAGCGAGGGAGAATTTTGACGTTCTTGAAGCATTAAATATTTTTTGGATCACATCAATAATATTAATAGGTTAACGTATATCAGTGGATACTCCATGTTGGTGAGAAAACTCAGCAAGGAAGGTGATTGGGTTTCTAGCTCATCATTATTGACACATCATCAAGCACAACAACACATCCTCAAAATCCGAGAAGCAGACCCTAGGTTTCAGTGTGGTTATTTATTACTTAGTCATGGTCATTGCCACCTCAGGAAAAGATGTCTTGTTCGATAAATACCATCATGTATGGGTCATTTAAAGATTGTTAGTGAAGTAAATGGTGTTAGAGTCCTATTAGGTTTTAAACTCTTGTAAACATAAATATCTCTATGTTCTCTCCATGTAATCTGTTCCTTTTTGGATAACATGTCTTTGGTAGTTTCAAAGGTCTATCCTAGGTGGCAAACAACATGTAAAGGTGTCTAATTCTACAAATAGGGAGATGAGAGAATTAGAGAGGTTTGATCAATGTTATGCCATATGCTACTTTTGTAATATTTTTCAATCAGTTATATACAGTTGCAGAAAGATTCTTTCAGACCTGAGATTCTCAATGTACACTTATGTGTGTTTATCTTATCTACCTTTTTAATGTTCATTCAGTTTTATTTATGTGTAATCACTTGGAATTCATGGTTAAACATGCTCCAACATCCTTTATGCATTTGGTCCACTGTTCAAGTTATGTTTTGATGAGAGTACACATGCATCAACTTCCATGAAATATGTTTTATATGTAATTGAGTCTCACTCTGACTCCATGCCCAATGGTAGCCATTAATTCACATCCTTCACCTGCTAAAAACCATTCATAACATACTCAAGAGTTAGCCATATTTTTTCTAAGAATTTTTAATTGAAGATTATACATTTTCTTGAGAGAGCCCTCTCATGTTGGAAAGGCTAAGTTCCAACCAAAACTGGTTTGAAACAATTACTCTGAATTGACTATTGAGCGTCCCATCAGCTTCAGTTTGGTGATAAAAACACCACTTGGAAGACAATAACAGGATTCACTCCATATGATTTGGTTTATGGGAAGAAAAATCTACTATCTATTGATTTTGATTATAACACTTTGAGAATGGCAGCCAAATTGGACTTAGATATCACAAGATCGCAGCAAGAAATGTTGCTCCAACTAAATGTCTTGTATGAGTTCATAATGCAAGCCCTCCTACACACTGAAGTTATACAATTGCAGAGGAAGGTCTAGCATGATAATAATATCAAGGAAAAAAAATTTCAAGAAGGGGACTAGGCCTTGTTATATGATTCTAGGTTCAAATATTTGAAAGAGAAATTAATTACAAGATGTTTAGGCCCATACTTGGTAGACAAATGTCATGGAAATGGAATTTTCTAGATCAGAACCACTGATGAGGAACGAATCCCCTTGCTTGTCAATGGTTATAGGTTGAATTTATATAGGATACCAATGTCTAAGGCAGAATTCATCAGTACAATCAGCAAAGAAGTCAATGTGATTGGGAGTTTCATGGCTTCCAGTTCACAGCCCTCCTAGAGAAAAAAATAATTTAATATATATATATATATATATATATATATATATATATATATGTGTGTGTGTGTGTGTACATATATATATGTGTACATATATATATATATGTATATGTATATATATATATACATATATATATGTGTACATATATATATATATATGTACATATACATATATACATATATATATGTGTACACACATATATATATATATATATGTGTGTGTACACACACACACACATATATATATATATATATATATATATGTACACACATATATATATATATGTACACATATATATATATATGTACACACACACACATATATATATATATATGTGTGTACACATATATATATGTATATATGTATATGTACATATATATATATATATGTACACACACACACACACACACAGATATATATATATGTACATATATATATATATGTACATATATATATATATATATATACATATACATATATATATGTACATATACATATATATGTACATATACATATATATATGTACATATACATATATATATATGTATATATACATATATATATAAAGGCCTAGATGAAAACATTACTGAGGAATATACGGCCAACTCCAGGAATGAAAACCTCTCTGAGGCAGTCCTGGAGCACAAAAAAGGGAAGAAAAATAATCACGTTCCCTAGGTGAAAACCTCCTCTAAGGCACCTAGGGCAGGCATGTATATTGAAAACCTCCTCAGAGGCATCCTACTTGTCTCAAAAAAAAATAACAAAAAAAATAACAACACAAGATGATGCCATGAATGCTGACCTTTCTATTGTTTTGCAGGCTTATGCACAGTGGCAAATTATGGCTGCAAGTCCCAAAAATTTTCAAAGTTTCCTCCATCCACTCCTTATCCATCATCTCCATTCATTTTTTCATCTCTCTCCACCATCAATTAGCCTAAAATTCAAGTTTCATCCCCTCTCTCTATTGCCACAGGAATATCTTGTAATGCTACAGGAAGATCCTCTGGTACTATAGGAGGGTATAGAAAATATACAAGAGAGAGACCTAAGGGAAAGGGAAGCGCAATATGGGCCTTGTGACCTAGTAACTGATGAAGAAGTCTCCCTCATTCCTTACTACCATCCATCCATCACTCATCCATATCACTTCACAAAGAAATTCACTTAAACCCTCCACTTTGTCCTACCTGTTAAATCTTTTCACAAAAATATAGGAGTCCTTATCTTCATTTCTAAAAGTCCACATTTCTCCCTCATGGTATTATTATTGTCCTTAGGTCTTGTTACATTTTCTCCAATCACCCTCATGCACATTGAAGACCCAAAGGTGAGAGGAAAGGACTACTACAGGAAGAAAATCTCCTCTTGTAGCATCATGTGCAGTTACCACAGAGAGCATTGTATCGTTTTATTTCTCATCAGAGGGGATAATGGAACCTTATAAAACAACCTTGAAGAATTCATAGCACTACCAAGAATACTTCCCACCAACAATAGCAGCTTGGACATCAACAAAGTACCTGCACACACAAAAAACACAATAGTCAAGTATCATGAAGAAAGATGAATGAATGCACAAGAAATAAGTATGCAAGTCAACTCCTTGGATGTCAATATTATGGTCCAGCTCCAGCATAAAAATCCCTGCATGAGTTTGATCATGAGGTAGGCTCATGTATGACAGACTCTTACCTTCTACCTATGTGTAAATAAGTAAAATGTATGAATGTCGAGAGTAGGTGTTTTAATAATTTGAAGGTTTCCAGTTAACTTGGAAACCCTCGGCTAGTTAACTAAAGGTTAATTTTCCACTCATGTAACGTGGAGATGTCACATCAAAGGATTGTGGTCACTGATAGTGGGTGGTAATTATGAGTGAAGGAATAATGATTTCTCCGAGTGGGGATAACGGTCCAAAAGAGGAAACCTCGTGTGATTGACAGGTCATCACAACACTCCAAGCCCACACCCAAAAATGGCATATTATGTACTCGAACTCAAATTATTTTGCATATTTTCTTATTTCAAAAACATTTGGAGAAAGGGACAAGCTTTGGTGCCACCGAGGAGTTTCGAACCCCACTCTGCAATTGCAATAGGAGGAAGCTACATGAAGCTTTACATTTGCTACAGGAAGGTTGAGATACTGCTACAGGATGATTGAGAGGGTGGAAAAGAGCTACAAAGGTTCAAATTGATTCCCAAATTACTATCTGAATCTCAGATTACTTGAAAAGAAGTAAGTTCCACCATCTCCCTCGTCCATCCATTAAAATTTCATGCAACTTCCATTAAATATTCTACAGACAGTGGTAGTGTAATAGTACAATTAAAATGTTTGTTTGAAAAGTACAACTGTTGAAACATAGGAAATTAGAGTGATAAGGAATTTCTTGACCCACTGTTGTCACTAAACTAGACACTGAAGACATAAAAGAAGCATATTTCCCTCACTTAATTAAGGACATAAAGAGAATATGGGAGCAGGATTTAATATAAGAGAGCCCTCAAATACCAAGAGAATCTACCTACACACTCTTGTGGTAAACATTTTTAGAAGACACCAGTGGCTAGGATTTTTTGAGCTACTAAAGGGGTATGATGATGACCTTTCCCTTGAGTTTTCCATGGCTTTGAATTCACAAATAGAGGACAGTACCACCACTTTTTTGATGGGGGTGGCTATATCTCTAAGACCTGATATGATTAACAAAGTAACCACCCTACCTTTAGGGATAAAATGGAGCAGAGAGGACAAGGCCACCATTGTCACAGCCAAAAATAACTTTTTCATTGCCAAAGAAAATCCAATTGAGGACAAGAATGGAGTTAGGAGAGAAATCCTACCTTATCCATGGGATATGGTGGCTTATCATATTTTGGAGTAAATCCCTTGTGAGGGCAGAATGAGTGTGGTATATTCCTACCACTTTAGGTTGCTTCATGAACTCGGATTTAAGGCAGAATTGCCTCTGGCTCAGAGACTTAGTGTGCTATACTTCCTCCTTCATTCCATCAAGGAAATGATTCAAAAATTAAGAGAGGGAAAACACCAACACTTATCACATCATGGCCTTATAAAACTGATAGTGGTATATGCCTTGAACAGTTTGGGAATCCCTATCTTGTGGTCCAATTTCATATACATGGATAGAGAAACCTTCATAGGGACCCAAAACATTACTCCTGGAGAGACGCCTTCAGGCTAGCATTGCTGGTAGATAGGTACACACAAAAGAGGAGGAAAATAAAAGAACATAGGAGAAATAAGCAGAAAAGACAACAAAAGAAGCAGAGATTAACACAGAGGAAGAAGAAACAGAGGCAGAGGGAGAAGGATAAAAAGATGAAAAGGAATAAAGGGAAGAACAAGAAAACGAGATATTGATTCCTAAGAGGACTAATGATCCCAAGAAACAGAGATATCCCCACATCAAACAATTTTGTCTCCAGGAAACACTAAAAATGAGGTGGCTACAACTTTAGCTACCTTAAGCACTCCAGTTAAACCCAAAAGAAAGAGATCAAGGAAAACTCCTCTAAATTTCAAGACCACGAAGAGTACTAGGATCAAACAAGGGAAGATAAAAACTCCCACAAAGTTCCCCATCACAATTGAGGATTCCCTAAGTAATAAAGAGTAGGTAGTCCCAGCTGAAGGAAAAATTGAAGATTTCACCGCTCCAAATCCAAAAACAAAGACTGCTATAGCATATGTGAGGAGGCCTACCACTAGATAAACCTCCTTCAAGCAACCCTCCAACAAGAAGAAAAGAGTCTGCTACAGGAGGGGTAGGTTGTGCTATAGGAGGGACAAGCAATGCTATAGGAGGGGCAAAATGTGTAGGTAGATGGGCCTAATGTGCAATCAAAGGGGCAGAAGGTGCCATAAGAGGGGCAAGGGCTGCCACAATAGGAAAAGGGGAAGGAAGGTGAGATACTGAAGGCAAAAACCTCCCAAAAAACATTAGATAAGGAATCCTTAGAGCTACAATAGCTTAGTGTACAACCTAGCTTGGAGTCCTATTATAAATTTATTGAAGGAGGGAGAATCATCCCTGAAATTTTCACAATGCCACTTCTTTATGACCTAGAAGTAGAAAGGGGAAGGACCCACAGGTGGATGCAAATTTCTTGATCAAAGAGGGTGTAAGATGTGGGATTGATGGGATGAAAAATTCAAGAAGACAAGGAAGGAATTATTTTATTTGAGACTCAGGGAGTCCATGGTGAAATAAAAACTATATGTAGAGAATTTGAGGTTGAAAAAGAAGTTGCAAGAGAAGGAAAGCCAACTTACCACCATTGAAAGTCTCTGTATGGAGGCACTGTAATGTAGGCAGCCATCAAAATCGTATGCTATCTTTATCAAAGATAAATGGTTACAATTTAAAATTAGAACTCTATCTCAACATGGTTCAATGCCTTTTCAAAACTACAAACATTTTCTTGATTTTTGCAAACAAGCTAGTATTGTGGATAGAGAAAAAATGGCTGAATTTTACATGCATAATTTCATACTGACAGATATGAACCATTAGGATCCAAATTCAATACTAGGGGACATGTTGTTGATGCCTCTGGTATCTTGGCTAACACATGAAGATGTAGAAATTATACAAACAATATGTATATAATTGGAATCAATTCAATCATGCGGTCTACTAAAGCAAGATATTGAATCCTTCTATAAATCAATTGTGGAAAATAAAAAATATCGCCAATCACAACAAGTAAAAAAATAAGCAAATCAAACCACAACACAGATATTTTCTCGGGGAAAGATTGTTGCTCAAAACCCCTCTATCTTCTATTGTATATTCACCAAGGAATCATGAAACAATTACAATGCACTCTTCTCACGAGAGTCTCTTACACTCTCACAACTGTCTCAGACTAACCTGGACAAAATCGACCAACACTTAGCCAATTTCCTACCTCTAATCAGCCTGTCTACCTAGCCCAATTCATGTGGAATGCAATCCCACTTCTTTAGGAAATTCAACCTTCCAAAACTGCGCAATTATCATGGGAAATCCTATGGTTGTCTTACTGCATGCGGGAAACCTACTAATGATACAACTGATAGTTAACATCCCTTTAACCTTTGTCTCAACAAGGTCTCCACTGGAACTGACATGCATGCAGCTATTAATAGTAAATCATCATTTGCATGGCAAATCACTACATGTGAATTAAATCTGATTTAATTCACTTGATCTCTCACTAGTGTAACTGATCTGAAAATGGGTTGGATAACTTGTTATGCTTTTCAAGAACCTCACACTCAGTTAAACAAATAAAATATCTAGCTTGTACTTGACTTTTGTAGAATTTATACTTGAAATAGGTGTATGATTTTTAACTGTTTAAGTGTATTAAGTCCATTTTTTTTTCTTGAAATTAAACATGTATAACAGCAATATAATGCAGCAAATAAACATCCACACATAATAGCAAAATTAATCTAGGATTTCACTTGAATATCATGGGCTATGTCCCATTGAGCTCTTGTCATCTTGACTTGGCTCTTTGGGATTATGGTAAAGTTTATTTTACAAGTTCCACACTTAACTCCAATGGTTACTGAACTGAACCAAAGGGCTTAGAATACCATCTATATCCCTGTCATGGTTGTCATAACTCTGCAAACATATCTAGGCTTCCTTATACTTTATTCCTTCTGACAGTGCTCTGAGCTACACTAAGCTTCTCCATGGCACTAAATCATTCAGAATTATTTAACTGTCCCTGAAACCTCACCTACTATCTCCAACACACATCGGACACCAAAAATAGATTGATCGTTTGCTCAAAATTGTAGAAATTTGAATAATAGATGAATTATTCACCGAGATTATCCTGATTACACACTATTTGAGCTTCATGCATAATACATAACCTCTTCTACAATTGATCATCAATTTGCGAAAATAAAAGCAGTCGCATGCGCACATTAAAACATAATCAAGCACACATATAACACAGTATGTAATGGGGAAAGATTATAGCTAAAAACCCCCAACTATCTGTATATTATAATGATAGAGAACATGTAACAATACATAGCACAAATCTCCTCACAGCTCTCAGCACTATCTCACATGCTACACACAAACTAGCTCAGATATGAACAAGTCACAAGTTCAAATCTCTTCCACCTGTCTGCCTGCCTCTACTGCGCAATCCAAGATGAATAATGATGAGATCCAAGTTCGAATCCCACTGTCTTGTACTGCGCAATTCTCATTGGCAATCTCAATCAATGTGTGTGCAAATTTCATGCACAGCTATAGTCACAACTGATAGGAGACTCACCCTTTCACCCACCTCTAACACTGGTCTCCACTGAAATGTCCATGCATTGCAGTTAACTGATGTATTCTTTATTTGATTTATGAGTTAATAATTAGTGAATTAATTAATAATTAATTCACACCACTCATCACTAGTGTATTTATCAGTTAGACTAAATACAACTAGTTCAACTAAGTTAAACCGAACACAACTCCACCAACCGTCTCATCAACTCCACCAAACTCTGCCACATGAGTTCTAACTGAAGTCAACCATGCAATAGCTCAAAGAACCCTTAGGAAAAGCATATTTCCTTCTGTCAGCTGCATGTGCCACATCCAAGCATCAAACTGAAGTGCTCCAAGAGGATAAGATAATGTTTATAGTCTAAATATTATTAAGGGTTAATAATATTTGACTGTTCTATTTTCAGCCCGACAGACTAAAAATAGAAACCGCCCAATGTCTAAAAATAGAGGTCCATCTATTTTTACCAACTCGAACAATCATCCATAAATAGCATCCTGCAACTCATAGACCATGATCCATATGTCTAAAAATAGACATAGTCTAAAAATAGACTTTGCGCCAAAAATAGCCTGCGGGCCCACTTAGTGAAGGCGACTTCATTTCACTAAGCTCCATCATCTTGTTGCATTTTCAACACTCCCTCCCAACAAGATATGGATTATCTGCAACCCCTATCCTGCCTCTGTGGAATTCGAATTTTCTCCTGGTGAGCGCCTTCGTCAAGATGTCAGCATCCTGATCCTCCGTGGGAATATATGAAAGTAACATGATTCTCTGCTGCACACAATCTCTGATATGATGGTACCTGATGTCGATGTGTTTGGATCTATCATGAAATACTGGATTAGCCAAGAGTTTAATGCAACTCTGGTTATCACAATAAATCACAGTAGGCTCCAAGTGTGACCCGAACAATCCGACCAGGATTTTCCTCATCCATATAGCCTCGCATGCAGCCAAGCTTGCCGCCATATACTCGGCCTCTGAACCGAGTGCCACGATCTCTGCCTTCCCCGCCGTACCAAGAAACTGTTGTCGACCCGATACTGAAAATCCCTCCAGATGTGATCTTTCTGTCCATTGGGCTCCCTGCCCAATCTACATCCGTGAAGCCACATAGCCTCACCTCATCCGACTGTCTGTACCATAATCCATATCCCGATGTGCCTCTGAGATATCTCAATACATGCTTGCCTGCCTTCCAGAAGAGCTTGGTTGGCTTAACCATAGCTTGTGAAAGCTGGTTCACAACATAGCATATGTCGGGTCGTGTATTGACCATATACATAAGCGACCCCACCAACTGTCGATAAACAGTGGCATCCACTACCTCCGCCGAAGTAGCATCCTCCTTCCTCCATCCACCAGGAAGAGGAGTATCAACAGGCTTGCAGCCATGCATGTTGAACTTCTCCAGTATCTCCCGGGCATACTTACCCTGAGAAACAAACAATCCATCACTGTGCTGCCAGATTTCCAATCCCAGGAAATAATGAAGGAGGCCCAAGTCCTTCATCTCAAACTCTCTAGCAAGATCCTCCTTGCATGAAAGTATCAACAACTCATCACCTGTCAGAATAAAATCATCTACATAAAGTACAATGATCAGCAAATTACCCTCCACCACAATCTGGTATAGGTTAGGATCCGCTCACTCTTGGAGAATCCAAGTCCTGTGAAATAACTGTCTATCCGTGTGTACCAAGCACGAGGTGCTTGTTTCAACCCATACAACGCTCTCTTGAGCCTGCACACATGCGACTCGCTGCTGAAGATCTCGAAACCTTCGGGCTGCTCTATGTACACCTCCTCCTCAATGACTCCGTTGAGGAACGTAGTCTTCACATCCATCTGATGAATGTGCCACCCCATCTGCGCTGAGAGAGCAAGGATCGTCCGTATGGAAGAGTACCTTGCGACAGGTGCAAAAGTCTCCTCATAATCAATCCCCTCGATCTGTGAAAAGCCACGGGCGACAAATCTCGCCTTGCACTTCTCCACACTCCCGTCAGCCGCCTGCTTCACCTTGTAGATCCATCGCGAACCCACCACTGATTGCCCCACCGGTCTTGGGACAATCTCCCATGCACTGTTCCTGACGATCGAATCATATTCTTCGATCATGGCATCAACCCATGCGGGTTCCTCCACAGCTTCCTCAAAAGAGGATGGCTCCGTCATGACACATTGACTCACAAGAGCCATGTATCCAGTGTACCGATCCGGTGACTGCCTCTGTCTGCGCTGTGCTGTAGGTGGTCCTACAACCTTCTCTGCATCTTGAGCTAGTCGCTCAGCTTCTGTAGTGCGCTTGCGCCCTCTGATGGTTGGCGCTGCATGAGTGGTCTCTTCCACTCCATGAACTTCCTCTTGTGGCTGATCCACATCCTGAAGCTCATCCTTAGGAACTAATAGCTCCTCATCCGCATGCAAGTGTGGCTCCCTCTCAAGCGAACACTGCAAGGCTTTTCTGACCGAAATTTGTCGAACTGTCGCACAATGGGGCCGCCCTCAACGTACCTCCTGGCAACACACACGATAGTTGTGGGGTGTATTAGTGTACCCCACAAATATCCCAACCTCTGCAGTCGGCTCCAGCTTCTTCCCGGCATCCTTCGTCACATGAATGTAAACAGGTGAACCAAAAATCCTCAAATGGGAAATATCAGGCCTCTTACCAGAAAACGCCTCCTCGGGTGTACTCATGCCAAGTATCTTGTCAGGACAACGGTTCTGCACATATACTGCATTATTGCATGCCTCCGCCCACAAGTGAATGGGTAGGCCCCGATCATGCAACATCGCCCGTGCAGCACCCACGATCGTTCTGTTCTTCCGCTCAGCAACCCCGTTCTGCTGTGGGTTATGAGGTGCTATGAGCTCTCTTCGAATTCCTTCTGCGCTGCAAAAGTCCTTGAATTCGCTAGAGATGAATTCACCACCATTGTCGCTCCTAAGAGCCTTCACCTGCTTCCCCGATTCTTTCTCAACCAGTGCCTTGAACTCACAGAACTTTGAGTATGTCTCGCTCTTCTTCTACATGAATAAGATCCAGCACTTACGAGAAAAATCATCAACAAATATCACATAATACTTGTGCTTTGTTGTCGAAGCTGCTGAGAAAGGTCCACACACGTCTGTGTGAATTCTCTCAAGGATCATCGTGGCGTGACTATCCTTCTCGTGAAAGGTGGCTTTCACAAATTTTCCCAAGGTACACCCCTTGCACTGATCTGACTGCGCAAGAGTGCCCTTAGGAAGCCCAGTAGAAATCTGCTGCAGTATCTTCAAAGCTCCGTGGTGAAGGTGGCCCAATCTCCTGTGCCACAGTTCGCCCTCATCATCCCGGCTCACCACTTCTCCCGCCTTGCATGCCATAGCTGCGCAGCCATCTACCTGCAACTGATAAAGGTTCTTGGTTCGAACCCCTATCTTCCGGTTCTCTCCAGTAGTCTTTCCGGTTTCTCTAGTTGTCTTACCGCGCAGAAATCCTTTCCCTCGAAGACAACATCATATCCCTTGCCTTCTAACATCGCCACAAGAAAGGTGATTTTCTTCAATCCGGCACATGCATCACTTCAGGTCACGAAGGGTTTACTGTACTCCCTCTCAAAGGAAATGGTACCGACATCGGTGATACCAATCGCACCGTATCTACCATCATCGCCCATCTCGATGTGCACTCCAAGATCTTTCTCATCCAGATCAGTAAACAAATCTCGATCTCCTGTCATGTGAAAAGACGCACCACTGTCCAGAAACCACACTGAACCCATCACACTTGAGACCAAGCATGCGATCAGTGAAAAAACTAGCTCAAACTGTGAGGCTAAGGCCTCTCCAGCTGCAAATCCAACAACCTGCTTATTTTTCTTCTTTTGCGGACAATTTGTGGCATAATGTCCGTGCTAGTGACAGTGAAAGCACTTCACCTTGGACATGTCCTGCTTCTTGCCTTTCGCACCGGAATGAGAAGCTTTCTTGCTCTTCCCTTTCTTTTCTTTGGCAGCCAAGGCGCAATTTTCTTCATCAGGTGCCTTTGATGAAGATTCGTCCCTGGTACTCCGCCTTATCTCCTCTTGCATAAGATCTGACCAAAGTCGCTCCCATCCTAGAAATTTCTCCCGACCATTGACAGAGTCCTGATAGGAATGCCAACTCTTCGGAAGACCACGGAGAGCCAAGTCCACCAAGTCCTCATCATCTACAGTCACCCCCACACTTCCAAGCTCATCCCTGCAGTGGGTGAACTTCGTGAGGTACTTGGGTATACTGTCGCCTTTCTCCATCTTTATGTTTCTCGAGCTTTCCTCGAGCGCCGAATTTTCCTGTCGCTCTTACTTTGGAATAAATCACAACGCTTTCCACATCAAGTATGGAGAAGCTTTTTCCATGCATGCAAGCCGGATACAATGTGATCCTTCACGTCCTCCAACAGAATCCTTCGACATTTTGCTGTCTTCTTTTACCAAGCCTCAACTTGAGCAGCATCAGTAGGCTTTGGGACTTCAGCATCTATGAACTCCTTCAGCCCATTGTCATCTAACACCACCTCCATCCTGTCCTTCCATGCAACATAATTCGACCTACCCTCAAGGGCATACTCCAATCGCAATCCGTTGAAAGACATTTTGACTTTGACACCAAGAAAACATTGCTGCAAATTCGAATTCCACCAGCTCAAAACTCAACCGCTTTTGATCTGTGAGAAAAAAGTATTTCTAGCATAGAGATCGACTGTAGGGGAATTTACTGGATTTTTCACCTTTCAAAGAAAGGATGAATCCAGAGGCTACCTGGCCCGCTTACAGACTCTGTCTACTGAAATAAAATGTAATCACTGTAATAGATCCGATGATCAATTCTTGCTATGATAGCATGTAGAAATTTGAATAATAGATGAATTATTCACTGAGATTATCCCGATTACACACTATTTGAGCTTCATGCATAATACATAACCTCCTCTACAATTGATCATCAATTTGCGGAAATAAAAGAAGTCGCATGCGCACATTAAAACATAATCAAGCACACATATAACACAGTATGTAATGGGGAAAGCTTACAGCTGAAAACCCCCAACTATATGTATATTATAATGATAGAGAACATGTAACAATACATAGCACAAATCTCCTCACAGCTCTCAGCACTATCTCATGCTACACAAACTAGCTAGAGATATGAACAAGTCACATCTTCAATCTCTTCCCTGTCCTAGTTCTCTTGTTTGCCAATCCCAAGATGAATGATGAGATCAGTTGAATCACTAGCTTGTCTTTGTCACGATCCTCATTGGCAATCTCCATCAATGTGTGTGCAAATCTCATGCACAGCCAATAGTCACAACTGATACTAGACTCACCCTTTCACCCACCTCTAACACTGGTCTCCACTGAACTGTCCATGCATTGCAGTTAACTGATGTGTTATTTAGTTGATTTATGAGTTAATAATTAGTGAATTGATTAATAATTAATTCACACCACTCATCACTAGTGTATTTTTCAGTTAGACTAAATACAACTAGTTCAACTAAGTTAAACAGAACACAACTCCACCAACTGTCTCATCAACTCCACCAAACTCTGCCACATGAGTTCTAACAGAAGTCAACCATGCAATAGCTCAACTAACCCCTAGGAATAGCGTAATTCCTTCTGTCAGCTGCATGTGCCACATCCATAGCTCGAACTGAAGTGCTCCAAGAGGATAAGATAATGTTTATAGTCCAAATATTATTAAGAGCTAATAATATTCGACTGATCTATTTTTATACTGGCAGTCTAAAAATAGATTCCACCCAATGTCTAAAAATAGAGTTCCATCTATTTTTACCAACTTGACCAATCATCCATAAATAGCATCCTGCAACTCATAGACCATGATCCATATGTCTAAAAATAGACATAGTCTAAAAATAGACTTTGCGCCAAAAATAGCCTGCGAGCCCACTTAGTGAAGGCGACTTCTTTTCACTAAGCTCCATCATCTTGTTGCATTTTCAACAAAAATGAGCACTGGCTCCCCAATCTAGGCCTTCTTCCACAATTTACCCTAGGTTTCCCAAAACTTCCCTGTAGCTTCTCGAGCTCTAGAAGTCTTCAAATGGCTCTATAAATCCCTTCACTTGATTCATAATGCCAAAAATAGTCAGGATAGATTATTGTTTCACTGAAAATGACCTCCGACTGCTCTGGTTCCGCCTCCAACAGCTCTCAACACCCCTGGCACTAGGGTCACTAAAAACTTCTCTAATGGGATATCGACCTCTAGAATTCCTCAAAAGCATCTGAAAGCTCTTCCATTGAATTCAAAATTCTGATTACATTCATAAATTACTATTGGTTTGCTGCATAAGGCCTCTAGCTGCCCTGGCTAGGCCCTGAATTGCTGTGGGAAAAAGTTGGCACTGATGGCCCCTGAAACTTCATTGAAGCATCTCGGCCTTCAAAATTCCTCTACAGGCTCTGAAAACCACACCATTATTTCCATAACATCTAAAACATCCAAAATTGACTACTGGATTTCTGAATAAGACCTCTAGCCCCCTTGGCTAGACCTCAAACTCTTGCTGCCCCCTGGTGGCCCTGGTGGCCCCTTGAACTTCTCTGAAGAAAAAACCTACTCAAAAGTCCTTTAATGGCTCTACAACCCTCACCAATGAGTCTATAATGTTGGAGATAGTCGAAATTGACTATTGGCACTCCAAAATTGGGCGAATCTTGCTCAAGATAGAGCCAAAAGAATATTTGTCCAGCGACTCCCAAAAAACCTCCACGAAATGTGGAGAGACTGAACTTAGCTCCAGTTAAAATAGGAACTGCCCCTAAATTTGGCCACGCTCCAAATGCTCTGCCAGATTAAAATGGATCTTAACTTAACGTTAATCTGCAATTAGACGTTGGTTAAGTGCTTTTAAAAATGGATAAGCACTAATTAGTGTAATCACCTATTTTCATGGGTTAACCACATTTAATCACTAATTAATCCAAGTTTAATACATCCTGCCAGTTCTGGTCTTTAGCCTCTAAATTTGGACACTTGGGTACATGGGGAAGGGTTGGCCCTCGGGGCTGGCCCTTCCGGGCCCCCCATACGTGCTCATGAATTATAAAGTCAAACGGCACCATTCTAAAGTTAAGAACCGTGTGTATGGCGAAATGGTAAGACTTGAGTGCTTTATGCCTGAGGTCTCGCATTCAATTCCTATGAAGTCCTGAATTTTTTGACCATTGTATATGGGCCACATGGCGGCCTTTGGGCTTGCCACGTGGCAGCCCATGATTGGTCTGATTTAAAACATGTGCACCCAATCTACAAACAACAATGCGGCACTTGTCAAGACTTGATTGGTCCAAATGGAGTATTCTGAGGTATATTCCAGGAATATTCCCTGGAATATTCTTTTTTTTAATTTTCCCAAATCCAAGTCAAACTTGGTCAAAGTCCAAATTTTGCAATTTACTAGACTTTTCAAACTGCGATAACTTCTTCATATGGTGTCGATTTTTCGAACCATTCGTGATGCCGGAATCAGGAAGACAAGATATATCCAGTCACTTAGGTTTGGCACACTTCTGAACACATTGAATTTTGAGCTATCACTTAGGTCATGTTGACCATGTCAGCCCCCTGCCAAAATCTTGGCCAGTAATCTCGCTTAAACCTTTTCAAACCCCCTCTTTCTGCCCTAAAAATCCATTTTCTGCCTATCGTTGTCTTTTCCTGCCCTCAAATTACATTAAAAAATGCCACAAAACCCATATTCGAACATATATAAGGCCTAGCCCCTTTACCGCAAGCCCCAACCACTTCCCCACATATGCCCTTAGCATGAAACCGAGCGCTGACCCTTAAGGCGCTAATCGCACCATCACAATCGCAGCATTCATGTGTAGCCTCCCGATCAGTCCATCACAAATATTTGCGATGTGATTGATCGCATCGCATGTTCCTCCCCCATCGCAACATTTATGTTAAGCCTCCCGACCAATCATCGCAAACATTTGCGATGCGATCAATCACGTCGCATTTCCCCTCCGACCATCGCATCGCAAGTTCCTTCCCCATCGCAATCGCATATCCACCTCCTCCCGCTCCAGTTTCCGATTGCGATTCCATATGGGCCCGCCTCACACGTCCATTTCATTACATTTCATGCATTTCCTCGCATTTCCGCTTATAACCAAATTTCCTTGTTTTGCATTTAAGTTTTAATGTTTCACATGCATTCTGCCCGTAGTCGTATATTATTCCACTGTTCGATCTCCGCCGTTGATCTACGCCTATAGACCATGATCAAACAGCCCACGATGCATTCCCCCACCAAACCCTATTATACACCGTACCATTGCATTTTTCACCATTTTTACGCATAAAACATTGTTCCACCACCGTCGCGCCATTGTTCTCCCGTCCTCCATAATCACCCCCGTACGCACGGTTTTCTTAACGATTTTACGGATTTTTGCAAGGTTGCAGCGACGGAAAATTGCTATTATTCTCAGCCTCTATTACAGAAGTAGATATCGCAGAAAGGACAATGTTTCAGAGGCAAAATTTATGGAGCAAGGCTTGGGAAGCTTTTACGACACGACTTTCATTAAAGTAGTAGGGGTAAAATCTATCAAACCCTCCAGGGTAATTCGAAGCACAAATTTCGCAATCGGAGATATTAATGTTGCGGCAGAGAGTACCAGTGGGAGATCAGAGGAATTCAACGATCAACATTGAATGTTCAAGCATTAATTCAAAGTTAGAAGGCAGAGGGTACCAGGCACAAGAAAAAATACCTCGAGGCTTTCTTTTCAGCACCATTTTCTTTTAGGAAAGGACGGAATGTTTATATGATTTTACTCTTTTACTGTGTTCCTGAAGAGATCTTCATCCAGTGCATTTATTTTAGAACGTCGGCCTCAGAATACATGCAACACTTCAGAACCATTCAGCAGTATGGGCGTGCATGTCTCCGCCATTTTGTTTTAATGATACAATTAAATGTTAATCACCCACTTTCTTTATTAGTCTTCCTTGTTTCCTATAAAAACCCCAACAAACAGATTATGAAGGGTTCCAAATTTTATCAGAAAATTATGCAGTGAAAGGCTTTTTGTATACACTTTGTAAAAATATTGTATGAAGGCTCAGAGCCCATAGGGTCTTAGTGAGGAGGAGTTCCATATGTTAAAGAGGATTCTGGTCTTTGGTATTTCACAGTCTGTAACTTTCTCTTATGTGTTATTTTAATATATCATTTCATTTCATCCATGTTTCCTGTATCATGTTTTGGAATGCGAGTGGCTCACTTATTTTTGGTATGGATTCATCCTAGTTGATTCCCATGCTCGGATCAGTCAAGCGCTTTAAATATGGCTCATGCATGATATTATGCTCCACTATTCATCTAAAACCATGTTTCTGCTATATTAGTTTCTTTGGGAGGATGTTTTTAAAACGCTACTGTCATGTATGGATTCTTAGATTGGTAAGCCCATGCATGGTGGTATTGTGTATCTGGATATCAGCCCAATGATAACTAGTATCTTCTTGATATTTTTTTCACAAGCCCACCCCTTCTTATAATTTATTTCTGTGACATATTACTTGAATTGGCCCTCTTTACAGTAAATTGTCTCTTAACTGTCTGATGCCTTTATATTGGAATCCTGCATCTTTCCTCTGCAGTATTCTTTTCCCTGTGACACTTTTTTAGGGTCTTGGTACCATTTAAATCATATTTCCCTGTTTACAGGAGATAGCATGTGAGATGAAGTTGAAAAATTCATACATTATATTATACGCTCCTTGCTATGCTAAGATATCCTAGGCACTGGTCTATCACAACTCTAGACTGTCTCTAGGAGCGACAACATCTTTTTGGCGCCATTGCCGGGGAACGAAGTTGAGAAATTTTAAAATCCCTGGGCCTCGACAAAATCTAATTCACTCTTCAAGTAGGTGAGTATGGAGAGTTGAGAGTTGTAGATCCCTCACCTTGGCGACTCCACATTTGTTCATTTGATAAATCTATTTGTAGTCCTGGCTCCTCGTAAGCCACACCTGAGGTCAGATACGTCTAAGCCAAAGACATCTACGACACAGGTATACATAAAATATCATACATAGGGAGGTTGGAAAGAAGGGCGATCGATGCATACTTGAATCCTACTAGAATTTTCTATGAATATTGCTCATCCTCTCTCAAGAAGAAGTCCAAGTAAAAATCTCGACTCCCTTTGTGGAGATCCTGGAACTACTACTCGGATATTCCTACCCCAGGGAGGTGTCGGAACTAAGAGATCTTCCACCACTACTCTGAGGGCGAGGGTTAAGAGGAGATGCAAGTATTTGTTGTTAACAGTGGCTTGTTCCCATCATACACCTGTTTGCTATACAATATATTCCTATTGTTATTCATACTCCACTTCCACCTCCCTCCTCCTCCTTTTACATCCATGCCTTTTCCTCCCCACATCCTCAGCAGCAGAATGTTCGACCTTCTTGTTGAAAAAATATGCTCCTAGAATTACCTCAAGTGCTAAATGATATGCCACGAGGATTATCTGAAGATCTTGCCTAGATTCAATGGGGAAAATGAGATTGATGCTCAAAAACATCTTGAGACTTTCTGCTCTTTTGCAGAGAACTTTAATGTTGGACATTTAGATGTGGTCTTAACGATTTTTGTCCAGTCTCTTGATGGTGAAGCTCGAAAATGGTTTAAGACATTGGCAGATCGTTCTATTACCACTTGGGATAATATGGAAGATACTTTTCTCAGAAAATGGGGGGAGAAGAAAGATCATGGACAATGTCTCATTGAGTTCAATACACTAAAGAAAAGACATAATGAAGGGGTGTCAGAATTTATCAAAAGATTTAACAAATTATATTTGAGTCTTCCTACCGATATGAAACCTCATCAAACTGTTGCTAAGGTTGTTTTTGTAGCAGCTTTTGATTCAGAATTTGGTTTCTCTCTCAGAGAAAGAAAGCCTGCTACTCTGGATGATGCTCAGTCAGATGCACTAGAGTTGGAAGCAAACTTTTCCTCCACTGGTAAATCAAAATGAAGATCTGAACAAGATACCAGAAGAAGGGGAAAAGAGGAGATATCCACTTCTATCCAGGACAGAGACTCAGACAGAGCGGAAGAGATGACCAAATTGATTAAGGGAGTGGTTAAGCTTGAACCGGAGGCCAAAAATTCAACCTCCAAGAATTTCTACAATGATACAAACAGAAGTTATAATCCTTAGTATAGGAAACCACCCCTGCAAATATTGCCAAGGGAAGCAAAGGAGCAACACGACCAAGTACCACACCCATTGTACTTGGAAGGTCCAGTAGATAGCCCTGCTGAAGATGCTGCTTACGAGCTGCAGGATGAAAATATTTCCTTTTCAGATAGTGATGGAGAAGAATGCCCTTTGCAAGAAAATGATGGAGTTGAGTGCTCATTGCAAGAAGAAGAAAAGACCGGAGACATAGAAGAAGCAGAAATTGATTACTGTTGTAAACAATTTTCTAATTTCATGCTAGCACAATACAATATAAAATATGATCTCAGATCTTCTAGGAAGAGGAATCATACTCAAGACCAAGAAGAAGAAGCACCACTTCAGAAGGATGCACCTGATCAGAAGGAATCAAAAGTGCAAAAAGTCACAGACAAAGATTTTGTTGATGATGGAGGAAATTTGACACCACTTGATAGTGAAAGAAAGGAGGAAGGAAATTCGGTGGAAGACTTTAATCCATGGAATGAAGAAATTGGATCGCTGGAGATTATGCTGAATAAACATGATTTGATGTAGTAAGACGAACCTCAATTTCTAAATTGGGGATTGTAGGGTGTAAAGATACAAGGGAATGAAGACAGTGAAGACTTCCTGGGTCTCGGAAGAGACTTAGGATTTCCGAGGAAAGAATTAGTGACTGAATCATCAAGTAAGACCATTGGGTCTTATGATTTAAAAATTGACAATTCGGCTGTGTTGAAAGGTATTGCAGAAGAAAATCCATCCTTTGGAGTTGTCTTGGATACAAATGAACTGTCACAGAAGAAGGAAGGTGAGGCAATCATACCCCATGGGAAGGAACTTGCTATTACTGATAATGACAAGAATGAGCTGATAGACAAAGAGGAGACTGGAGCGCAGAATTTTGGAACTGCTACAGTGATGGGAAATCATAATTCCATTCTGATAAAATATGATAGTGCAAAATCTGAAGAACTTGATTCAATTTCCAGAAGAAATCAAGAGGGTGAAAGACAATTACTGAAGATTGTCAAAGAAGAAGAAGAATACGCTGAAACAAATGTGAAGCATATTGATGAAATGCTTGAGAATAAATGGCTGATTTGTTTGCTGAAAACTTTTAGAACAGAATGTGAAAGCATAGCAGGAGGCAAGTTGCAGAGAGAAATATGGAAACCTGGAAATGTGTAGTGGAAGAATAATGCAACTGATGGACACCAGCAAAGTAAAGTGGAGGACCTTCCATGGGCTATTCTTCTCATCCCAAGTTCCAAACCCTTGCTTAAGAAAATATTGCTAGAATCAATGGTTGAAAGATATGAAGCTGAGATCGGATTTCTGAACTCACAAGAAAAATCATATTAGTTCATAGACCCCAGAAGCTTTTTGGAAAGTCTCCTTCCCCCTAAAAGATAAGAGATTCAATTTCCTTTTGAAATACAAGAAGAAGGTGATCAAGATTTCAAGAGTCACTCTGAAGATTCAGTGGAAAATGCAGTAATTAGAACTGCCCAGGACACAGACAACCTGCCAATCATGGAAGGCCTAGAAGAAGAAAGTGTACACCATTTGTTCATTGATCCTGTGACAGAATATATGGAGGCCCTGATTAGCTCAACTCCTCCAGCATTGATCCTTCACTAGGGCCAGATTCATCAAGAGTGGTCACCACTGATGGTGACTGCATTTTTAAAGAAGCACGTGCAGAGCAACCTATGGTTATCTCTGATAGGCAGTCCATACTCTTATCCTTTTTTATTACTGCTTTACTGGCTGCACTGGCATTATTGTATCACCTAGAGCATCAAAGACTTCCAGGTTAGAGTAGTGTAGGTAGGAAAAGATCAATAAAGCTTAGTTTGTGAGCATGTAGTTAGTTTTTTTAGTTTCTGTAAAGTCTGGCAAGCCAGACAGTCTAATCCTGGCTTGGCTATTTTTCAATTTGATACCAGTTATAGTGAAGAAATCTACTAGGCAGGTTCTAATCTATTAGATGTAGTTTGGGTAAGAAAATATGAGACCAACGGTTTAATCTGGTCTCCTTTGGGTATGGGTGTAAGTAGAATAGATTTAATTTTTCTACACAAATACATAGAAATTGAACAGTCTGTAGATGGTTTGCGAAGTTCTCGACCATGGGATGAACGTGATGTCCCCAGGTGGAGCAATGGTGACCATGTCAGCCCCTTGCCCGGAAATTAGAATGATGTCTACAAAGCTAGAAACCTTTTCAAACCCCTCTTCGCCCCTAAAAATATGTTTTACGCATACATGGTTGGATTTTCCTGCCACTCAAATTACATTAAAAAAGGCCCAAAAAACCCATATTCTAACATATATAAGGCCTAGCCCCTTTACCGCAAGCCCCAACCACTTCCCCACATATGCCCTTAGCCTGAAACCGAGCGCTGACCCTTAAGGCGCTAATCGCACCATCGCAATCACAGCATTCATGTGTAGCCTCCCGATCGGTCCATCGCAAATATTTGCGATGCGATTGATCACATCGCATGTTCCTCCCCCATCGCAACAGTTATGTTAAGCCTCCTGATTGATCATCGCAAACATTTGCGATGCGATTGATCGCGTCGCATTTCCCCTCCGACCATCACATCGCAAGTTCCTTCCCCATTGCAATCGCATATCCACCTCCTCCCGCTCTGGTTTCCGATTGCGATTCCATATGGGTCCCGCCTCACACGTCCATTTCATTACATTTCATGCTTTTCCTTGCATTTCCGCTTATAACCAAAGTTCCTTGTTTTGCATTTAATTTTTAATGTTTCACATGCATCCCGCCCGTAGTCGTATATTATTCCACTGTTCGATCTCCGCCGTTGATCTACGCCTATAGACCATGATCAAACGACCCACGATGCATTTCTCCACCAAACCCTATTATACACCGTACCATTGCATTTTTCACCGTTTTTACGCATAAAACACTGTTCCACCACCACCGCACCATTGTTCTCCCGTCCTCCATAATCACCCCCATATGCATGGTTTTTTATGATTTTGCAGATTTTTGCAGGGTTGCAGCGACAGAAAATTGCTATTATTCTCAGCCTCTATTACAGAAGCAGAGATTGCAGAAAGGACCATGTTTCAGAGGCAAAATTTATGGAGCAAGGCTTGGGAAGCTTTTACAACACGGTTTTCATTAAAGAAACAGGGGTAAAATCTATCTAACCCTCCAGGGTAATTCGAAGCACAGATTTTGCAATTGGAGATATTAATGTTGCGGTAGAGAGTGCCGGTGGGAGATCACAGGAATTCAACGATCAGCATTGAATGTTTCAAGCCTTAATTCAAAGTTAGAAGGCAGAGGGTACCCGGCACAAGAAAAAAATACCTCAAGGCTTTCTTTTTAGCACCATTTCCTCTCAGGAAAGGATAGAATGTTTATATGATTTTACTCCTTTACCGTGTTCCTGAAGAGATCTTCATCCAGTGCATTTATTTTAGAACGCCGGCCTCAGAATACATGCAGCACTTCAGAACCATTCGGCAGTATGGGCGTGCACGTCTCCACCATTTTGTGTTAATTAGGCAAATTAAATGTTCATCACCTACTCCCTTTTGGAGCTTTCTTGTTCTCCTATAAAGCTCCCAAAGAATGGATAATTTAGGGTTCCATATTTTATCAGAAAATTATGCAGTGAAAGGCTTTTTGTATACATTTTGTAGAAATTTTGTATGAAGGCTCAGAGCCCATAGGGTCTCAGTGACGAGGAGTTCCATCTGTTAAAGAGGATTTTGGTCTTTGGTATTTCACAGTCTGTAACTTTCTCTTATGTGTTATTTTAATATATCATTTCATTTCATCCATGTTTCCTGTATCATGTTTTGGAATGCGAGTGGCTCACTGATTTTTGGTATGGATTCATCCTAGTTGATGCCCATGCTCGGATCAGTCAAGCGCTTTAAATATGGCTCATGCATGATATTATGTTTCACTATTCATCTAAAACCATGTTTCTGCTATATTAGTTTCTTTGGGAGGGTGTTTTTAAAACGCTACTGTCATGTATGGATTCTTAGATTGGTAAGCCCATGCATGGTGGTATTGTGTATATGGATTTCAGCCCAATGATAACTAGTATCTTCTTGATATTTCTTTCACAAGCCACCCCTTCTGATAATTGATTTTTGTGACATATTACTTGAATTGGCCCTCTTTACAGTAAATTGTCTCTTAACTGTCTGATGCCTTTATATTGGAATCTTGCATCTTGCCTCTGCAGTATTCTTTTCCCTGTGACACTTTCTGAGGGTCTTGGTACCATTTAAATCATATTTCCCTGTTTACAGGAGATATCATGTGAGCTGAAGTTGACAACTTCATACATTATATTATACCCTCCTTGCTATGCTAAGATGTCCTAGGCACTGGTCTATCACAACTCTAGGTTGTCTCTAGGAGCAACAACAGGTCCATTATCGAGTTCTGATCACACCTCCCCATTATGAATCTTTTTTACCCCAAAAGACTGATATACTGATACGTACAATAGATGAGAGTACATCACCCTCATTTTTCAACCTCCATACACTTTCCTTGCATGGATAGTGCCTTTGAACCACAACTCGAAGGTATTCGACACTTCCGTTCCTAGATGCGCTTGTCCTCCTATCAAGAATTGTGTTCCTTGCACTCACTCAGAAATTTATGGCAAGAAAATTTCAGAAGGTAGCTGAACATCGCTTCCTTGATCATCGATCCAAGGTGGCTCAAACAAACATGAGATTACAACATAAAATATGCATACATAACTGAAATTTTCATATGTACAAATGAGTGTATGTCTTACTATGTCAAGAAGTCAAACCACTTCTTACAAAGCCACTTCCACGGCGACTTTCATTGCTGCAAATATTCTTCATGTGAAACATCCGTTCTCACATCAATGATGGAATCCTTGGTTCCACTTTCGCCAGTCTTTCTATGCTCTTCCAGCATCTCGAAACATCATGGTTAAACATACCACAATATGCACAGCAACTCTTTCTTCCTTTCATGCATGCAGAATTGTCATGCCTTGCAGAAACATAATCAACTTGACTATGGGAATAAATATACCTCAAATGTTGCCTTGCATGTCCATCCTTTTTCCTTCTTGAGGAGATGAACTAGTAGAGGTTCCAGTTTTCCTTTGCAAACTAACATCAGTGTTCATGTCTTGAAAATTGTATGAACTCGCATGCTCACCATAAGTTGCATGTCTACATTCTTCTTACTGCAACATAGGCTTCAAACAATGGCAATCAACTTGAACAAACTTGACATTTTTTGTGGTTTAGAACTTGCGACAAAAGTTCTTCTTGAAGTTGCCTCACATGCCTTTATGGCTTTGGAGTCTTCGCCATTAGATTGAACATAACCAAGACCAAATTTCTTAGGTCGTTCCTCAACCAAAATAGGATCAATCATGCCTTGTGCATGCTTACCTAAACCCTTGCCATAATATCCCATTTTAAACATTAACTTGGACCCTATACCTCTAGTGTGCTTTTCAAATGAACCAACACATCTTTCTGAAGAGGAAACTGAAGACAAATTTGAGTGAATTACCTCTACTTCACGCATGTTCTTGGTTAAAGACTCTTGGGATTAATGGAGCTTCATATCCATATCATGAAATATTTGAAGAATTTCTTCCTTCTGTTGCTTCATAGTAAACAATTTCTCATGAACTTCAGTGCTTTCTCTTCTATCTTCAAACAGAATCTGCACCATGTCCTTCAACATGAATAAGTCTCGCTTCATGTCTTCATCGAAGAATATTGTGAAGGAGGAGGATTTTGAAACCTCACTTGATGAAGTTTTCATCATTAAAATGAACTAAAATAACTTCAACAAAATTCACAAATCTTTCAAAAAAAATTGATAAAGCTTCTGAACAAAATGGTTGTAGATTCAAGCTCTTATTCAAGCAGCCTTTTGCAAACAAACCCTTTTGTGCTTCACGGGTTGCCTTGAGGTACTTTGGGTAAGGAAGATTCCTTCAACCCTTTCTTCCTTATTTTCCTCTCCTGGACTTAGCTACTAGTAGCTTTCCCTTCACCTCTAGCAAACTCAAACAACAGTCAATTTTCAAACAATCAAACAGTCAAATTCTTTGCACTGTTTAAACACATTTCAAGTCAAACAAGCAAGATATTGCTCTGTCAATCAAGAAACCAAATGCTCTGATACCAACCTGATGTGAAAATGGGTTGGATAACTTGTTATTCTTTTCAATAACCTCCCACTCAATTAAACAAATAAAATATCTAGCTTGTACTTGACTTTTGCGAAATTTATACTTGAAATAGGTGTATGATTTTTAAATATTTAAGTGTCTTAAGTCCATTTGTTTTTTCTGAAATTAAACATGTATAACAACAATATAAATCAGCAAATAAACATCCACACATAACAGTAAAATTAATCTAGGATTTCACTCGAATATTGTGGGCTACATCTCCTTGAGCTCTTGTCATCTTGACTTGGCTCTTTGGGATTAGGGTAAATTTTCTTTTACAAGTTCCAAACATAACTCCAATGGTTACTGAACTAAACCAATGGGCTTAGAATACCATCTATATCCCTGTCATGGTTGTCATCACTCTGCAAACAGATCTAGGCTTCCTTAGACTTGATTCCTTCTGTCGATGATCTGAGCTACAATGAGCTTCTCCATGGCACTAACTCCTTCAGAATTCTTTAACTATCCCTGAAACCTCACCTAATATCTCCAGCACACATCTTACACCAAAATTACACTAATTGTTTTCTCAAAATGAGCA
The DNA here is from genome assembly GCA_034641835.2 of Pinus albicaulis. Lineage (NCBI taxonomy): Eukaryota > Viridiplantae > Streptophyta > Pinopsida > Pinales > Pinaceae > Pinus > Pinus albicaulis. Next base: position 492,269,125 of record CM076571.1, on the reverse strand, counting down.
CTGGCTCCCCAATCTAGGCCTTCTTCCATAGTTGACCCTAGGCTGCCCAAAACATCCCTGTAGCTTATAGAGCTCTAGAAGTCTTCAAATGGCTCTGAAAATCCCTTAATTGGATTCATAATGCCAAAAATAATTAGGATAGACTATTTTTGACTGAAAATGCCTCCGGCTGCTCCGGTTTCGCCTCCAACACCTGTCAGCAACCCTTGGCACTAGGGTCACTGAAAACTTATATGATGGTTTCTCAACCTCTATAAGTCCTAAAAATCATCTGAAAACTCTTCCATTGAATTCATAATGTCGATTACAGTCAGAAATGACTATTTTTTTGCTCCATAAGGCCTCTAGCTACCCTGGTTAGGCCTTGAATTGTAGCTAGCAAAAGTTAGCACTGATGGCCCCTGGAACTTAATTTAAGCATCTCGGCCTTCAAAATTCATATACAGGCTCTGGAAATTACTCCATTAGTTCCAGAACATCTGAAACATCCAAAATTGACTATTGGATTTTTGAATAAGGCCTCTAGCTCCCCTGGCTAGGCCTCGAACTGTTGTTGTCCCTTGGTGGCCCTGGTGGCCCCTTGAACTTCTCTGAAGAAAAAACCTGCTCAAAATTCCTTTGATGGCTCTGAAACCCTCACCAATGAGTCTGGAATGTTGGATATAGTCGAAATTGACTATTGGCACTCCAAAATTGGGCAAATCTAGCTCAAGTAGAGCCAAAACAAGATTTGTCCAATGACACCCAAAAAACCTCCACCATATGTGGAGAGACTGAACTTAGCTCAAGTTAAAATAGGAACTACCCCTAAATCTGGGTGCGGTCCAAAAGCTCCACCAGATTAAACTAGAGCTTAACTTAACGTTAATCCGCAATTAGAGGTTGGTTAAGCACTTTTTAAAATGGATAAGCACTAATTAGTGTAATCACTGATTTTTGTGGGTTAACCATGTTTAATCACTAATTAATCCAAGTTTAATACATCCCACCAGTTCTGGTCTTTAGCCTCTGGTTTTGGGCGCTTGGGCGCATGGGGAAGAGTTGGCCATCGGGGTTGGCCCTTCCAGGCACCCCCCATACGTGCTCATGAACTATAAAGTCAAACGGCGCCATTCTAAAGTTAAGAATCGTGTGTATGGCGGAATGGTAAGACTCGGGTGCTCTATGCTTGAGGTCTCGCATTCATCCCCTATGCAGTCCCAAATTTTTTGACCACTGTATATGCGTCACGTGGTGGCCTCCGGGCCTGTCACGTGGCAACCCATGATTAGTCTGATTTAAAACATATCCACCCAATCTACGAAAAAAAGTGCACCACTTGTCAATACCTGATTGGCCCAAATAGAATATTCTAGGGAATATTTCGAGGAATATTCTGAGGTATATTCTAGGAATATTCCTTGGAATATTCTTTTTTTAATTTTCCCAAATCCAAGTCAAACTTAGTTAAAGTCCAAATTTTGCAGTTTACTGGACTTTTCAAACTGCGATAACTTCTTCTTATGGTGTCAGTTTTCGAACCGTTCACGGCGCTGGACTCAGGATGACGAGATCTATTTGGTCGCTCAAGTTCGGTACACTTCCGAACACTTTGAATTTTGAGCTATCACTTAGGTCCATGATCTAGTTCTAATCAGTAACAAACAGTTACAACTATTTCAACTGACTTTAACTCAATTAATTGAGTTAACTGATTTATCATGCATTAAACTAATGCACTAACTACAACTTGAACTCCATAACTAATAGAATCACTCTGCATGCCTCACCAACCACCCTCAACTCGAAATTCATGATCTAACTAAGTTTATCACACTCAGTTAACTATTACAAGTGATTATGAGATAATATTACATTTTATTGTCCAATTTAATTAAGGGAAAATTAAATTAGACACACATTTCTTGTTGACTTTTCAACACTCCCTCTCAACAATAAAGGGATTATCTACCACCCCGGTCCTTCCTCTATGGTATTCAAATTTTCTCCTAGCGTGCGCCTTCGTCAGAATATCTGCATCCTGATCTTCCATGGGAAGGTACTGAAGTAACATAATGAGCCTCTGAACACAATATATGAGATGGTGATAGCGAATGTCTATGTGCTTGGACCTATCATGGAATACGAGATTAACTGAGAGTTTAATGCAACTCTGGTTATCAAAATGTATCATCGTCGTATCCAACTGAGAACGAAACAAACCAACCAGAATCTTCCTCATCCAGATGGCCTCACATGCAACCTAACTTGCTTCCATGTACTCTGCCTCAGCTGAGTTGAGTGCCACAGATCACTTCTTCCTGTTGTACCAAGAAATTGTTGTCGATCCTATGCTGAAGATCCCTCCTGATGCGCTCTTTCTATCTGATGGACTACCTACCCAATCTGCATCAATGAAGCCTTAAAGCTTCACTCCCCCCGTCCGGCTATACCATAATCCATAATTTGTAGTGCCCTTGATATATCTCAAGACATGCTTCCCCGCCTTCTATTGAACCTCAAAATTACCCTCTCTTTGACAACTTTTCTCACCTCTTTCCCTCACTTTCTCATAAGATCACAGACCCCAATCAATGATAAATGCTAGGTTTTGTCTTAAGGATGCATTAAAATGATTTCAATATTATATTTTCATGTTCTTGCTATTTAGATATATTTTTTCAATTTAGCTATAGAACGCAGCCTATTCTACAGCTAACTGTGGATTTCGTAGCTACTCTCATGTTCTGGCAGGTTCCAGGTGTCAAATGAAGAATTGGGCCACATGGGTGTTTCTAGAATCATCTCCACATGGATTTTATCTTATTCACTCAGTCCATATCGACAAAAAATCAAGCCTAAGATCATGGTCAAAGGTGTGGTCAAAGTACGTTATCCAAAAGCAGCAAGACTCTTGATTTGATATATCATAGCAAATCAAGAGTCTAACAGTCCTATTACAATTCTAATTCAAATTAGCCACTTGTAGCAATTTTATCTCACAAACATTTATGTTATTTTCCTTTAAATATCGATTGTAAAAGACCAAGAAGACAGTTCAAAAATTAAGTGTTAAATTTAAACTTTTTGTTGATACTCTGTATTCAGACTTCACTTTATCATAATACAAAGTTCTTGTTGCCAATAATTGTTTAAGTGCATCCTTAACTACCTAGCAGTTCAGCCGAATTAGTTGTAGAAGGTCCCTGCACTGGAGGAGGTTTTTAATTTGTTTCTTTTAGTTCAATTTCCATTTCTCATTTTTTATCAAATATGTTTTTCTAATTAGGTTAATGTTTCATTCCATTTTTTGATCAATAGCATAACATTAAATCACAATTGTGTAGCCTTATTCTTCTAAGATATTTCGTGAAGATAGATAACTTTGTTTTCAAATCGAATTAAGATTAAAGTAATAAGAATACATAGTTGCCTAGTTTCCTTACTATTTTGTCATTCATTTTCTTAGAACAGATTTGTCAATTAACTGTGTCAATGAATGTTTTCAAAATCCATTTCAAGTTGATGATCCTAAACTAAATGGTTGAATGTCTAATTCATATAGTGATTGAATTTGCTCTGCACATTGTTATTTGCTTTCTAGGAACTTAGAGACTAGGGCATAATTGACTTCTCACATAGCATCTCAAGAGGGTAATACTTCACATTGAATGTTGCAGAAAGTTAAATATACATTAGTTTGTTTACAGTGAGTTTTACATGCTTTCACATTTTTCTTTCAGATCGTCACTTAATTACATCACTGGTATTCCTAAAATTCATTCCAAAGAGATTTATTTAATCATGTTTCAAGACTGAATGGTTGAATGTTTAATGAGTGCAATTACTGAGTTACCTTTTGCATACTTTACTTGGTTTTCTAGATCATTAGATATAATTGGTTACTTAACACTATCTCAAGAATATCACACTTCATAATTGAATGTTGTAGTAACTAAATATACATTAGATATTTTCTTTGCATCATTTTCTTACTGTTGTAGGACATTAAAATTTAAGGTACAGATATTTACTTAACATCATCTCAAGAAGGTCATACCTCATAATTGAATGCTGAAGTAACCAGAAGTACATTAGTTGTTTTCAATTTCTGCTTTTACTTAAGACAATCACTGCAATTTCAATCTTAGTATTAGAATTACATCCATGGAATAGGACTAATGATAAGATAAGCTAGATGCTCTGTTTTCCAAATTTGATTCTAAATAGCCAACAGTTTTGGTTTAATTTTATGAAAATTAGATTAACCTAGGAACGCTCCCTTTTCTTCCTTCTTGAAATTCATTAGATTCATTTAAATCTTTTCATAGTTTTAGATTAAACATTATTAGACATCAAAGAACAAAAACCCCCCCAAAACAACATAAAATAGAAAACAACGAAGTAAGAAATAGGTTAACTAAGCACATACAGTGCATCACACTTCATCAGTTTACAAACCTTGGTTGATAATTAATGCAAGAAATTTAAGACATTAAATTGACTAAACATTTTGGCGTCGTTGTCGGGGAAGTGTAATTAGGTAACCTCATTTCTTACATCTAAAAAAATGATATGTGTAGAGAAAGAGACTCTAGGGGAAGATTCATAGCTAGAGGCATGAGTTTAATCCCTACAACACCACTCACTCCACCAATACTAAGAAGTGATACACCTCCATCTCAAAATCATATTCCATATTTCACTAGCCATAGACTTCCTGAAGTTCTAAGGTCAGAAATCCAATTAGGAGGATCCCCTACTTCATCTACCAAGGCAGTCTTAGAAGAAGAAGATCCTAGGTCTCCAAAAGAAGGAGTAACCTTCTTCACCTCTACAGGAGAACACATTTTAGCTGAAGAGTTAGAAATTCCTAGTGGAGAGGAAGAAGAATAACCTTTCTTCAACATACCATTTATAGAAGAACCAGAGGAAGAGAATTCAACCTTAAAATTTGACTCTTATATCAGCTCTGAAGAATCTATAATGGCAAGAAGAGGAGAAGAAAGGGAAGGAGAAGGAGAAATTCTAAATGGAGAAAATGTAATATTTGGAGGACGTTGGTGAGGTAAATCCCCTCTACGGATAGAGGCAATCCCACTAGCCCTAGAGTGGGTCTAGCCACAAATAAGACAAGCTATAATATTGATTCCTAGTTAACGAATGGACAGAGATTCGATATATGACTTACCGGAGGTCCTATGCTGTTGTTGTCATCGGAAAGAGTGGCTCACTCCTCGCTCCTGGTTTGACAGATCACGATCCGCTCGCTTTCATGCTCGGACACTTACACACACATAAGAAACAATGACAATATACAACATACTAATTCACATTCGTAACTATCAGTCAGTCGAAGAGGACTAAATCAATTTCATTACATAAACAACATAACACAATGATGGAACCAACACCATAGTCGAGTATATTAATAAATGAAAGGAAGAGTACAACCAAGCTTCGACGTTGCGGTCTCTTCCAACAGGGTTCAAGCGGAGCGCATCTCACAAAGGCTTGTCGGGAATTCTGACGGGACTCTCTCTATGGAGTTCTCCTTGGGTCTACCTTCTCAATAGAAATTACTCAGCTATAGTATTCTTCTCCAAGTTCATCTCCTTGGCTATCTGTTCATCTAGCTTTCATAAAGGGAGAAGGCTTGTTTATATAGAGGGAGAGGGAGAGGTTAGGATCCCTATAATTATGGAAGGGAGTCCTATCTCTAAGGAGTGTTCCATAGGAGGTAAAAACCACTACCTAAAGAGAGAGATCCGTGGCTTATCAACTTAACCACTTCCAGTGACTCATCCCTGAGGTGGTTAGAAGGAAACTTTCGCTTCTAATTTTTTAAAAACATTCCTAAACAGCTTGGCGCGGGGGCTACATTGAGACAGAGTGCCAGGTGGCGCGGGATCTAGTGCAAATCTTCCACATCGGCGCGAGGGGTGAACTGGCTATCCGCGCCAAGGCCAAAACATAGGTTTTGTGTGCTTTTTTTAGGAAATGTCCAATAGGAGAAATGATTTCCTTATGCAGAAGGATGCAAAGAAGGTGTTTACAAAGTATGACACTGTTCACAAGTCACGGGAAATACCCTCCAATATCCAGGGCAAGGGATTGCAGGGACGGTGACAAAATGCTGTGTAACAGATGCCCCCTAAAGCATGAGGTCCGAGAGAGAGGGAGGGGTGAAATTCTTTATGAGAATGCGTTCGACCCAAACACTGCTGTCGGAAAACCTACAGGTAAAAATACAACTGGTATCTCTAATACATGATATGTGGCATGGGTGCAGCCATCCATAATAGAGTACATAAAAGTGGGATCTGAGATATGGACGCAGCCATCCAGCAATAAGGATCAACAAATAGACTCAGGTATGGTCGCAGTTATCTAATCAGAGGAGTCATGTAATAAGTCATAGTAATCCACAAAGAACCTGCAGCCTGGATTTCATCAGAAAAAACCCAGGGTCTTGCGCTCCATCCCGACCCGAACAAAGTACAAGTTCGAGCATGCGAATAGACGAGTTGAAGTCGAACATGCAAGAACATCATCTAATTACCAACCAATAATGAGAGTTGTTAACAGACGTGAGAGAAACCACCAATAATGACAATGGCTCTCAAGGTACAAAAAGGTACAATCCATGGAATGTGAATAGTGATCTGGCGTCGAACACCCACAGAATCATCCGATCGAAGGCCAATGATGTGAGCCTTGCGACGGATGCAAAGAACCTTCCATTAAGGCATGCAGGCTCCAGGGCACCTGAAGGGAAACTCTAGATCAGCTTCCTGGAAAATGACCTGAAGTTGACAGGAAGCGACTTGGTCGAAGGAGGGCCATGACGTTTCCCACATCATCGACACGAGACAGAGGAATATGATTATTTTCAAATCAAGACCAACAGAGAATCAGAGGGAGGTTGAAAATTGCAGAGGAAAAACTTCTCTTGAACATATCGGCGGCACGACACTGGATTTGGTAGTATTTGACATCAAGGGATTTGAGGTCATGGTGATGAGGCAAAGAGTAGATGAGTGGTCAAAAGATATTACCCAAACCCATGGAGGAAAAAAAATGACGAAGTGAGATGTCCCCAACTCGACACGAATGCAGACAAGTGCCATGTTCAAGAGTGAAATACTGCCGAATAAATTCCGGTTCCATTTTCCCCCACCATTTCTGGAAAGTACCCCAATTATTTTTGTAAACAAGTTTGAAGGGGATAGCATATGCTTGCGATGTAAGTTTATCCTTCGGACAAATCCAACCTAGTACATTTTACGAGCCCTAGGAAGGAGGAACTCGAATAACATCATAATGACGGAGTTCGATGTCATCAATTTTTTAATGCTTCTGACAAAGGGAGAACTCGACATCTTTTCATGTTTAGAGAGTTTGAAAAGAAAGTGGAAAATAAAACTCCGGCAAGGCCCTTTTTGTAAATAGTCTCTTAGATCCGAAAAGGTAGAAAAAATCATCTGAGAGAACCTCTTAGTCGCGATAGGCTAAGGTATTCCTTTTTCGTAAATAATCTATCCCAGCCCAAAAAAGGGGTAAACGTATACTGGGTAGATATCGTTTCGCAGCCATTTAATGAGTTCAAAACGACAAGCGTCTCAACAATATTTTCAGTTTTAGAGAGTCAGAAAAGAGCTGAAAGTTGACTCCTCCTGGAGGAACGAGTGATATTAAGGGTAGCAATTGGTTCCGGTGATGGTGGAACTGATCAAAACAAGTAAAGGTCAAGAGGCTGGCTAACAAGACCACTCATTGCAGCAGTTCCTCAGGAATGGTTAAAACAACCAAGTGACGGCATATGATCGGCCAAGCAAATAGTGACAGTGGAATGAGAAAACCAAGGTTCATCTGGGAAAACAGGCTGATAAAATGGCAGTCACGAGAGGTAAAATTAGAAATGGTTTCACTTTTCAAGATGATTTCCGGATTATCCACAGTATTGAGGAACATGTGGATAATCCAGAAGTTTAAAAGCCAGGAATGGTTTCATTTTTACACAAGCTTGAAATCAGGAAACTCTGCTTGAATTTGGTTTAATTTTTACACAAGCTTGAAACAAAGATAAACTATACTTGAAACTAGTTTCATTTTTACACAAGATTTAAATGAAAATAAACTATGCTTGAAAAAGTAAGCATGCCTCTAGCATGGTGACTCAATTCGAGGTACATGCCCCCCAAGCTTCAGTCCATATGAAAGGCAGATGGAGTGAAGGTTCAAATTTCGAGATCAAGAGAAAGACTCGACTGGAATTTTACGAGATCTTATCAAAGACTCGAATTGAAAGGTAACATGTTTCATTGTTTTAATGAGGTTGACACATTAAAAGAACTATCCTCGGAACATCTTGTTTCATTTTTTAGGGAGCTTGACACAAGGAAACGAACAGTGCTCCAACCAGCTTGTTTCATTTTTTAAGGAGGTTGACACAAGATAAACAAACTTTGCTCCAACCAGCTTGTTTCATTTTTTAAGGAGCTTGACACAAGAAAATGAACTATGCTCTAATGAGCTTTTACCATGATAAATAAGAGGTCATGGACTCCAAGAGTTCCGCACCAGATGGGAGAACAACATCTCAAAAATCAGGACCCAATACCCCTAGCACACGATGCACAACGACACTATCACTGAATGCGGGCATGGGACAGGTAGCCACATAATTAACCTGCGGCAGGGAAGATACAACTGGCGGATAAAGACCCGGAAGGGACAATGGTGGACTAGATGTCACGTCGGGACCAAAGAATGAAAGTTGATCAATGGTCACGATCTGACCTTTGTGTGGAAAACAGATCACATGAAAGAGGGAAGAGACAAGCGCTCCCATGAGATAAGTATAGTCATGGCCCAAGAGTAAATTGAAATCCAAGGGGCCTGGAACAACCATCACGTCTATATAGATGGTTTTCCCTCCCAAAGTAACAGGTAACTTTGGAAGGATCCCTAACGGTTGACTGGTTCTTCTGTTAAAAGCCAACAGATTCTACGTAATAGGCACAAGCGGTGGAGAACAAAAATCTTGCCAATTAATTGAAGACAGAACACTAACAGATGCGCCTTCATCTATAATAGTGTTGGGTACGACCAGATCAAAGGTCTGTACCGTTATCTCAAAAGGCACATAAGAAGGAAGGTGATATCCTGCAAATCGACTCCAATCGAAGGAAGTGACCAAACTACTTGGAGGGGGTACCATCGAACTAAGATGGTCTTCCCTCGGTGTTACCAGAGCAAGAGGAGCATCCTCCGAGACTTCCATCACGAGAGTAGGAGGAGCAGATTTTTGAACTACAGGGATGGAAGAATCTTTTTCCAAGTCCGAGGAATCTGAGGAAATAAGAGGAACGTGAGGGGGATGAGAACCACTCTCGATGGAAAAGACCTGATGAACCATAGGCAGGGTCAGATCAACCAATTTTATGACCAATGGTTGGTCGGGAACATATTCCTAAATTTGAAAATCCGAGGGAGCAGGATTGACCAAGGATGACTCTTGACCGATCGTGGAATCAACTAGTGGAGGACTCAAAGAAAGTTTTTGGTAACCAGCCGGAAGGTAGGGTGCAGAAACAGTAGAGTTGTCCAACACTCTCTTGGATTCATCCATGTACATACAAAGGTGAATGGGATGATTCACTTCACACAACTTACAGGGATTGGTAATAATACCCTATTCCTTACGAGTCTTATCATGGCTAGTTTAAGAGGTGCCACCAATATGAATTCCAGAAGCCAAAAGCAACGGCGGACAGTCTTCGGACCATACTTCAGGTACCTTGGGAATGCCAGGGCAATCTCGAAGAAGGTGGTCTCCTTTGCACAACATGCAAGGGAATTTGACTTTCTGTGGAAGGTTGGATGGTTTATCAATGGATGGTTTCCTAGGCACAATAGCCACAGAGCTAGCCTCTCTTTTAGCTGACTCCTTCTTCTTCTTCTTCTTCTTCTTCTTCTTCTTAGCCACCTGGTTACTAGAATCTAGACTATCACCAAGCGAAGTAGAAGAGGAGGACGAAGAAACAGGTGAGGGAGGGGAGTGGTCCACCTTGGAATCAACATGGTGTTGTTCAGGTGGGGGTGATGGTTGAATAGAGGTCGGGGCATTCGAGACCACCGAGGTTGAAAACAACCATACAGGCGAACCAACAGTTAACCCTAGAAGAGACAACATTGCCATATAAGGAGCACCAACATTCCCAAAAGCGGGAAAAGGACTAGGATTTTCTTCGGAGGGGATTCCTTGGTTGGTAAACTCTGGAAACGTTTCCATCAGAAATAATGTTAAAACAATGCTAAGGAAACTAACTTTAACCAGGAAAATTTCATGGACAGTTAATTTTAAGACATTGAAACCAAACTCTACCGTTTCATCTTTTAAGAGTCAAGAAACAGGAAAAAGGTGAATCTATCACTTTCAGGTTGAGATGAGCATGAAAGGACAAATGCTCAGTGATCTTTTCAAATTTATGGAGTTAGTAAAGATCAAAAATGACTGCTCAGGTATTCTAGGTAAAAGGGTGTACCAGGTTTCCGTGAACTGCCATATACACCTTGGTAATCAAATGAAAGAACAATTGACCAAGGACTTGACGTACATGCAGGTAGTCTCCCCGAATGTTGTGTTTGGTGTATCACAGTTACAAGGTGGCAGACTCGGCTTCCTACGGATAAAAGGATTGCAACCTAGAGGGGTCTCCCTTTATATACTCGACGGTACGGGGAGCACAAGTCCGTACTAGTGCTCTCTGAAGCCAGATGGCGAGCGACAGCTGCTAGGTTTAAAGACGCCAGAACACATCTCTAACTTAGACCACTAGATGTTTCGTTAGGTTTCAATGTTGCCTTAGGTTAATTGAGTAAATTTTAAGTTGATCTTGTATTTATGTTTCAATTCCAAGGTCGTACTGAATGTTGGATCTCAAAAATCTCTAAATGCAAGCTACATGCCAAAAGATACCATTTCGTTTCAATGAAAATCTCTCTACAAGAGAGTTAGGAGTTTTCAAGCGATAGAAAATAATGAGAACATGCGGAAACATCCATTACAGTATCTGATGCAAGCTAATGAAAAGGATAAATATTTCCTAGAATTTCCAATGCTAGATATGCGAAAGACTTTCAATTTCACAATGCAAACAAGAATGCAAACAATTTTTTTTTTCAATGTAATAGAGCAAATAGTGCACTAAATGACATGAAGAATAAACCAAAACACTATATCGAGAACGTTAATGCGAGAGTTGAAGCGAAACAATTTCAATCAACTTAAGACAAACATAACAAGACTCAAACCAATGTTGCAATCTCTCAAATCGAAGAAAGATTCGAAAACAGACCCATACAAGTAGTGCAATCTATGCTTGGAGGGACAAGAAGAAAAATTGAACGAAAGAGGCAAGAATCATTCAACCAATTCAATCACTCAAAAACGGATCAAGGGAGTTGAATGCAACCAAACAAGGAAGGAAGTTGACTGTGAAACAAAAGACTCAAACTCCTACAGGAGGCTCAACATACCAAAGCACTTAAAAACCCTAAGGCTACGATGCTGATAGGAAATGGACAAACAACTGAAGGAAGAAAGTGGATCACAATAAAAAACAATCCCAAAGCACTCAAGACATATCTAAAAATAACCCAGAAGCACAAGCACTAACCAAAACATACCAAACCCTAAAACCTACAGGGGTCAGCGCGACTTTTTGGCTGTAATCAGTGCCAAACAAGGGATGGCACAGGTGCAACACTAGCAACTAGTACCAATCGGTGCGTCTGTCTAACCATAAAATGCACCAAGCCAGTTCACTCAGGAAAAAGGGAAAATTTTGAAAGACAGAGGTCAGATTTGATCCTCTGGGGCTGAAAAAGGGTCTTGGACTTAGCAGAATAATCAAAAAAGGAAAAACAAGAAATAAAGGACCAAAAGAAGACCTAACGGGGGAAAGAAAAACTTGCACTGGCCTCCCACTGTGGTCACCAATTTGTTGGTGAGGTAAATCCCCTCTGCGGACAAAGGCGATCCCACTAGCCCTAGAGTGGGCCTAGCCACAAACAAGACAAGCTATAATATTGATTCCTAGTTAACGAATGGACGAAGATTCGATAGATGAATTACGGGAAGTCCTATGTTGTTGTTGTCATCGGAAAGAGTGGATCGCTCCTCGCTCCTAGTTTGACAGATCACGATCCGCTCGCTTTCACACTCTAACACCTGCACACACATAAGAAACAATGACAATATACAACATACTAATTCACATTCGTAACTATCAGTCAATAGAAGAGGACTAAATCAATTGCATTACATAAACAACATAACACAATGATGGAACCAACACCATAGTCGAGTATATTAATAAATGAAAGGAAGAGTACAACCAAGCTTCGACGTTGCGGTCTCCTCTAATAGGGTTCAAGCGGAGCGCGTCTCACAAAGTCTCGTCAGGAATTCGGACGGAACTCTCTCTACGGAGTTCTCCTTGGTTCTACCTTCTCAATAGAAATTACTCAGCTATAGTATTCTTCTCCAAGTTCAGCTCCTTGGCTATCTATTCAACTAGCTTTCATAAAGGGAGAAGGCCTGTTTATATAGAGGGAGAGGGAGAGGTTAGGATCCCTATAATTATGGAAGGGAGACCTATCTCTAAGGAGTGTTCCATGGGAGGTAAAAACCACTACCTAAAGAGAGAGATCCGTGGCTTATCAACTTAACCACTTCCAGTGACTCATCCTTGAGGTGGTTAGAAGGAAATTTCCACCTCTAATTTTTAAAAAACATTCCTAAAACAGCTTGGCGTGGGGGCTGCACTGAGACAGAGCACCAGGTGGCGCGGGCTCTATTGCAAATCTTCCACATCGGCGCAAGGGGTGAACTGGATATCCACGCCAAGGCCAAAACATAGGTTTTGTATGTTTTTTTGAGGAAATGTCCAACAGGAGAAATGATGTCCTTATGCAGAAGGATGCAAAGAAGGTGTTTGCAAAGTATGACATTGTTCACAAGTCATGAGAAAGACCCTCCAATATGCAAGGCGAGGGATTGCAAGGATGGTGACAAAATGTTGTGTAATAGAGGAGGAGATAGAGGTAGAGGTAGAGGTGGAGATAGAGCAAGAGGTAGAGGAAATGTAGAAGGAGCCAGAAGAAATAGAGTAATTGAGAGTTATTTTGGATTCCCTATAGTTGATGAAGATACAAATGCCACCATGAAAAATATCTCACCTTCTGTCCTCCCAAACTTTCATGGATTGAAAAGTGAAGACCCTAAAACCTTTTTGTTTGAATTTGAAGTCTTTTGCAGAACTTATGATTATTTATAAGACTCTCAAAAACTCAAATTGTTTCCTTAAACATTTAAAGGAGCAGCTCTAAAGTGGTTCATGAGTCTAATCACTCAGTCTATTAGGACATGGAATGATATGAAGAGAGAATTTTTAGAAATGTGTTTGGATTATTTCATACCTATCAATCACAAGGATGAAGTGTTTAAAATGATGCAAAGAGAGGATCAAAATTTAGAGGATTTAATTGAAGGATTCAACTATAACATAAAAAGAGAAAAAATGGATAATCTAGATCAAGACACTTTAAAATCTCTTTTGTTGAAAGCCATTAGAGATGAGTGGATAGACATCCTTAACATGATGGGAAAGTGGGACATCTCTCAACTCCCATTACCTGACATTGGGGAATTATGTATTCATCTCTCAAGAGGAAAATCAAAAACTGGGAAAGGTCCAAGAGATTCTACTTTTGCTAGGGTAAATAGATCTACAACTGGAACAATGAGTAGGGAAGAAATTGGAAACATGCTTGAAGAATTTAAAACATACATTTTAGGGAGTCTTAGTGAACAGATAGACACCATTAAGTTACAAAACAAGCAGAAAGCTGAGACTGATGCTTTAGTTATTTTCTGTCCCAAATGCAGAAAAAAGCATGATTTAAGAGAATGTCCTCTTGATGCAAAATTCATAGAAACCTGTATGATTTGTTCATAAAGTCATGAGACTAAGAGTTGTCCTTCAATTCCTAGTCTTAAGGTTGTTTTTCAAAAAGAAACAACCTCAAATCCAACAGAATCTATTTTCTTTGTCTCTAGAAGACCATGGCAGGGGCCACAAACTCAAGGTTTTAATAACCAAATGTATACTCAACCACCACCAAACTGGAATTCTTGGAAGAAACCTTGACCTCAATCTCAATCTCAACCTTGGGCTCAAGGAATGAAAAATCCCTATGGAATATTCTCTCAATACTATCAATATCCTCCATCATATCCAAACTATCCGCCCAACAAATTCCTCAACAAAATCAACAACCCTAACTCCAAAATCAAAACCAAAATCCACAACTCTCACTACCATTCCCTCAGAGACCAAATCAGCTACCTGCCCAACCATTACCAAACCCCAACAATAAAAATCTTCATAATACCTATATGATAGAAGGACAAAAATTTCCAACCTACATGATTACTCCTCTAGATCTTAATGATGTCCAACTTAGATCTGGTAAGATATTAGAAAAGAAAAAGCCTTCTGTAGTCATTCAAGAACAAGACAATTCTAAGGAAAATTCTCTACAGCCCAATAAAAGTTTTGAAGAAGTAAAATCTCTTTAAAACCAAAATTCTGAAAAAGAAAAACAAAAAGAACCAATAAACTCAACTCCTATCATAGAGCAACCATTAGTATCTACTTCTACACCTCCTTTTCCTGAAATATTACAAGTTGATAGAGGGGTAGAGAAGCATTTTATGTTGCCTAATTATGATTTTCTAGATGAATTGAAAAAATTTTGTATCAAAATCCCTTTGTTACAAGCCATCAAGGTAATTCCAATTTTTAGCTAAAACAATAAAAGAGTTGAGCATGAAGAAACTAGGAAGAAAAACAAAATAAATAAAAATAATTCAGCTCGTAGAAAAAATATCAGACATAATGATGGGAAAAATTGTCATACAAAAATATTTAGATCCAGGAAGTCCAATTGTAAAAACACATATGAATAAAGTTGAAAGTCCAAATACATTGATTGATTTAGGAGCAGCAATAAACATCATGAGCAAAAAAACGATGGAACAACTCAAGCTTCATAATCTTCTTTATACACCTACATTACTGCAATTAGCAGATAGATCTGTAATCAAGCCAGATGGTGTGTTAGAAGATATCTCAGTGTACTTAGATTATTGGGAGTACCCTGTTGATTTTATGGTCTTAACCCCTTAGGACAATCTAGGAGAACATCCACTTATATTAGGAAGACCTTGGTTGTCTACAACTGATGCTTTCATTAGCTATAGATCTGGTATAATGTATATTTCTGATGACTCAACTAAGAAATTCACCCTATATCCTCCAGCAAGAACAATCACAGAGATAGATGAAAAAGAATGGATTGATGATGAAAATGATATACAACCTCTCTTTACTATTTCAACCATTAGTGAAGATAGTCAAATCTTAAATACAATAGAAAATTTTGAATCATCTCCAGAATATGAACATGATCAATTTCAAGAAAAATCCAATATTGAATATTTTTCATCTAGGCAGATGTCTCTTTATTCTATGGAAGAATTTGGTAGCTCTATAGTTGAAATCTTTCTAGGGAAAACCTTAAACATAAATAATAACTTGGAAAAATTACAACAGGAAAAGCTAATCAAAACATTACAACAACATTCTTCTGCATATGCATGGGAATACACTGACATGAAAGGAATTAGTCCTAAGACTTGTATACATCACATTTACATTGAGGAAAATTGTAAACCTATCAGACAACCTCAATGAAGGATGAATCCAAATCTTAGGGAAATTGTGAAAGAGGAGTTGCAAAAGTTGCTAAATGAACTTCATTTACCCAATTTCAGACAGTCAGTGGGTTTCCCCTTTAGTGATTGTGCCTAAAAAGAATGGTAAATGGAGGGTATGCATTGATTATCGAGAATTTAATAAAGCTACCCTAAAAGATCATTTTCCTTTACCTTTTATAGATCAAGTGTTGGATACATTAGCAGGTAAGAAGTATTTCTCATTCCTGGATGGTTTTAGTGATTACAATCAAATTCATGTAGCACCTGAAAATCAAGATAAAATTGCATTCACCTGTCCATGGGAAACTTATGCCTACCAAGTACTTCCTTTTGGATTGTGCAATGCACCTGCAACATTCCAAAGGGCAGTACTAGTAATTTTTTTTTGATCTAATACATGATTGTGTAGAAATGTATATGGATGACTTTACATTTTATGGTAATACATTTGAAGAAGCTTTAGAAATTTTGGAAAAGGTTCTTAAATGATGTAAGGAAGCAAACCTTTCACTAAGCCATGAAAAATGTTTCATGATGTTTACAGAAGGGATTGTCTTAGGACATCACATTTCAAGAGAGGGAATTAAAGTTGATAAATCTAAAGTTGAAGTCATCTCCAAGCTATCAATTCCAAGTTGCCAAAAGGATGTTAGAAGTTTTCTAGGATTCACAGGATATTATAGAAAATTTATAGAAAATTTCACCAAAATAGCATCCCCACTCTTCAAAATACTCACCAAAGATTGTGAATTTAGTTGGCATCCTGATTTCCAGTTAGCATTTGAGACTTTAAAAGAAAAAAAAATTGAAGCACCCATCTTAAGAGGTCCAAATTGGAAACTACCTTTTCACATTTCAACAGATGCTTCAGATACAACTCTAGGAGCTGTATTAGGAAAAAAAGATTTGATCCCCTATGCCATCTATTACACAAGCAAGAATTTTACTCCCACGGAGTTAAATTTCACTGTAACTGAAAAGGAATTCTTAGATGTTGTTCATGTTATCAATCAATTCGGACATTATATAACAGGCTATGAAACCTTTGTTCATACAAATCACTCTGCAACTAAATACTTAATGAATAAATCTATTACTAATGGCATAGTTACAAGATGGTTATTACTCCTACAAGAATTCAACAGTACTGTTCTAGACCGGCCTAGAAAACAAAACACAGTTGCTGATTTCTTGTCTAGAATTCAAAATATCAAAGATGACACTCCAGTTGAAGATAAATTTTCTGATGAATATATTTTTGCAATAACTACTCAGACTCTTTGGTTTGCAGATATTGTCAATTACTTAGTTACAGGAAAATTACCTTCACATTTTCTTTCTAGAGAGAAAAGAAAAATCATTCAATTAAGTGCAAGATACTCATATAGTACTAATGAATTGTATAAGACAGGTCCAGATCTCATTATCAGAAGATGTGTTCGAGAAGATGAAATGCCTGAAATTCTTAAAGCATGTCATGATGAACCTTGTGGTGGACACTTTTTTGACAAGAGGACAGGACAGCCTATAAAATCCTTCATTTAGGATATTATTGGCCATCCATCTTCAGATATGCCAAAGAATATGTCAAAAGGTGTGACAGTTTCCAAAGGGTAGGGAAACCTGCTCCTTCAAATAAAATGTCATTACAACCTCAGGTACTCATTGAACCTTTTGAAAAATGGGCCTTGGATTTTGTTGGACCTATTAATCCTCCATCTAAACAAAAGAATTTTATTTTGGTATGCACTGATTATGTCACTAAATGGGTAGAGGATAAAGCATTACCTTTTGATAATGAAGGATCTATAGTTAATTTTCTTTTTGAGGATATCTTCACTCATTTCGTTGTTCCAAGAGAAATTGTAACAGATTAGGGAACTCATTTTACGTCAAAGGTGGTGAAAAGGCTCATGGAAGATTACAAGATTAAGCACAGAAAATCTAATCCTTATCATCCACGGGCAAATGGTAAAGTTGAATCTACCAATAAAGTGATTGAAGGAATTCTCACTAAGACTGTGCATCTACACAGAAGATATTGCGCAGAAAGGCTTCCCGAAGCCTTATAGGCCTACAGAACCACAAGGCGAAATACAACAAGACATACTCCCTATGAACTTGCTTATGGAAAGCAAGTCTTGTTCCCTATAGGGTTTCAGATCCGAACCTTCAAGAAGGCAGTCCAATTAGGACTTGATTTATCAGAAGCACAGAAACATAGATTGGAGCAACTCAATGAACTTGATGAAATCAGGTAAGATGAAGTTCAAAGAACTAGTATAGTCCAGCAACAAAGGTCTAAATGGCATGATAAATATATCAAGGAGAAGAAGTTTCAAGCAGGGGATTGGGCACTTTTGTTCGATTCAAAATTCAAAGATTTTCAAAGAAAACTTTAGACTCATTGGCTTGGGCCATATGAGATTGAAAAAGTATTTGATAATGCAGTGGTGAAGATAAGGACAATAGATGAAAAAAAGGTACCTCTTCTTGTGAATGGTCATCGGTTGAAAGTATATCATAAAGCACTTTCAAAAGAAGAGTTTGTCAATATTTTCCAAGATAATATTGATATGAAGTTAGTGAAGAATAATTCTTCTTCTTCACTAAGCTTTTATTTTTCCTACATACATAAAAAATAATAATAATAATAATAAAGGTTTTAAGTATGAAAACCAATCAATGGTTGGCATACTTATACAGAAAATACAGGGTGAAAATCAAAGATTTCTGACATCCTATATTTTCCATTTTCTTTTCTATAATAAGTAGTGACACAAGACTACATTCATTGCAGTTCATAATCTGCAAATTCATTTAATTTTACAGTTTTATTCCATCTCACTCCACTATCATTCCATTTCACAAGTCATATTCCACTTTCATTCCATTTTCACACTCATTCCATTTCACAGTCATATTCCATTTTCCATTTCATCTCACATTCATATTCCATAGCCATACTTCATTATTTTTACAGAGTACATTCTGCAGCTGATTGTATTCTACAGCTGATTCTCTTTTGCAGTTGATCACGTTCTGCAGCTGATTTCGTTTTGCAGTTAATTCGATTCTGCAGCCACATCTTATTCAACAGTATTGACACTATTGTACAGCCCACAAACAAATGATGTTTTCAAGGAATTGAAGGATTGTGTTTTAAATACCAACATGCCAAAAGGTTACCTAAGGATCAATGCCAAAGAAAACAACAAACGAAAAGGTTAAGTTCTAAAAGGTAAAGTGCAAAAATTTATTTTAATAGCAAGGTTAAAACATGAAGTATGTATAATATGGATATTCATATGTTTCCTTGACAACTTATCATTTGATTTGATTGTGATCTCCATCATACTACATATCAACCACATCCTCTATATTAAGTTGCATAACGGTCCATAATTAACTCCCTTGTTGATGACTAACAGTCATGATCTATGACGTGACATAATTTTCTACATCTCTCCAAGACCCCTACCATCTATTTATTCCTACAAACCCTCAATAACCTTTTCTTAGATCCACTGCCAATTCATTTTCATAAAACAGAAGGGTAATTCTGAAGGTTGATAATTTTGCATAGTAGAAGGATGGGGCTAATTGCCATATCAGAACTAGTGGGAGAAAAGTACATGGAAGGATACCCATAGATCAAAGAATTGTTGCAGAAATATGGATGGCTTAAGTTCATAGAGAAATTTAATGGTTTTCATAAGGATATTAAAAAAAAAAATTCTCGGCCTTTTGATGGAACCGAAGTAGAAATTGGAGATATCAAGTTTGCAGTGACTGAGTCATTCATGGCCGAGGCTATAGAACTTCCAAGGCATGGTGAAATATGGTTCAAAAATAAAGAGTTCCACAGTGAATTATGGAAATTAATACTCAAAAACCCAGGTATGGATTTCTATGTTTTTAGAAAAGGTATCCCCAATTCAGCTCTTAAAAGTAAATGGAAGAACATGCTCTTGGTTTTACAAAAATTTATCACTTTTTAAGGAAAGTTTGGTTGCATGTATGTCTACCATATTTGTTTACTGATGAATTTCCTAAAAAATGGTGAAATCAATCTTCCTTTCTTTCTGCTAAATAGTTTAAAAAGGATGGCCTCAAATGTGCAAAAGAGAATACAGTTCATAGATACCACCATGCTCATAATGGGTTGGTAAAGATATTGATTGAGTTTCATTTAAAAAGCATAGGAGATCCCTGGGCGGATTTCCTTATTAGAAACCATTTTCAAGAAGCACCAGAGTCACCTAAAGAAGATAATGCCATAAGAAGAAGAAGAAAGAAGACTGATATAAATGTTGAAAACAAACCTGAATCCTCATTACAGAAGAATGATGAAAAGCTAATCTCTGAAGAACTGACAGAAATCAGAAAGCAAATCAAGACAAAGGGTAAGATAAGAAAGAGGAGTAAGTTTACAAATGAGGAGAATGAAAGTCATCCAAAATTGAGAAGGAGCTCTAGACTCCGAGGCTCTATGAAGAAAACATTATCAAAAGGGACAGAGCTTATAAATTTAGATGAGGAAATCCCAATACCATATCCTGTTAACATTTCTCCTGCACACAGTCCTCAAAATTCTTCTATTCAACATTTTGAAGGTAGCCCTAACAGAATATCTCCGGGCATAGACCCAGCTCAACAACAAATATATGATTATGTAAAATCACTGAAGAAGAAAAATGCATCAATGAACGCAGAACCTTCTGTCAATCCACAAGAACCTCTATTTGATGCTATTAAACAAGATATTTATGAACTAGAGATATTGAACAGACATATCAAACAGGAGAATGAGACCTTGAAGCAGCAAAACAAGTTGGACAAGGTAATTCATGACAATACCATTCTGCATCTAAGACTGTGGTATAAGAAAAACAGGAAATTAAAAAGAAAGAATAAGTTACTACACAGAGCAGTCATTAACCTCAAGTACAAGCTTCTTATGAGAAGGCCCAGGATGACAGTCACTTCAAAGAAGAACAAAAGAAGGAAATTGGATGTACTAGCATAAGTGTTTGAACAAATGCAGTAGGGAAGAAGAACTCACATTTTTGGCAAGTTGCATGAGGACATGCAATGATTTTGCAGTGGGGGTATGTTGAACCTCAGAATTACCCTCTCTTTGATAGATTTTCGCACCTCTTTCCCTCACTTTCTCATAAGATCACAGACCCCAATCAATGATAAATTCTAGGTTTTTTCTTAAGGATGCATTAAAATTATTGCCATATTATATTTTCATGTTCTTGCTATTTGGATAGATTTTTGCAATTTAGCTACAGAATGTAGTCTATTCTGCAGCTAACTGTGGATTCTGTAGTTACTCTCATGGTGTGGCGGGTTCCATGTGTCAAATGAAGAATTGGGCCACATGGGCATTTATAGAATCATCTCCACATGGATTCTATCATATTCACTTGGTCTAGATTGACAGAAAAGCAAGCCTAAGATCATGGTCAAAGGTGTGGTCAAAGTATGTTATCCGAAAGTAGCAAGACTCTTGATTTTCTCTATCGTAGCAAATCAAGAATCTAATAGTCCTATTTCAAGTCTAATTCGAATTAGCCACCTGTAGCAAGTTTATCTCACAAACAGTTATGTTATTTTCCTTTAAATATCGGTTGTAAAAGACCGAGAAGACAGTTCAGAAATTAAGTGTTAAATTTAAGATTTTTGTTGATACTCTGTATTCAAACTTCACTTTATCATAATTCAAAGTTCATGTTTCCAATAATTGTTTAAGTGCATCCTTAACCAGTTAGCAGTTCAACTGAATTAGTTGCATAGGACCCGTGCACTGGAGGAGGTTCTTCATTTGTTGTTTTTAGTTCAATTTCCATTTCTCTGTTTTTAGCAAATCTATTTTTCTAATTAGGTTAATGTTTCATTCCAGTTTTTTATCAATAGCACAACATTAAATCACAATTGTGTAGCCTTGTTCTTCTAAGATATTTCATGAAGATAGATAACTATGTTTTCAAATCAAATTAATATTGAAGTAATAAGAATACACAATTTCCTAGTTTCCTTACTGTTTTGTCATTCATTTTCTTATAAAAGAATTGTCAATTCATTGTGTCAATGGATTTTTTCAAAATCCATTTCAAGATGATGATCCTAAACTAAATGGTTGAATGTCTAATTCATATAGTGATTGAATTTACTCTTCACATTGTTATTTTCTTTCTAGAAACTTAGAGACTAAGGCATAATTGACTTCTCACATAGCATCTCAAGAGGGTAATACTTCACATTGAATGTTGCAGAAAGTCAAATATACATTAGTTTGTTTACAGTGAGTTTTACATTCTTTCACATTTTGCTTTCAGATTCTCACTTAATTTCATCATTGATATTCCTAAAATTCATTCCAAAGAGATTGATTTAATCATGTTTCAGGATTGAATGGTTGAATGTTTAATGAGTGCAATTAATGAGTTACCTTTTGCATACTTTACTTGGTTTTCTAGATCATTAGGTATAATTGGTTACTTAAAACTATCTCAAGAAGATCACACTACGAGTATATATATATATATATATATATATATATATATATATATATATATATATATATATATATATATATATATATATATATCATAATTGAATGTCGAAGTAACTAAATATACATTATATATTTTCTTTGCATCCTTTGCTTATTGTTATAGGACATTAGAAGTTAAGGTACAGACAGTTACTTAACATCGTCTCAAGGTCATACCTCATAATTGAATGTTGAAGTTACCAAAAGTACATTAGTTGTTTTCATTTTCTGCTTTTACTTAAGGCAAGCACTGCAATTTCAATCTTAGTTTTAGAATTAGATCCATGGAATAGGACTAATGATAAGATAAGCTATATGCTCTGTTTTCCAAATTAGGTTCTAACTAGCTAACAGTTTTTGGTTTATTTTATGAAAATTAGAATAACCTAGGAACACTTCTTTTTCTTCCTTCTTAAAATTCATTAGATTCATTTAAATATTTTCACAGATTTAGATTAAACATTCTTATACATAAAAGAAAAAAAAAACCCCAAAACAACATAAAATACAAAACAATGAAGTAAGAAATAGGTTAAATAAGCACATACAGTGCATCACACTTCATCAGTTTACAAACCTCAGTTGATAATTAATGCAAGCAATTTAAGACATTGAATTGACTAAACACCTTCCAAAAGAGCTTGGTCGGCTTAACCATAGCTTGACTCAGCTGGTTAATTGTGTAGAATATGTCTGGTCTGGTGTTCACTAAGTACATCAGTGAACCCACTTGCTGCATGTAAACAGTAGCGTCCACTACCTCACCTGAAGTAGCATCCTCCTTCCTCCAGTTTCCTAGAAGAGGAGTCTCCATCAGTTTACAACTCTCCATGTGAAACTTTCTCAGAATCTCTTTGCCATACTTGCGTTGAGAAACAAATATCTCACCATCTTCCTGCCATATTTCCAAACCAAGGAAATAGTGGAGTCCCATGTCCTTCATTTCGAACTCCCTTGCAAGTTCCTCCTTGCAAGAAGTTATCAACTGCTCATCATCTATCAAAATTAGATCATCAACATCAAATTATGATAATCAAGAGCTTACCATCAACCACAATCTGGTACAGGTTCGCATCTGCTTCACTTTTGGTGAAGCCCAACCCGATGAAATAGCTATTAATCATAGTGTACCAAGCACAAGGTGCTTGCTTCAGCCCATACAGTTCTCTCTTGAGTCAGCACACATACGACTCACTATCAAAGATCTCAAAACCTTCTAGTTGCTCTATGTACACTTCTTCCTCAATAACTCCATTGAGAAACATAGTTTTCACATCCATCTTATGTATCGGCCACCCATATGCGCTGACAATGCAAGGATAGATCTAATCGATGAGTATCTCGCAACCAGTGCGAAATTCTCCTCATAGTCAATCCCCTCAACTTGTGAGAATCCTCGGGCTACAAATATAGCCTTGCACTTCTCCACACTCCCATCCGTCGCCTTCTTCACCTTATATATCCATCTAGACCCAACCACTGATTTACCGATTGGTCTTAGGACAATTTCCCATGCATTGTTCTTGATAATGGAGTCATACTCCTCAACAATAGTGTCAACCCAAATTCGTTGTTGCATTGATTCCTCAAAGGAGGATGGTTTTGTCACAATACACTTGCTCATAAGAGCCATCTATCCAGTAAACCTATCTGGAGACTGTCTCTCTCTACACAGTGAAGTAGGTGCTCCTACATGCTTTGCCACATTAAGTTTCAATCTATCAGCTTTTGTGGTGCACCTTCTACCATTTCTGGTGGATGTCTCTACATGAGTGTTTTCTTCCACTACATGATCCTTCGCATGTGGATGCTCCACATCTTAAGGTTTATTCTTTGGAACTAAGAGTTCCTCATCTGCATGCAAATCCAGCTCCCTCTCAAGGGACAATCGCATGGCTTTCTCCTCATCAAATTTTATATCCCCTCTCACAACAGTCATCCTGTTGTTTGGAAAATACACCCAATAGTTGTGGGGAGTATCAGTGTACCCAAAAAATATCTCAATCTCCGTTGTTGGTTCGAGCTTCTTCCTAGAAACTTTGGTCACATCGCAATAGACAGATGAGCCAAAAAATTTAAAATATGAAACATCAAGTTTCTTACCAGAAAAACCCTCCTCTCATGTGCTCATGCCAAGTATATGATGAGGACTATGATTTTGGACAACTACCATTGTGTTGCATGCCTCCACCCACAGATGAAACGGTAGGCCCTGATCATGCAAAATTTCTCGTGCTGCACCCACAATTGTTCTACTCTTTCTTTCTGCGACCCCATTCTATTGTGGGTTATGAGGCGCAATCAACTCTCTCTGAATTCCTTATTTGCTACAGAAGTTATTTAATTCATTGGATATGTACTCACCGCCATTTTCGCTCGTAAGAGCCTTCACATGCATCCCCGTATCTTTCTCCACCAATGCTTTTCACTCACAAAATTTTGATAACATCTGATCTTTCTTCTACATGAAGTAGATCCAACAATTTCTAGAAAAATCATCAACAAAGATCACATAATACCTGTGCTTTGTTGTTGAAGCTGTAGAGAATGGTACACACACGTCTGAATTAACTCTCTTAAGGATTTACGTTTCTCGGTTCTCCTTCTCGTGAAAAGTTTCCTTTGAATACTTCGCCATGGTACATCCCTTGCATGTGTCTATCTGTGCAAGATTACCCTTTGGAAGCCCCATAGAAATATCTTGCATGACCTTCAAGGCTCAATGGTGTATATGGCCCAATCTCTTGTGCCATAACTCACCCTCATCCCGACTCACCACTTTGTTTGCCTTACCCATCAATGCTACGCAGCCATCTACAACAATTTTATAGAGATTCTTCACACGAATCCAAATATTCTTGGCTTTTCCTATGGCTTTGTGTCGAAGGAAAGCTTTCCCTTCATGGAAAACCACATCATAACCTCTATCCTCCAACATTGCGACTGAAACTAAATTTTTTTTCAAGCCTGGTACATGCATTACATCTTTTAATAAGAAGGGTTTACCTAATTGTCTCTGGAAGTTAACTGTACCGATCCCTGTAGCATTGTACTGCTCGTCATCACCCATTTTGATATGCATCTGGAGGTCCTTCTCCTCCAAGCTACTGAAAAGTTCTTTGTCTCCCATCATGTGGAAATATGCACCACTATCCAAGTACCACACTGATCCCATCGCACTTGACACCATGCATGTGATGAGCGAGAAGTCCAACTCAAATTGTGAAGCCAAAGCCTCACCAGCTGCAGATCCTGAAGCCTTCTTGTTATTCTTCTTTTGCAGACAGTTAGTGGCATAATGTCCATGCTTGTGACAGTGAAAACACTTCACTTTGGACATGTCGCGCTTCTTTCCTTCTTTGTCGGACTCAGATTTGGAATAGGATTTCTTTACTTTCCCCTTCTTCGCCTTACCATCCAAGGCACAATTTTCTTCATCATCTTTCTTAGATGAAGATCCATCCCTGGTATTCCTCCTAAATTCTTCTTGCACCAAATCCGACCAAATTCGTTCCCAATCTGGAAACTTCTCCCTCCCATTGAAAAAGTCCTTATAACTATGCCAACCCTTGGGAAGTCCTAGAAGAGCTAGGTTCACCAAGTCATCATTTGCGACATTAATTCTGACGCTCCCAAGCTCATCTTGACGTTGGAAAAACTTGGTTAAATATTTCGGAATAGTCTCGGAGATGGCATGCTTTACCACTAATATTGCAACATAGAGAACACCACTCTCCTGAAAGGATGAAGAATTCCTTAGAGAAAACACCATTCTACAAGAGAGAAATTTCGAGAATGAGGATCCAATGGATAGGACTGAAACTCATTCCACCTTTATTGTTAGGCTTGCAGGAAGTAAAAGACCAAGAAGAAGAGCAAAAGGAGTGGATTGAGATAAAAAATAATGCAGGATTCTATCCACCAAAGGGTACTCCATCCGAGGTGCCTTGGGATGTCAGGGAGGCCATCAGGGCCATGAGAGAAGTGCACATGGATGATTGAGTTGCTCAGAGGATGAGAAACAATTTCAGTAGGGGGGTGATGATGAGGCTCATCAATAGGTATCTCATAAGGGTCATAATTTCATCCTTCGTCTTATTAAACTATCTCTTTCTCACATTTATTTACATTGTTAGCTATATTATGCTTAGTGAGAAGGGTAAAAAGTATTTGTCATATCATGTAGCCTAATGTGGTTTAATTTCAAGAAATGGACCATTTTTTAGATATTTTTGATGCAGGGGCTTCAAGTAGATAGAAAGGAGAGAATCTATGAGGCTTTCCACCTTCTTAACTCCCTCAATCAGCCCAATATCACAACTCTCGATTTCTCATCATCTCGAGGTCATTGGCAGCCAAGTCGCTAGAAATTCAAGTGAAGTAATGAGAAACAAGATCCACCATCCTCGAGTTGGGGGAGAAAAAAATTCCTATTTTCTAGGGAGACACTAGTAGCTACCCTCTTGTATAAATAAACATGAAGAAGATATCATTAATATTTGAGTTTTTCTTTCAGCTAGGTAGCTATTGAGCTCAAGTACTTGGCATTGTTATTGTGACTATTATCTGATGTATTAGACCTTTTTATTTGATGATAATGAGATGTTATTTGAGTTATCACTGAGTTAGTTCCAAAGGGTTGAGGCTCTTGGGTTTGGGCCTAACCCAGCGGCTTAGTTTCCTCTTTTGTATTTGTGTTTCTTTCAGTTTAAATTAGTCATTAGTTTCTTGTATTTTAGTAGGAAATAATCCATCAAAACATGTGGTTGCAACCTCTACTTCACCTCTCTTGTGGGAGCATGGGTGTAAGGATTCACAACCACAACCTCAAAAAAAATTGTTTATTATTTCTTGGAAAAATATTTGTGTAGTTATATTGTTTTTCATATGCTTGTTGTAGCTTAGGATTTGGTTTGTTAATTAGATCAAAGTTTTGGCATAAATTAGATAACATTTAAATTTAACTCATCTTTTCCACTTCTATTTGTTTCATTTTGTCAATGATAATTGGATGTATGCATGTAATGATTGCAGGGATGGTTTGATATGCATACAAGGGCACCTTCACCACCTCCATCTTGGACCACCTCACTTTCTCTTATGAACTCCCAATTATGTCCAAAAAAAAATTTCCTGAGATCATTCTCCTAGGGCCACCGAGAGCATCCCTCCTAGTGCAAAACAAGCCTTCAAGAGGCTCTGAGCTTGGCTAGGGGCTTTGGCCACCCTTCATTTATTTTCCTCCACTTCCATACATCTTTCCATGCCCTTAACCCATTACTTTCACCTCTTAAACCTTCTCAGCAACCCTCATGTAGCATTACAAGCCCTCCTATAGCAATATAGGACTCCTTTATCAGCCACCTGTAGGACCTCATTCTTCCACTAGATTTGATCCTTGCTACAACTTGAACTTATTTTAGAACATTATTGACACCCAACTATGATTTCCTAATCAGGGGAGGCTCCTAGGTCACTCCAAAGCCTCCTTTTCCTTAACTACAAAAACAAAATAGTGTTAGTTCTTTCATCACATAATTGGTACAAGTAGAACAATGATTTACATGCAAGTGTGAGCTAGTTAGATGATACATGAGGTTCTTACTTACAGTGTGATAGGTTATGAAAAAGTGGTTAGCTTCTTTTCTACAAGTAGGTTAGATAACTAGATGGATGATTGCAAGATAATGTAGTTTCCTTTCTACAAGTAGTTTAGCTCTTGCATTTTTATGAATTGTTTCAATAGCATAGAAAATTAAAGTTAATGGAATTTTCTTCTTTTTAGTTAGAGGTAGCTTATAAATTGCATCTTCATTAGTTAATTCAGTAGGAGGAATTGTTTTGGAGCACTATTGATCAGATCTCCTAGTTGAGGGTGGCATGATTAGAATCACTTTTGTTGTGCATATGGCACTATCACCTCTAACTTTGTAAAAACTATTAATTTTTGTAGCATCGGATTCGATCTAGCCTTGAAATTTTGGAGAGAGGCTAGGACACATGCATTTTCCAAGACCCGGAAATCGTTTTGGGAAATTCCACCCAAAAATAGATTGATTAAAATAATTAATTAATTTTAATGGATGCCTAAGTCTAAACTTAGGAAGTTAAAATAATTAAACGGTATTAATTAAATTGTGTGTGAATCTTCTAGAAAAAAATGGAGATCGAGTCAATATGTTCTAAGCCATTGATTAGGATTTAATTTGGGTCGTTGAATGATTAAAAATAATATTATAAGAAGAAGCTCGATGGGCACTTGGAGAAAACATCGAGTAAGAGATCAAGAGAGAAGCGGCAGTTTCCGGAGGAAGATCAAAATGATTTCTTGTCGTGAGGGGCAAGGATAGTTTTGAGGAGGAATTTTTTCCTAATCTAGAGAGTTCAAGGAAGAGAAGGCAGAGAGAAGTCCAAAGATCCAACACGAAGCTATGCTATGGTAGCACAAAGCTTCAAAGGGAGTTTGCAATTCTGTTGAGGAACAGTCGAGATCTAGTGTCGGAGCTGAGGCGTGAGATAGGGAGGCCAGGGATTCGATTTTCCAGTGAGCAGGAGATCAAGAAAGTGCAACACAGTCTGAGCAGTAGTGACGCAATAACTTTGTCGGCAGATGTAGAGACAACGTAGAGGGGTCATCTATAGTCAGATCAGTATCAGGTTTTCCAGTGACACTGTGAGATTTTCTCAGTATATTTTTTACCAGTTTTTCTCTGTATCAAATAGCTAGTTTGGACATCCAGTGACTTGTATTCAGAAACTACTGCATAATAATACAAACCCTCAGTTGTTGCACCAGTTTTCTCACATTGGGTTTTTCTGGGGATATATGTGTGTGTTTATTTCTTTCCTGCTTAGTTCTTGTTTCTGCAGTACTATTTATCTTGTGAAGGTTGCAGTTTTATTTATTTCAATGTTTATTTTGTAACACCATAAATAACTTGTATCAAATTAACAAGTATAAGAAATAACATCATATTGTTGCAATAGGGATTCCCATTGTGAAATTTTCACATGGTTTAAGAGCGTAGGTGAAGCAGTAGGGCAGAGCAGAAAGAGCATAGTGCTGAGTAGAAGGAGGAGTTCGAAGGACTGCTTAAGTAGAAGATCTAACCCAAAGGGGTTGTGCATTCCATTGGTTGGAAAGGTTTTTTTCATGGAAAGTTACTTCTTTGAGTGGGTTGACAGAGAGTAAATTTTCCAGATTTAGATTCGCCAGAGGCAGAGGGAGAAACACTGAGCAGATATTCAATTGGGACGCATTTTTCTACAACACTTGTTGGGAGAGAAAAGTGTTAGAAGAGGAAATAAGAGCATATTGAGGGAATTCTAATCTCAGAGAATTTCTTGCCCAGAAATTCTATTTTCCCACGCAGAAGCAACAGTAGCCGAGAGAAGTTTTACTCACTCCAGTAGGGAGTGAGTAGAGCTAGTCAGTAGTTGTGCATAGGGTTAGAGGCAAAATTCGACATTTTTTGGGCGTCATGGCAAAAACCGGGTTGAGAGATCAAGATCGGTTGGAGATTGCCTCCAAAAATGTGATCTAGAAGGCAAGGATCTCCTTCCTTCTAAATGAGCATGGTCTTAAAGCCTTCATTGATAATGTGGTAGCTGTCCCCACATATACAAATCCATTGAAAGCTTACAAGAAGGATATGGAAAATTCCAAGAGTTTGATCCTCAATGGAGTGAGATATAATTTTATATCTCACATAGAAGGCAAGGGCACATCCAAATAAATGTGGGATGCATTGGCTACATTGTATCAGGGATCTTCCGAGCAGAGAAATATGTACTTGGAAGAGAAGATGAGATCCACGAGGATGAAGAAGGGGGAGTGTATATATCTCTTCCTTACAAAGCTTTAGGAAGTTCAGGATCACCTAGAAGCTATAGGGTCAGTGCCTCAGGCTACGGAAATGGTGAGATTAGCCCTGAATAGCGTCTCAAAAGAATGGAAAGTTTCCATCCAGAGTATTCTATGAAAATAAAGATTGTCGGAATTGGAGGCGATGTGGGTTGCTCTTCAACAAGAGGATATGAGACGTGATTTACTAAAGATCAATTTGGATGGTAGTTGTAGATTCGGGAAGAAATAATAAGTAAAGGAAGAAGAAAATGCAACCATGGCATCAAAGGGGCATCAATAGTAGTGTAGGCGAAAGAAGGACATTTTGAAGATCAAGTGTTTCTGATGTAGTGAGATGGACCACTTCAGTTCTTAGTGTCCTCTTCAGAATAAGGACAAGGAGAGGGAGCAGGATCAGCAAGATGCTATCGCTGAGATCGAGGAGAATTTTTCCATGATTTCCCATATACCTCCAGGGGAGAGATGGGGTGATCTAATATTGTAGTTCCAGAGAACTACAGGAGAGCAGGACCCTTGAGGAGTCCACCTCTTGGATCAATTCCTTGCTACGGGAGGCCACAGTAGGAGTAGCGGGATGGACCAATGACAGATGGTGCAGTCAAGTGCTAAAGTTACATATGCATTGGTTAATAACGTTAGGAACTGAGCTACGCAGAGCAGAGTTGGTAGCAGTAAGGTTGGCACAGCGCAGAGTTAGCAGCAACGCAAAGACTTCAGCAACAGCGCAGAGGCTAGCAGCAGTCATAACTCAATGGACAGATGTATCAATATGAACACAGTTGGTTAAGTTGATGGACATATCTCAGTTGCATTAGCAGAATATGAGAGGAAGTTGTGGATGTTGCAGTGGCAGCAACAACAAAGTTGCAGTGCATATGTCGTAGTTGACAACAACATGCAAAGTCAACAACAGCACAGATGCAGTGCAAAGAGACCTACATAGTATTTGGTGGCCAGCAGCATCCATACATCAGCAGCTCAACAGGGATGGTGCAAAAGTCAGAGTGATTCTTCAGGAGGTTGCAGCACTTGAGCACATTCCTTGCTAAGAGGGAGTGTTGATTTTTGTAGCATTGAATGTGTTTTAGCCTTGAAATTTTGCAAAGAGACTAGGACACATGCATTCTCCAAGACTCAGAAATTATTTTGGGAAATTCCACCCGGAGACATTTTAATTAAAATAGTTAATTATTTTTAATGGATTCCTAATTCTAAACTTAGGAAATTAAAATAATTAAAGGCTATTAATTAAACTAGGTGTTAATCTTCTAGAAAAAGACAAAGATCGAGTCACGATGATCTAAGCCATTGATTAGGATTTAATATGGGTCATTAAATGTTCAATGAGAATATTATAAGAAGAATCTCGATGGGAAATTGGCTAAAACATCGAGTAAGATATCAAGAGATTGATTTCTCAAGAGAGCAGCGGCAGTTGTTGGAGGAAGATCGAAGTGACTTGTTGCAATGAGGAGCAAGGATAGTTTTCCGGGGGAAGTTTTTCCTGATCTAGAGAGTGAAAGGAAGAGAAGGCAGAGATAATTCCAAAGAGGCAGCTCCAAGCTATGATGTGGCAGTGCAGAGCTTCAGATGGAGTCCCCAATTATGTTGGGGAACAGTTGAGATGTAGTGCCGGAGTCGGGGTGGGATACCGGGAGGCCAAAGGGTCGAGTTTCCAGCAAGAAGGAGATCAGGAGGAGGTGCAGCGCAGTCCCATCAGCAGTGACGTAGTAACTGCGTGGGCAGATGCAAAGACCATAAATACCCAATGCAGAGGGCTCATCTCCAGTCATATCAATGTCAGGTTTTCCAATGAGTGTGAGATTTTCTCACTATATTTTTGTCCAGTTATTCTCCGTATTGGATAGCTAGTTTGGGAATCCAGTGACTTGTATTCAAAAACCACTGCATAATAATACAAACCCTCAGTTTTTGCACCGTTTTTCCCGCATTTTATTTTTCTGGAGACATTATCCAAAAATAACAGTGCATATGTGTGTGTTTATTTATTTCCTGCTCAGTTCTTGTTTCCGCGGTATTATTTATGTTGTGAAGACTACATTTGAATTTATTTCGATGTTTACTGTGTCACACCCTAAATAACTTGTATCAAATTAACAAGTAGAATAAATAACATCATATTGATGCAGTAGGGATTCCCATTGTGGAATTTTCACACGAACCTTGAGTTGATAAATAGAGTTGAGTAGCCCTTGGTAGTTGCAACACTCTTGCTGCAATATTAGGACTGAAAAGGTTTGATACTCTTCATGCAAAACTTCTTCAGTATATCGTTGGCATACTTTCCCTGAGAGACAAACAGTTCCCCATCTCCTTTCCATACTTCCAAACTGAGGAAATAATGCATGAGTCCCATGTCCTTCATCTCTAATTCTCTTGCAAGATCCTTTTTGCAATATTTGATCAAGTTCTCATCACCGGTAAAAATCAAATCATCGACATATAATACTATAATTAAAATTTTACCTTCAAGAACAATATGTTAAAGGTTTGCATCTTCTTCACTTTAAGTAAATTCAAACCTGTTGAAATATTTTATGATCCTGATGTACCAAGCACGAGGTGCTTGTTTCAATCCATACAACTCTCACTGGAGTCTGCACACATGCGGCTCCCTGTCGAAGGTCTCAAATCCTTTCAGTTGTTCAATGTACACCTCCTCGTTAATCACTCGATTGAGGAATGTCTTCCTCACATACATATGATGGATCTTCCATCCCATATGCATTGTAAGTTCTATAATTGATCTGATATAAGAGTACCTTGCTACTGGAGCAAAAGTCTCCTTGTAATCAATTCCCTCCACCTAAGAAAACCCCTTGGGCACAAATCTGGCCTTGTGTTTCTTGATACTTTCGTTTACTACTTGCTTCACCTTGTAGATCCACCTTGAACATACCACTGATTTTTTCTTTGGTCTGGGTATGACTTCCCAAACATTGTTTCTCACTATGGAATCATATTCATCTACCATGGCATCATCCCATACTGGATTTTTCACTGTTTCCTTGAATGAGGATGGTTCTGTCTCAACTAGCTCACTCATCAGAGCCATGTACCCATTATATTGATATGGTGACCTCATATTCTTGCGCTATGGTGTGGGTTCTCCCACATTCTTTCTAGCATCATGCAATAATATATCAGCTTCCCTAGTGCACTTCCTTCCTTCTCTGGATGCCTCTGCATGAGTGGGTGCCTCCACTTACTACTTCTCTTCTTGTACTTTCTCCACAACATCCTGAGGTTCTTCCTGTTAGCATTGGAATCATCACTTGGATTGTGACAAGCGCCTGACTAGGCACATCTTAAGCTCAAAGGATTTTCTGATAATTTGATTAAGTTTTCTGGAAAGTGGTTGAAACTCACACACACTGAAATGGAGTTTGAGCAAATAAGAATCTCTCACACATATGAGGGCACTGGTGTATCATGTGGTAGAAAATTGAGTTTATAGCCTTATAGAAGAATGGAAGATAAACAGTGGATATGTAAAACAGAATCCCACTGCTAAGAGGAAAGGGTGACACAAATTCCAGATTTGAAATGTATAGTGAAAGAATGATTTTAAAAGACTTACAAGAGTCTCGCTTTATATTTAAAGAATCCCATTACAAGGAATGCTTCTAACTAACATGACCTCATGAATCAAGAATTCTTGATGAATCGAGACTGACAAAAACAGATTGACATGCATGCTAGATAAAAAGACTTATAAAAACATGAAACATGATTTAATTCCACCTCAAGGAATGCTTATGAACAATCTTCAATTCATACTGAATCAGGAAAGCTTGGTATCAAGACTTACAAAAACAAATCCATATGTCTTGGAGGTTCACAAGACTTATAAAAACATAAGATAGAACTTTTATGATAAATCTAGAAAGACAGATAAAGTATGTAAAATCAGAAGGGAAAACAATACACACACCACACAGTTTGTGAGTCCTCAAGAGTGCATCTGGATATATTATCAACTCAGAAATATTCAACACAGTATACAATAAGCTGAAAAATCAACGAACCCATTCTTCCTCTATCTTCTGTTTATATATAATATTACAATAGATCTGCCACCAAGGCTTAGACCTTCGGATTCATTTCATAACAACTTAATAGAAAACAGATAAGAAGGAGAAAAAGTAGATTGTCTGCTATTTTTAGCAATTTACAATCCTAACAGAACTTTGATGTAATTAATCATATTGAAAAACTATCTTTGAGCTTTAAGAAGACACTGTTATTCGCTGATAGGTGTTGAATCTTTAAAACCTTTGCTGTTGGATTTTCTGTAAACATGTGACTGTTCCTTGAATACTTCCTGATGCCTTGTGGAAATGTGTTGGTGCTGAGAGTAATGGTAGCACAGGTCTTTTGGAAATATGAACTGTTGTTCCAGAGAAAACTCTGTCATTGTTTCTTTTCTTTGGTTTCTTGTTTGTCATGATAAGGTTTTGAAATAAACACGAAAAGAGTGTTAGAGTGGAAAAAACTTGTATAGATAGGTTTCAAACAAAAAAACTGGGCACGTGAAATATATGAGAAGGAGACACGTTGAATTGTGGGCCAGTAGGAGAAATAAAAGAGGAGCAAGAAATATGGAGGTTTAACAGGTTATGGAGGTGGATTAAAAGAGATAGCGGACTTTTATTTTATTAGCGGTCGAGATTATTAAATAAATGATGAGCGGGAGGAGAAAACCCTTTATACATATATCGTAGATCGCAATCACAGATCAAGGTCATAAATTTTAAACATAAGACACAAGCGAGAGGGAATGTGATTTGTGATGGGGGTGATGACGTCACAGGGAAGGGAGGTCCCACTTTATATCACAATCGGAAGAAGAGGGCGTTGGAGGAGCAAATGGACTTTGTGTTTTGCGATTTTCGATATCACCAATCGGGGAGTTTATCGTATTTTGGTAATGTAGACTTATCATATTTCAAGGCTTTCGGGAAATGGGGCAGGTAGCATGAATGGATGACAATAGAAACTGTGATATGCAATATGGAAGGCGACGTAGCAGGGAAAGGTCCCACTTTATATCGCAATCGGGGAAAAGGGAAGGCAGAGGTGAATGGATGAAATGCGAAAATGCGATTTGCGATGGGGTAGGCTCCATTAAAGTCTTTTAAAAGCGGAAAGTGAAAATTCCTTTAGGTCATGGTAATATGATATAAAGATGCCCAAATCATAATAAAAAGGGTTTTTAAAGTGATTTGAAAGCTACAAAGCATATAAAATGGAATGATGGGTCCTACCATTATCGCATCAGGAAATTTATGAAGCGACAAGTGAAGGTGGCAAGGATTTTGTGATATGTCGATTGCAAAATAGCGCTAGCGATAAGTGATTGCATGATAACAGTAAAGTAGGTCCTAGCAGCAAGTTCGATTGTGCGATAGTGATAAGTGATATCGCATTGGGGGTTTAGGAGCGGACGGAAATGGAAACGTGAATGAAAGTTGAAACTGTGATAAGCGGATTGCAATGAAAGGGTAAGGGGTCCACAATGTTATTAAGTGCAGTGAGTGATATCACATATATAATATATGAAAAAAAAAAAATGTGGAATGGGCGGAGCTACAGTAAAAGAAATATGTGGTAAGTTTAAAATAAAATATGATATGGTTGTTATTGGGTGGGCAGAGTTGCTTTTTAATAATAAAAATTGAATTTTAATAGTTAAAAAGGGTTTTTGAAAGAAATGAAGCACTGGACTTTGGGTTTTTGGAAAAATGAAATGTAAAAGAGGGAAAATGAAATGAATAAAGGCAAAAATGAAATTTTCTCACCATTACACTTTGACAACAACACTTTCTTCTTTCTATTGAACTGAAAAGGCAGATTGATTCCTTGGAGCATTGACAGTCATGGATAAAATAATGAAACAACAAATCAGACCCAGACTCTTCTAGTGACCAAAATTTATTTTGAGAACTTTTTCGAAAAGAACAAATTTTGACCTAAGACTCAATGAAAAACTCCTAAAAGAGATATTTTTTATCACTGATACACTGACACTAACATATTGGACTCAAAATTATTTTTGGATTTTGTTACAAAGTGATAAAAACTCATACATTTTGACTCTCTAGGGCTCTCCACCATAGGTTAGGAGAGAAGAGAGGATGAAATACATGACTTACAATGATGACCAGGCTTTGAAACTTTTTGAAAAATTACAGTGCTAACAGTGGCTCCTATTGGGGATGAAGTCCTCCTTGTGAGGCTTCAAGAACTGTAGATTCAGTGCCTTCACTTTCAGGACTTTTAATTTTTAGAAGCTAATGAGAGAAACTAAATATTATTAACTGAAATGAAACGTACTCTATTTACAAACATAACCACCATTGGGCATGGAGTATTATCGAAACAACACTCCAGATATTTACAATGGAGAGACTGACTCGCTCAGCAAACAAAGAATTTTTTGAGATAATGACCATTGACTGGACCTCCAGTTAACTGATCATCATCCTAATGTTTCAGGAGAAAAGTATTATTTTCCAGAACTTGAGCAACTTTAAATGGCCCAAACCACAAGTTATCAAACTTACCATGTTGCCCATGGTCTTATCTTCTTGCATCCTAGCGCAATACCAAATCATCTTCCTGGAATATATTTTGTTTTTCCCTTTTGTCAAAAACAACTTTTACTTTGGTTGTGTACCTCTGTGTTTTATCCATCAGGGATTCCTGGATTTGATGAGCTTCTATCAGTTGCAGCATCATTCTCTGAATGGGATTTGAATTATCAGTTTCATCTTGTAAAAAATTCATGACAAGAAGGGCCAACTGTAACGGCATCACAACATCAGCACCATAAACAAGTTGAAAGGGAGATACTCCAATTGATCTTTTACTACTCACCCTATCTGCCCAAAGAGCATGACCTAGCTGAGTATCCTAATTTCTTTTGTTTTATGTCGTCATATTTTTTATAATTCTTACCATACTTTTATTCGATGACTCAACTAACCCATTACCCTAGGGGTAATAAGGTGTAGAATGAGTCAAATCAATGTTATATTTCTGACAAAAAAAATTCATCTTGGCAGATTTAAAATTCGTTGCATTGTCATTCACCAACTTTTGAGGGCAGCCAAATCTAGACATAATATTTTCCAACAAAAATTTAATTATTACTGTGTCAGTGGCGTTTCTAGTTGGAATGTTCTCAATCCACTTGGTGAAGTATTCTGTGGCTGTAAGAATCCACCTCTGTTGTCCTGATGATGGCGGATGAATCTCACCAATGAAATCTATCCCCCACTGCTGGAAAGGAGCGTCTGCTGAAATAGGAATGAGAGGTAGTGGGAGCAGCTTTTGCTTACCAACAAATTTTTGACATTCAGTGCAAGCTCTAACTTTAGCGAAAACATCAAAGAAAAGAGTTGGAGAATAATAACCAACTCTTAAAATTTTATTTGCGGTAGCTTTCCAATACAAATGTCCACCACATACCCCTACATGTATCTCTGTTATAACTTCTTGTGAATCAGCTTCATCTAAACATCTCAACAAAACTCCTACAGTGTCTTTCCAATAAAGATGATTCTCCATTATGCAATACTTGACAGCCTTCAATTTAAAATCCCTTCTCTTTGATTTTACCATTTCTGGAGGACAACTGAAATTTAACAAAAAGTACACTATATCCTTATACCAATTGGAATAATATATTTCACGATAATCAGTTGTACCTTCTTTATATGTTTCTTTGGCTAACTCCATATTCAGATTCAAAACTTTGCAATTTGATTCTGCCATCAAGAGGGCTAAACCTTGTCCCTTTATCAATTTAGTAGGTCTGATTTCAATGTCAAATTACAGAATATTTGTCAACCATCTTCCCCTCCTACCATCTGTGTTGAGCTGCAACAATATATCCTTGACAGTGATATCTGGCACAAAAGTAATGACCTTATAATGTAGTACATAAATTCAAAAAGGCTTCAAATCCTTCACCAGTGGATATTCTTGTTTCTTAACGAAGTTGTACTTTAACTCGGCATCCCTTAATGCACGGCTGAAAAAATAAATTGGTTGCTCCAAGCCTTCCTTGTTCTTTTGAAGTAAAACTGTTGCAATAGTTTCTTCAGAAGCATATGAAAAAGTCAGAAAATATTTCTCAAAATTAGGGCTGATTAACACTGGGGCATCAGTCAAAGCAGATTTGATTGCTAAGAAATAATTTGTTGCTTCATCTTGCCACATGAATTCTGCATCTTTCTTCAACAAGACATTTATATGCTTAATTAATTCTGAAAAAATTGGAACAAAACGCCTCAGAAAATTAATCTTACCCAAGAATGACTGTAACTCTTTCTTATTTCTGGGTAAACCAATTTTCTGAATTGCTTCAACTCTCCTAGGGTCAATGCAAATACCATTTACTATTACTATATGTCCCAAAAAATTTCCTTGTTGAACAGCAAAGGATGATTTCTTTGGGTTTAAAGATAAACCAAATTTTCTTCATTTATCAAACACTTGTTGCAAATGTTTTAAATGGTCGTGATCATATTTTGAAAAGACTGTTATGTCATCTAAATAAATGATAACAAATCTGTCATTTTCTCCTGCAAAGGCAATATCCATTGCCCGCTGAAATGTTGCACCTGCATTCATCAAAACGAAAGGCATATTATTTTCACATAAAATTCCCCCAGGGTGTTGTAAAAGTTGTTTTTTCCCTGTCTTGTTTGTCAACTAAAATTTTATTGTATCATGAAAATCCATCTATCATTGACAAACTCTTTGAACCTACAACTTTCTGCAAAATATGATCCATTTTGTGCAAAGGATAGTTATCCTTCAGCGAACATCGGTTCAAATTGCGAAAATCAACACAAATCATGATTTCTATATTCTTCTTTCGAACTGGGACTATATTAGCTACCCAATTGGAAAATCTTAAAGGCAGAATTATCTTGGCTTCCCACATTTTTCTAATTTCTTTTTCAATAATAGGGAGCAACACAGGATTGATATGCCTTATCTTTTGTGCCACAGGTTTTTCTTCTGATTTAAGAGGGATTTATGCTCCATTATGATTTTTTCATATGTCTTCAAATCACTGTAAGACCAAAAAAAAAATGGTTGCATAGTGCTTCAGCAACTTGACATATTTAGTTCTAATTTCTTGAGGAATAAATTTAGAAACTATAACATATCTAGGTTGATTTTCAGTACCAATGTTGCAATCAATTGTACTTTCTCCATTCATCTTGCTATCAAGATTTAAAAGACATCATTATTATCAAACAGCCTCTCTAAAGGAATCAAGACTTTAGGAATGAAGTTTGCTTTCAGATCAATAATATATTTTCCAGCCAAAGTATTTTTGAATGACTTGTTGTTCTGACTTTCAGTTGTGTCTTGTTCATTGTCAATTTGAATATCTAAAAACTCCTCTACACATTCTAAGAATTTCTGATTTTCTTTATCATCTTCAAACACTTGCCAGTATTTGATATTGTCAGGGATGGAAGGTTTGTTTTTAATTTGAATATCATAGGTTGCTTTGACATCAAGAGGGACCTTCAAATTACTAGCAGCAATGGCTAATGAATCTGCCATTTCATTTTCTTCTCTGGAAACAAAATTCAAATTGAATGCTGAAAATTAATGTTCAATCAAATCCTAAACTTCATTTCTATAATTCTTCAATTTTTAATTTTTTACTTGATAATTATCTTTCACCTGTTGTACCACCAAAAATGATCAACTGCTCTCCTCCCAAATCTTTTGTTGTCTTCATTCCTAGAATTAGTGTTTCATATTCAATAGTGTTAATAGTATGACAAAGTGTAATTTATATGATAAAGTCACTACCTGTTGAGTAGGAAAAATAATAACTATACTAGCCCCTTATCCTTCTCTTGATGAGGCTCCATCGAAAAACAATTTCCAAATATTTCCTACTTTTGAATCCTGCTCTTTTGAGATGAGTAGCGATTGTTTTCCACTAATTTCAAGCTTAAAATTGTTGTCATCAACAGCAAGGTGTAAAATAGATGATCCTAACTCTTTCTTCTCTACATATATAGGGTGATTTGAGGGATTTCATTGATCACTTATGATATAGACCATATGTGTTTCTCTATATAGCCTCCTAAACTCTCCTCCAAAGACTAGAATAGTGGTGTATGTCATATCCATTTGAAGAGTACCTCCCAGCTTTTTGGACCAAGATCTGGAAAGAAGCATTCCAAATGTTGATGGTATATCAGCAACCACTATGTCCATGACTATACTTTTCATAGGAAGCTGGGTAAGAGAAATTACCAAGTCTTTGATCACTCCTAAATACTTGACCCTTTTGGAGTCAAAAGTGTAGAGGTCATGGTATTGTTTAGTGATTTCCAGTCCTAATTCATCCATCACTTTCTTAGGCATCAGATTATGAGAGGCCCTAGAATATAATAGGCAGTTGTGCAGCAATTTGTTATGAATGTTGAGTGAAAGATAAAAAGGTGGAGAGTTATCATCATTTTGATCTTGGACATGGCTGCCTAAAAAGACAATAGGATGTTCGTCTTCAAGGTTGACAGAATCAGGAGAAAGAGATGGTTGTAACATACTTTTGAATGACTCTCTGTAGGCTAGACTTTTCAACAATTCTAGGAGTGGGACCGAAATCTTGATTTTATTCAATTTAGACTTGAAACTGAAATTAAGTGGAGTCAAATATTTATTTTTTGCAGTTGTTTTGACGATTGGGGCAAGGTTAGGTGATGGAGGAACATCATTAACCTTCTTTTTTTTGTTTAACAACAATTTTTTCAGCATCTTGTTTTTGTTGAGACTGTTGGACAACCCCTTTTGACCTCAAAGAATAATTTCTTATCTGATTTTCAAGCTTCTTTTTGTCATTTTGAACATGAATATGAGCCTCTTGATTATCTGAAAATAGATTTACCCTAGACTGATCTTCATATTCTTGTAAAGTCAAACGAGTTGATTGTGATGTCTCCCCAACAAGATTGATATCTTCATCTTCCTCTTCTTACTCTTGTTGCTTTTCTTCAGCAAAATTATTCAGTGGAGGCTGAACATTTTGATCATCAAGATTTATCCTTAGGTGTTGTAAAATTTGTTGGGGCTAAAAGGGTCTCTTAAAAGGAGCCTGATTTATGTTTCCTTTATTTTGAATGGGCCTAGCAGCATGCCTGTTTTCTAACTCCAATTTTGTCATTTTGGAAGCAAGATCTTTAATCAAAATAGACATTTGATCAAGCTTTTCTTTAGCTATGAAATTTTTAGAGGAGGAATATGGTTTCTCCTCTTTCATTTTCTTTTTATCCTTTGCCCACTTCCCTTCTTCAATTTTCAGCTTGTTTGAGGCCATAATATCAGACTGCACTCCAATAGCATCCTCCTGCATACCCACCAATGTTTGTGGCTTCTCAGCCCTTAACCATAGTGCAAAATTGGAGTCTAGGGCATTGGAAAAGGTTATCATGGTTGTGGTTTCAGGGGTTTTGACCTCTATAGGAATATTTTGATAGACTTTATTAAATCTCTTTTTAAAGTCTGTCAATGACTCATCAGTCTTCTTCTTCAAAGCCCCAAACTCTGTGAGATAATACAGGTAATCCTTCCAGTCACCCCATTGTTTTACAAACACTTCCTCCAAAGAATCTATTCCTATTATTGAATTTGGTAGCAAATTTCTGAACCATTTTCTAGCTTCTCCATCTAAGCTTTGAACAAAAAGTCTTGACCAGACATCTTCATGTTCAATGTTTTGGTTATTAGCATAACTATAGAAGGAAATTTTTCTTCAGCGGATATTCCTTCTCCCTCTCCCGTGTATTTGGGAAAATATTTCAAATAATCCTCTTGAGGAAGAAGATGCAAAGGTTGAGGAAGGGAGAGTGGTGCATATCATGCAACAAAAATCTGTTGCATCCTTGTAAGAGGAGGTTGGGCCATGATTTGCTGAGGTACAAATAGTGGAAAACTAGCTGGTGCATATGTTTGGATGCTGGAAATTTCAGTTTGTGGAGTTGAAAACAATGGATTTTCAAAGAAATGGACAACAAAATGTTTTATTTCAACCTCTCCAAGAGAATCTGTTTTAGAAGTTGATTCTTAAAGGATTGGGGCAGCTTCAAGTTTGTTCTGCTTAGCTAAAAATTCAAAGAGGTTAAAAGTTAAATTTTCGGGAAAGTTACCTCCCCCTTGATGAGAAGAAGATGAGCCAACAGCTGGGTTTTGAGACAAAGGAAAATACTCCTGCTGTGGGCTAAAATAAGATTTATATTCAGGATGAGTTTTAAGAAAACTCAGAAATATTTTAATGTCTTCCTCAGTTAAAATTTTTTTATCTAGGAAGGGTGCAATTTCCAACGCTTGTTCCAATTCCCGTTCTGTTAGCACAAAGGTTTCTGATTTTTGGTTTTCTTCACTGAAACCTAAAACCTCTGATTTATCTTCTTTGACTAGAATAATACCTGTTTTTGATTTACTAAGTGGTGACTGAGAGATATTTTCAGTTGAATCTAGGCTAACATCATCTACTTTGCCTTTTATGGAAGTAGTTTCAACTTGAAATATTTCAGGAGATTGCTTTGAAACTAAAATTTCTTTAGGTTGTGAGACAGATGATGGTACCTTTTCTTTTGGAATGTACTTTGAATGCAACTTTTTTACTGAATGTGATGCAGCTTCAGTTGATTTATGTTTCCTTCTTGCATCCATTATAATCTTCTCTAGGTCAAAAAATGGAATTACAGGAGGTGACCTTTGATTTCTTCTTCTGGTAGGCGGTCTTGAAACCCCTTGTCGTCTTTGTGGAGTCGTCAGGTGAACAAATTATATTTAGAAATAGTGGCCAGTCTTTATTCACCTTTAAAAAACTAGTGCTAGGCATTCATGCAAGAACTTTGGGAGAATACTAAGTTCGGAATCTTCGTCTCCCAGTAGACGCACCAAAATATGTTAGTGCTAGAATCAGCACTTGGATTGTGACAAGTGCCTGACTAGACACATCTTAAGCTCAAGGTATTTTCTTATAATTTGATTGAGTTTTTTGGAAAGTGTTTGAAACTCACACACACTGAAAGGGAATTTGAGAAAATAAGAAACTCTCACACATATGAGGGCACTGGTGTATGATGTGGTAGCAAAATTGAGTTTATAGACTGATGGTTAGAAGAATGGAAGATAAACAATGGATATGTAAAACAGAAGCCCACTGGTAAGAGGAAAGGGTGACACAAATTCCAGATCTAAAATGTATAGTGAAAGAATTCTTTTAAAATACTTACAAGAGTCTCACTTTACATTTAAAGAATCTCATTACAATGAATGCTTCTGACTAACATGACCTCATGAATCGGGAATGCTTGATGAATCAAGACCGAAAAAACAGATTAACATGCATGCTAGATAAAAAGACTTATAAAAACATGAAACGGGATTTAATTCCACCTCAAGGAATGCTTATGAACAATCTTCAATTCATACTGAATCAGGAAAGCTTGGAATCAAGACTTACAAAAAAATATCCATATGTCTTGGAGGTTCACGAAACTTATAAAAACATAAGATAGAACTTTTATGATAAATCTGGAAAGACAGATAAAGTATGGAAAAACAGAAGGGAAAACAATACACACACCACATAGTTTGTGAGTCCTCAAGAGTGCATCTGGATATATTATCGACTCAGAAATATTCAACGTAGTATACAATAAGTTGAACAACCAACGAACCCATTCTTCCTATGTCTTCTATCTATTTATAATTTTACAATAGATCTTCCAACAAGGCTTAGACCTTCGGATTTCTTTCATAACAACTTAGCATAAAATAGATAAGAAGGAGAAAAAGTAGACTGTCTACTATTTTTAGCAATTTACAATCCTAACAAAACTCTAATGGAATTAATCATATTGACAAATTGTCTACTACTTTTAGCAATTTACAATCCTAACAGAACTCTAATGGAATTAATCATATTGACAAAGTGTCTTTGAACTTTAAGAAGACATTGTTATTTTTTGATAGGTGTCGAATCTTTAAAACCTTTGCTGTCAGATTTTTTGTAAACCTGTGAATGTTCCTTGAATGCTGCCTGGTGCCTTGTGGAAACGTGTTGATGCTAAGAGTAATGGTAACGCATGTTCCAGAGAAAACTCTGTCGTTGTTCCTTTCCTTTGGTTTCTTGTTTTTCATGATAGGTTTCGAAATAAATGTGGAAAGAGTGTTAAAGTGGAAAAAACCTGTATAGATAGGTTTCAAACAAAAAAATTGGACACGTGAAATATATGAGAAGGAGACACGTTGAATTGTGGGCCAGTAGGAGAAATAAAAGATGAGCGAGAAATATGGAGGTTTAACATGTTATGGAGGCGGATTAAAAGAGATAGCAGAGTTTTAGTTTATTAGCGGGAGAGATTATTAAATAAATCATGAGCAGGAGGAGAAAACCCTTTATACATATATCGTATATCGCAATCGCAGATCAGGATCAGAACATTTAAACATAAGAAACAAGCGGGAGGGAATGCGATTTGAGATGGGGGTGATGACGTGGCAGGGAAGGGTGGTCCCACTTTATATCGCAATCAGAAGAAGAGGGTGTTGGAGGAGATAATGGATTTTATGTTTTGCGATTTGCGATA
The DNA here is from genome assembly GCA_034641835.2 of Pinus albicaulis. NCBI lineage: Eukaryota > Viridiplantae > Streptophyta > Pinopsida > Pinales > Pinaceae > Pinus > Pinus albicaulis. The sequence continues at coordinate 492,224,198 of CM076571.1, read as the reverse complement.
TCACAAATTGGGGAGTCAAACTTTATCGTATTTCGGGAATGTAGACTTATCACATTTCGGGGCTTTCGGGAAATGGGGCAAGTAACATGAATGGATGACAATATAAATTGCAATATGCGATATGGAAGGTGACGTAGCAGGGATAGGTCCCTCTTTATATCGCAATCGGGGAAAAGGGAAGGGGAAGGTGAATGGATGCAATGTGAAAATGCGATTTGTGATGGGGTAGTCCCCATTAAATGATTTTAAAAGCGGAAAGTGAAAATTACATGACTCTTCTAGTGACCAAAATTTATCATGAAAACTTGTTCGAAAAGAACAAATTTTGACCTAAGACTCAATGAAAAACTCCTAAAAGCGATATTTTTGATCACTGATACACTAACACTAACATATTGGACTCATAATTCTTTTTGGATTTTATTAAAAAGTGATAAAGACTCGTACATTTTGACTCTCAAGGACTCTCCACCATAGATTAGGAGACAAGAGAGGATCAAAGACACGACTTACAATGACAACCAGACTTTGAAAATTTTTGAAAAATTACAGTGCTAACACTTCCTTTGGAGCTAAAAGATCCACATCTGCATGCAACTGAATCTCCCTCTCAGGGGAACATCTCATGGCCTTCTCTTCATCGAACTTCAAATATTTATGAACAACTCTCATCTCGTGAGATGGAAGGTACACCCGATAGTTGTGAGGTGTATCAGTTTACCCTAAAAATATGCCCAACTCTGTTGTCGGCTCTAGCCTTTTCCTTGCATACTTGGAAACAAGTTAGTAAATTGATGAACCAAAGATCTTGAAGTGTGACACATATGGTTTCTTCCCTGAAAAATCTTCTTCAAGTGTACTCATCCCGAGAATCCGATGAGGACTCATGTTCTGCACATATATCGTTGTGTTGCATTCTTTAGCACATAAGTGCAATGGTAGGTATTGATCATGCAACATCGCCCATGCATCTCCCAAAATACTTATGTTCTTCCTCTCAACCACCCCCTTTTTTTGTGGGTTATGGGTCGCTATTAACTCTCGTTGAATGCCTTCCTTTGCACAGAATTTCTTAAACTCTTTCGACAGATATTCTCCACCGTTGTCGCTCCTGAGAACCTTCACTTTGATGCCAATTTCTTTCTCAACAAGTGCGTTAAATTCACAAAATTTTGAGAATTTCTTGTCTTTCTTATGCATGAATAAAATCCAGCACTTACGTGAGAAATCATCTACAAATATAACATAATACATGTGCTTGGATGTGGAGGCAATCGAGAAATGTCCACACACATCTAAGTGAACTATTTCGAGGACTCCTTGCACTCTACTGTCCTTATAATGAAATGTAGATTTGGTGTACTTACCAAGTGTACACCCTTTGCATGTATCTCGCTGCTCTAGTGAACCCTTGGGAAGTCCTGCAAAAATCTGTTGCATGATCTTCAAGGCTCCATGGTGTAAATGGCCAAGTCCCCTATGCCATAATTCACCAATGTCTCAACTCTGCACCTTCTCTACTTTCGTGCTCAATGTTGCATATTTTTCTACATCCAATTTGTAGAGGTTCTTCACCTGAACCTTGATCCGCTTAAATTTTCTCGTGATGGTGTCTCTAAGGAAAGCCTTTTCTTTGCTAAATATCCCATCATAGGCATGATCTTCCAAAATATCAACTCAAACTAAATTCTTCTTCAGACCCGTAATAAACATAACATATTTTATTATGAGAGGGGAGCTAGACTCCCTCTGAAAAGAAACCATGTCAATACCAGTCGTGTTATACCTTCAATCATCTCCCATCTTGATGTGCATCAAGAGGTCCTTCTCCTCCAAGTCACTAAAAAATTATTTGTTGCCCATCACCTGGAATGAGGCTCCACTATCCAGATACCATGCACTACTCATCACTAATGTCACCATGCATGTAATGAGATTGAAATCCAACTTGAATTTTGAAGTTATAGCTACACATGTCGCTCCACCTAAGGGATTCTTGTCGACCTTCTTGTGTGGACACTTCATGGCATAGTGTCCCAACTCATGACAATGAATGTAGTTTATTTTTGACAAGTATTTATTCTTTCCCACTTGACCAAATTCTTCTTTGGAATGGGATTTCTTCCCTTTCCATTTCTTTTCCTTTCCATCCAAGGCACAGTTCTCCTCATCCTCAACCTTGGATGAAGTCTAGTCTTTGTTGCTCCGCCTGATCTCTTCCTACATGAGATCGGACCATAACCACTCCCAACTTGGTAGTTTGTCTCTACCATTCACATAATATTAATAACTATCCCAGCTCTTGGGAAGACCCAACAGAGCTAGAGCTACCAAATCTTATTTTGCAACAGTAACACAGACCTCGCTAAGTTCATCATGACATTGTGTGAACTTGTTGAGGTACTGCGGAATTGATTCAGCCTTTTGAATTTTGATGCTTTAAAGCTTGTCCTTGAGTGCTAGCTTGTTGTGGTCATTATTGTTCTAAATCAAATATTTCGGTGTTTTACACATCGCGAATGGAGTTTATTTCTTATGGAGATTCGAGACAATATTATGTCGAACTCCCTCCAATAAGATCCTCCTCACTTTAGCCACATCCTTATTCCACTGAGCGAGATCATGGGCATCAAATGTTGTAGGTTTTGCTACATCTGTCTTGATGTAATCTAGTAGCCCGTTGTCATCTAATATTTCCTCCATGCGGACCTTCCATGCCACAAAATTTGTGGTTCCTTCCAAAGCATACTCAAGCCTGAGTCTAGTGGAATTCATCTTATCAGTCTTGGAGAAAGCCTACAACACTGAGCTTTAAATTCCAACATCCCACAAAGACAACTTCTAAATCTCTTCTCTATTGTGAATCTAGCTCTAATACCATGTAGAAATTAATTTTAGATTCAATACTTCTCATGTAATGTTCTAAAACATAAGACTCATATACTCTACTCATCTACGGAAAGATATTCATGATTGAGAAGCAATATCAAAAGCAGGCATCAGAATTTTACACACATACACGAGGATATATCTAGGGGAAAGAAACTGCTCAAAAAACCTTCCTATTTGTATTGCATTAGTCAGAAAATAGAGAAGAAATACAATGCTTTCTCAAGCCTGAACAACCTCTGCACAAGTATAATCTATCTCATTACTTCATAGACTAACCCTAACTAACACTTAGCCAATTTTCCTTCCTTCCAAGCTCATATTTCCTTGGGAATTAGCCCTTATTATTTATGGAAATTCCTCATCCATAACTGTGCAATCCCTATAGGTCCTTCTCTGACCACATGCACCACATGTACAACTTGGATAATTATACAATTGATAGTACACTTCCCTTGAACTCCAATCTCAAATAGGTAACTCGAATTTAATGCATGCATGAGTTAATTATTAGTTGATTGATCAATTAATTGGTTAAACACTGAAGCTGCACCCCACTCCTAGACCTCCTACTAGTTCCTCCAATAGTTGGAACTAGTTTAACTGACCTTAACTCAATTTAACTGAATTAAATTGTTACAACTGAAATTAAACTCAACCTAGGCTCCTAAAATTTAGGAATCACTGTACACATCTCAATTTAAGCCCTGAACTCGAATTAAATAAGGTAACTGAGTGATAACAACTTATTTAACTCATTCAAGTTGTCTTCTGATGTGGAATTTCGATTTTCTCCTAATTTAATTCACGAGAAAATTAAATCGGGATTTTCTTGCTACCATTTTTCAACAAAACAAGAATCAATGTTGTTAAGACAAAACCTTTGATTCTGTAACATACACTTGATATCTTCCAGACCATAAAAGACATTATAGTTTCCAACTTTCTTATCCTTGAAAATTAAACGAAGCAAAGTATCCATTTGTTGATGTAGGGAAAGAGAATACAAAAAATTGAGTCTTCTCTTCTGAAATCGAACTAGGTTACGGACCTATTTCAACCCATCTCCACTATGTTATGAATCAAATAAATATGGGCAGCCCCCAAATTCTTGAGATTCCAAAACCAAAAAAAAAATTCAAACCTTCAAGAGGTACAAAATCATAGAAGGTTTCCATTATATCAAAATAAAAAGGTCAAGATCGTTTGACACGAACATTACCCATACCACCTCACCTGCTCACCATTCGTTGACAAGGAGCCATAGTGGAAGAAACAAGAGAAGAGTGCAAGCAACCATAAAGAGCACCATGGCCGAAATAGCCAGCAAATGGATGAACCACCGCCTCTTTGAGACCTAGCCAAAAAACCACCATGTCGTCCCCCAACTTCGAAGCCAAAGGACCAAATTCAAGGAGGGTTTGTAATTCAACACATTGTAAGGACATAAGACATTGCAACTTATGACACCAGACCAAAGTAAGGTGACTGTAGAAACCGAACAGGACCAGACACAGCAAATGGTACAATAATGGAATGTCTCCTTCAGAAATATTCAACAGCGCATAAAATAACAGAAACGGCCTATGCAATAGATTCACGTTTAACAGAGAAATCGCTGAGCCATTTTATTATATCGGGAAGTTATAAAGAAATACAATACATGCGTAGGTGTTAGCGCCCGAAACTTGCCCACGGCAAATCAAAAGGTATTCAAGAAATAACAGGGGTGCGGCGGTGCACCGTTCTGCGTTCCAGCAGCGGGAGTGTTGTTGCGTGCTGCTAATATGCTGCGGCTGAAAGAAAGGCCCGTTACGAGACTCCCAATTCTGCCTCACGTACTCGTTGGGCACGGACTGTCCCCGCTCCTTCACCAGACCCGAAACCTCCAAATGATAGCACTGTAGAGATCACACGAGTTGGACCGCGGTCTTTCCACACAGATAGCGCTGTCACTCCTAATACTGCTCTGCGATAAGTCCAACCCGATCCTCCTGCAAGATAATGATAGAACTGCCTCACCCGAGCAGGCACTCGAAGTCCCCCGGGGCTGAGGTTGAGCTGCCTCACCCGAGCAGGCACTCGAAGTCCCCCAGGGCTGAGGTTGAGATCTCCGCTCGGAGACACTCGGCGCACTGAACAGTGCTGCAGACCTGCTAAACAGCCGGCGTGCTCAAGTCTTAGCGACCAGTTTCAATATCATAAAATTCATCAATAATCAAAAAGAAGGAAGCTCTCTCCCTTTTGTATGCGGCCTTCCTCTCGAACCTTCGACTCCTCCTTTCCCGCACAGCCCTTCTCGGCCCCACGCTGCCAACGCAGCCCGCGTGCTTGCCTCCGCGCGCTCGGGTGAGACCACGACCCACTCATTGTTATTTGAAATTGACTATTGGCGGAAAAATTGGTCCCGATTAATATTCCAATTAGCTATTGCTAATTGGGAATATTACAGTCTCCCCCGGCAAAATGTTGCTTGCCCTCAAGCAACTGCCTGAACATCTCTCCACCGATATCGCAAAATGTGCCTGGGTCCTAGATGCGCCACGGAATCTCTTCTGACCTCTGCATCACCCTGATATGAAGGGATCTCTCAATGCCAGGATCCCGACCCGATCTCTCATGGTACCGGCCAACCAACAATCCTCCCGGATCCCATTGCCACCATGGCCAATCATCGCTCAAGTTCCACGACTCAGGCTGCGCACTGTCTCTGGCTATGGTTGATGCTCTCAGAGGTGAAGACCACCAACAAGCATCAATGTCTCGGGGCTCCCGTAACCACATATGCTGCCCCACCAATGGCATACCAACTCATCACCTCTCTCCAGTCCAAGTCCCGACTCAATCCCGTGCTGATCCTGCTCTCCTGAAATCGAGAGGTCCTGAGGTAACGACAACTGGTGCCCTCCTGCCAACTGGAATCTGTTACATCTACTATGTCTAGGGGCCCCTGCTTCGCTGTGCTCCCCATGAAAAATACCGTACCATCAAGAGGGTACCTACTCATGATCTCCCGCCAGTCCATCCTGGAGGAAGAATCCGATGTAGCAACAACTGTATATGGAACATGCCTAGAGTGTTGCTGCCAGCCCGTGATCGACTCCCACTGCTCTGCCCTATCTGCCAATGGAAGCTGCCTATAGAAGAAAGCCCCTCTCTCTATAATGGGCCAAAGTGGGCAAGATATGCTGCAAGCCTCATTGATGTACTTCTGGGGAGTGCTACTCACTGACGATACTGCAGCTCTGCTGATTGCGTGTACATCTATCTGCACCTCATCCCGGTGTCGACCCATCCATGGACGCTCTTCCATCTCCAACAGCTCATTTCCCTCCTGATTGGGAATGTAATGCTCCTGCTGCCTATTAGCCCCCTGCAAATCCATCTCATCAACCTCCAACATCTCCATAGGATATGGGTTTGTAGCTGCTGTCACCGTACTCGGTGTCTGCGCATCTAACTGCTCCCCCTCAAAGGCTGACCCCAATTTTAGTCGCATATCCATCATAGGCTCAATGTGGGCGCCCATCTAGACCTCACCCAAGGAAATGTCATGCCTAATGTCCCTAGTATCCTCCTCTACTAACTCAGGCTCCATCATATGCTGCTCTGGCTGAATCGTCACAAAGGACTCATCACCCAGAGTATCTCCTATACAATCCCCTGATTGCTCACCCTGTACACTGGAACACAACTCTGGTCCCCTGTCATCATCATCTCTGCATGGCTTCTCTCACTCCCCAGAAGCCTCCTCAAATGATCCCATGGACTCATTTGAAGAAGAGTCCTCATCTTGGCATACGAAAGGAATGCCTACCGGCTCTACCTCTGCCACCTCATTTTCATCTCTCAAACATGAGTGATCAGGCCCCCAAGGTTCTTTGCAAATGAAGCAAATTCCCTTCCTCCTCAGCTCCGGAAATGAAGGTGGGCTGAAAATCTGAACTTGGCAAGCATCATAGCTTACCCCATGCTGTCCTTCCCTCCACTCATGGCGAGTGTAGCATGCATGCTGATCCTGGGCTACAAAATCATTGCCCTCCGATGGCAAGGTGAAGAACAATCCTCCAAGGAGGGTTCCTCCATCAATGAAGAACAAGATGGCCCAAAACAAACCATCCATGAAGACTAGGACATGGTCATCATGGATCATCCTAATGAGATGTCTGCTGAAGGTTTTACATGCTGATACATGATGCAAACAATCTCTCATGAGGATACAACACAGTTTCATCCACTGCAACTTCGGAAAATTACATGGCAAGCGATGTACAAGATCCATCACATCTACTAATGGATAGTAAATGGCTGAATGTAACAACAATAATACATGATCAAGCACTTGCCCATCGCTGTACAATGGATGAATATCAATCTGATGGCCCACCTCAAAAGAGAACACATATGTAGTAGTGGTGGCCATGCCTCCTCCCATGCTCCCTTAGAACATGTAGTGCAGAAAATGTGAGAATCTTTCCCACTCACGGACACATCCAGCTCATGTGTCTCCCTCATAATCAAGCCTCCCACACAAATCTGATCTAGATCAGAAAATGGAGACATGATCAACAGCAAAATGAGGGAAACGATGAAGGTTACAAGTGATGAAAAGAGGTACCAACAGCTTCTCGAACAAGTACAACGCAGTTTTACAAGTTGTTGCTTGATGAAAGTACAAGGCAAAATGTTTCTTCTTACATAGTTAATCATGCACGTCTCTATATGATATATGCTATAGTGTATGAAATGAACATGCAAGTGATGATAAAACATTTTCCCAAGGCCACAAAAGGGATGGCTGCCTCCATCATGTAGATTGGCCCAATACAACTCATGGAGCAATGTGACATGCTTGCCCTCTTGTGAAGCAAGGCACTGCATAGGAATGACAAGAGTGTGCAAGTCAATGAATGTATAAACAAATCCCTCACCATATGTTGGAAGTAAGATGGTACATGGGTCTAGGAATGAGTCCTCCATAGTGTGTTGGCAAGCTATGAAGAAGAAAGACTCGTGTGCTGCAAGAAGATAATCCTCCTTATGCTTGGGAACCCAAGTCACAAAGAATATGCCATAGTGATAGATGTCTCTTCCATCATTACCTCCTCTTTGTTTATCAAGTGCAACAGATATGAAGTGATCATGGGACCTATGGGTTATAGATCCACTATATCTCTGCCGGGCACACTTCATCCATAAATCTCTGCTCCAAGGTGACAACGCTATGAGCTCATGCAAATAAGCTCCTGTCAATATAAAGCTCCATTCTTTGACATGCTCCTTGTCAAAGACTCCTCTAACAATGCTGCAACAAATGTGGAACACCTCCCAAGTTGGAAGTGCTTCCAAGCCATCATCAAAGACCAAGGAGATAATGCCATCTCCTCCTCCTGCAACATCATACAAAGTGTGAGAGCAAATCTGCCCTTGCTCTCCCAAGCAAAGCAACAAGACATTTTGCTGCCTCCCCATACTTCCATCATACAACTCATGTGATGAAAACATAATGAATGATATGAGTATCATATCAACACCATGCATCCATACTCTCTGCTGCTCAATGATGCAAGTATCCAGCCATCTTCTCCCCGTCCTCCTACTCTTAGGAAGAGTGTTTGCCAAGTGATGGCCAAACTCTTTCAAGAGAATCAAGACACTTTTATAAAGAAATACAATACATGCAAGCAGTGTTAGCGCCAAATCCTTGTCGGAAAATCAAAAGGTATTCAAGAAATAACAAAGTGCTGATGCACCGTTCGCGTCTGCTGCGGGAGGCTGCGTGTCGCTAATATGCCGTCAAGAAAGGCCCGCTACGAGACTCCCAATTCTGTCTCACGTACTCGTTGGGCACGGACTGTCCCCGCTCCTTCACCAGACCCGAAACCTCCAAATGATAGCACTGTAGAGATCACACGAGATGGACCGCGGTCTTCCCACACAGATAGCGATGTCACTTCTGATACTGCTCTGCAATAAGTCCAACCCGATCCTCCTGCAAGATAATGATAGAACTGCCTCACCTGAGCAGGCACTCAAAGTCCCCCGGGGCTGAGGTTGAGATCTCCGCTCGGAGACACTCGGCGCACTAAACAGTGTTGCAGACCTGCTAAACAGCCGGCGTGCTCAAGTCTTAGCAACCAATAACAATTTCATAAAATTCATCAATAGTCAAAAAGAAGGAAGCTCTCTCCCTTTTGTATGCGGCCTTCCTCTCGAACCTTCGACTCCTTCTTTCCCGCGCAGCCCTTCTCGACCCCACGCTGCCAACGCAGCCCGCGTGCTTGCCTCCGCGCGCTCGGGTGAGACCACGACCCACTCATTGTTATTTGAAATTGACTATTGGCGGAAAAATTGGTCCCGATTAATATTCCAATTAGCTATTGCTAATTGGGAATATTACAAAGTAAGGTGGATCAAACCGAACAGGACCAGAAATAAGTACCATAGACCAAGAGCTAATGACAAACCACTCGAGGTGATTCCAAACCAAGAGCAACGATTAATCTTCTCGACCAAACTAGGAGAAACCCAATTCAAAATTCTAAAGAAAGGCAAAGCCGGAAACCAGAAAGGGGAAAAGAAAACTCTGAATAAATGCCACTCCTTCACTAACAAAACTAGACGCCCCATAAATTCAAAACCAAACCAAAAAATGGCTTTGATACCAACATCCAAAAACAAGAACTGGGCAAGGATATGAGATACCTCTGAATTTTCCATCTAAGGAGGGCGAATTGGAATAGATGGCAATCAATTCAAAGATTGGCCTAAGCTATGCGGTATGCAGATACAGGACAAAAAACATCGGCTCCACGATTGCACTATATTATACATAATCTCACATGACACAAGCTCCCTAGAACCAGAGCTGAACTCCTTGACATGCAACCAAACTCCAAAGAAATGCACAGAAAAAGAATTCAACGTGTGATAGCTAGAGGAATAAACCTCTCCTCAGCTCCCATACATAATGTACCTTTACCAACCTATGAAATTGATTAAGCATTTATAACGAAAAGATATCAAGTGTGGATACTAACCGCTGTCACCTACATACTGCCATGACATCCTCTAAATGAAACAAATATACATTGGGCACATCATCTAAAAAAATTATCATACCCTCCATCATTCACACCCCCATCGAATATATATATATATTATAATGCTATTGGTAAAGTCTATTAATTTATATATATATAATTTAATTTTTATATTACTTTTATATTATGATGTTACTGGTAAATTCTATTGATTTCTATCAATTGCATGTTGGGTTGGACTAAAAAAATCTTTGCTCAAGAAATGTCAACATCAAGCAAGTAAAGTTAAATAATTTATATTCAATTGTATGTTGGGTTGGACTAAAAAATTAATTAATCAAAAAATGTCAACATTGAGCAAATGACCAAGACTGTAAGCTATAAGGTGCCATGATTGTGACTCATATTTGATGTGATCATGTAGCTTTCCATGTCCTTTATGTAGATGATACATTCATGGTTCTTTGGAAATGGTATGACACTGGGTTAGACAAGAAAGTGCCTTCAAGGTTCTTTTAGACCAAATGTATGATACCTTTGAGATTATATATGTTTTTAGATTTATAATTCAATGCAGTGTTTGAAGGTACTGAAAGCATATTCTTAGGGTTTATTTTTTGTTATTTTGGATATATTTGAGCTCTTGGTGGAGGAAACTTTCATGATAGTAAAAAGAATTTACTACTTTTAAAAAGTGATATGTTTTTATGTAATTTTTATTTTAATTGATAAGTATGATAAGTTTTGATAATTAAGTAATTTGTTTATAAAATATAAAAATATTTAAAATAATTTAAATTTTATAATTATTATAAAATATTTTTGATATTAATTTTTAAAAATATTTTATTAATATTTTAAAATATTGTATTGATAAACTTTAATGGATGTGAAAGTTTATATTTGTGTATGTATTTATTTGCTTGATATTTTTAAAAGGTAAGATGTATTTAGTATTTTATACAAAATATTATTTTTAAATTTTTTTAATTTTTTTTAACAGGAACGAGAATTTATGGAGAATTAGTAATTTTAAAAGATTGGTTGTCTTTATTACACCAGATACAACTATTTCATAAATGTGGTAAGCAAGCTAGTTACAACATGTCTTCAAAGACTTGAACCAATGTAATATTGGTTGTCACTATTACACCAAATATAACTATTTCATAAATGTGACAAACAAGCCAGTTACACCATGTCTTCATAGACTTTAATCTACACAGTTGGAGAAGCAAATTGTTCGCCAAACCACTTGAACTAAGATCCTTTAACACTATGCTCAAATAAACCTATGGTTATGAACAACTCCATTATTTCACATAAATGAAGCAAACCACATTCTTTAGAAATATTAAACTTTGATGGAGATAATATTTTCACTTCCTCTTCATTAAAGACAATTCAAATTTTGCTAACTACAATGATAAATGAGATGGTCCCTTTTTTAACCACTCTTTTCTCCTTCAAATACATAATTTTATCATAGTTTTTTTGTTTTCATTTAAGTATAATTTTTTTCCACTTGTCAATTGGGTTTAACTCAAGTGAGCGGTCGTGGAACATAATTTTATTTTATTCTTTTATTTTTATTTTTATTTTTATTTTTATTTTTTTTAACTAGTGGAACAATAATTAGGCTAGTCTCATATTTGCATGGCACAAGGTCGATTCCATCTACTATAATTATAACCACAAAGTGCACCATGCCTACTCTTATCATGGACACAAGTTAATAGAGGATCAAACCAAAAACTCTATAATATTTTACATAACACATTTATTTAAATTTTTTTTTATTAAAATGCATATTGAATTTATAATAAATATATTATTAAATTAACTTTATAAATTGAAAATTTTGCCATACTTTATTTAATTAAATTATAAGAAAACATTTATTATTATTCATATTATATCAAAGCTCCCTTTGTGTAATCATAAAGCAATTTTTTCACATGCTCTTTTCATGATAAGGGGTCAATTTAGCTCACATGCTCTTTTCATGATAGGGGGGCTATTTAGCTCACAAGCTTTGTAAACTGTCTTTGTGTTGCCTTGAGTCATATCCTTTTGGAATAAATTGGACATGAGCTCACATGCTTTGTAAATACCTTTTTGGCTTGGGTTTATATGTCTTTGAAATTAAATTTAACAAGAATTAATTTAACTAAGTGATAATAATTTAGTTAATTCATTCTAGTTATTTTCTGATGTGGAATTTCAGTTTTTTTCTAATTTAATTCATGGGAAAATTAAATTAAGATTTTCTTGCTGCTATTTTTCAAAAAAACAAGAATCAATGTTGTTAAGGCAAAACATGTGATTCCGTAACATACGCTTGATATCTTCCGAACCATAAAAGACATTATAGTTTTCAACTTTCTTATCCTTGAAAATTAAATGAAGAAGAGTATCCATTTGTTGATGTAGGGAAAGAGAATACAAAAAATTGAGTCTTCTCTTCTGAAATCGACCTAGGTTAGGGACCCATTTCAACCCATCTCCACTAATTTATGAATAAAATAAATATGGGCAGTCCCAAAATTCTTGAGACTCCAAAGCTAGAATTTTTTTTCAAACTTTGAGAGGGAAAAAATCAGAGAAGGTTTCCATTATATCAAAAGAAAAAGGTCGAGATCGTTTGACACCAACGTTACCCATACCACCTCGCCTGCTCATCATTCGTTGACGAGGAGTCATAATGGAAGAAACAAGAGAAGAGTGCAAGCAACCAGAAAGAGCACCACGACCAAAATAGTCAGCAAATGAATGAACCACCGCCTCTTTGAAACCTAGCCAAAAAACCACCAAGTCGTCCCCCAACCACCAAGCCAAAGGACCAAATTCAAAGAGGGTTTGTAATTCAGCACATTGTAAGGACATAAGACACTGCAACTTCTGACACCATACCAAAGTAAGGTGATTGTAGAAACCAAACAGGACCAGAAACAAGTACCACACACCAAGAGATAATGACAAACCACTCGAGGTGATTCCAAACCAAGAGCAACAATTAGTCTTCTCTACGAAACTAGGAGAATCCCAATTCACAATTCCAAAGAAAGGCAAAGTCGAAAACCAAAGGGGAAAAGAAAACTTTGAATAAATGCCACTCCTTGACTAACAAAACTAGACTCCCCATAACTTCAAAACCAAACCGAAAAATGGCCTATATACCAAAAGCCAAAAACAATAATTGGGAAAGGATACAAGATACCTCTGAATTCGTTATCTAAGGAGGTGAATTGGAATAGATGACAACCAATTCAAATATCAGCCCAAGCTCTATGGTATGTAGATACAAGACTGAAAAACATCGGCTCCACAATTGCACTATATTATACATAATCTCACATGACACGAGCTCCCCAGAACCAGACCTGAACTCCTCGACATGTAACCAAACTCCAAAGATATGCACAACAAAAGAATTCAAGGTGTGAGAGTTAGAGGAATAAACCTCTCCTCTGCTTCCATACATAATGTACCTTCGCCAACCTATGAAATTAATTAAACATTTATAACGAAGAGATATCGAGTGTGGACACTAACCCCTCTCACCTATGTGCTGCCATGACATCCTCTAAATGAGGCAAATGTACAATGAGCACATCATCTTAAAAAATTATCATACCTACATTGTTCGCACCCCATCGGCTATATATATATATATATATATATAATGATGTTAATAGTAAAGTTAATTAATTTCTATCAATTGCATGTTGGGTTAGATTAAAATAAAATATTTGTTCAAGACATGTCAACATCGAGCCAGTAAAGTTAAATAATTTATATTCAATTGTATGTTGGGTTGGACTAAAAAAATCAATTGATCAAAAATGTCAACATTGAGAAAATTACCAAGACCATAATAAACCCCAACGCAAGGTATCATACTGAGCTATAAGGTGCTATAATTGTGCGCATCTTTGGTGTAATCATGTAGCATTCCATGTCCTTTATGTAGAGGATACATTCATGGTTCTTTCGAAATGATATGACATTGGGTTAGACAAGAAAGTGCATTCGAGGTTCGTTTAGACCAAATGTATGATACCTTCGAGGTTCGTTTAGACCAAATGTATGATACCTTTGAGATTATATATGCTTTTAGATTTATAATTCAATGCAATGTTGGAAGGTACTTAGGTTTATATTTTTTTATTTTGGATATATTGAGTTCTCAGTGGAGGAATTTTTCATGATAGTAAAAAGAATTTACCACTCGTTAAAAAGTGATATGTTTTTATGTAATTTTTATTTTAATTGATAAGTATGATAAGTTTTGATAATTAAGTAATTTCTTTATAAAATTTTAAAAACTAAGTAAAATCATTTAAATTTTATAATTATTATAAAATATTTTTTATATTAACTTTAAAAAAAAAAATTAATATAAAATTTTTTTTATTAATATTTTAAAATATTTGTATGGATGATCTTTAATGGATATGAAAGTGTATATTTATGTATGTACTTAATTACTTGATACTTGTTAATTTGGTAAGATGTTATTTAGCATTTTATACAAAATTTTATTTTAAAATTAATTTTTATTTTTAAACGGGATAAGAATTTATGGAGAATTAGTAATTTTGAAAGATTGGTTGTCATTATTACACCAGATACAACTATTTCATAAATGCAGCAAACAAGCCAGTTACAACATGTCTTGAAAGACTTGAATGCACACAATATTGGTTGTCACTATTACACCAAATATAACTATTTCATAAATGTGACAAACAAGTCAGTTACAACATGTCTTCAGAGACTTTAACCAACACAATTGGGGAAGCAAATTGTTCGCTAAACCACTTGAGCTAAGATCCTTTGACACTATGCCCAAATAAACTTATGGTTATCAACAACTCCATTATTTCACATAGATGAAGCATATCACATTCTTTAGAAATAATTAAACTTTGATGGAGAGAATATTTTCACTTCCTCTTCATTAAAGACAATGCAAATTTTACTAACTAGTGGAACAGGATAATCTCATATTTGCATGGCATGGGGTCGATTCCATCTACTACCACTATAACCACAAGGTGCACTATGCCTACTCTTATCATAAACACAAGTTAACATAAGATCAAACGAAAAACCTTATAATATTTTACATAACACATTTACATACTTTGCCAAATAAACTACACTAGAAATTAATTGTAAAAAAATATATATATTATCTTATTCATTTACATTTAATTTTTATTAAAAAAACAAATTAAACTTATAATAAATATATTATTAACTTTACTTTGTTACTACTTACTTTATTTATGAGAAAACATTTATTATTATTCATATCATATCAAAGCTCCCTTTATGTAATCATAAAGCAATTTTGTTCACATGCTCTTTTCATAATATGGGGGCAATTTAGCTCACTTGCTTTATAAACACCTTTTATGTTGGCTTTTGTCCATATCAATTCAAAATTGGACCTGAGCTCGCATGCTTTGTAAACCCCTTTTGTGTTGGCCTCAGTCCACATCACTTCGTAATAAAGGACATGTAGACATTTTACCCATGAATTATGAATCCTCAATATGGGCTCCCATTTTATATTATATAAAATTCTTAATTATGATCTTGTTCCATACCCAATCTTTTTAAAATCTCATAAGTTATATATATATATATATTTCTTAATTATGATCTTTTTTCATACCAAATCTTTTTAACATCTCATGAGTTATATATATATATGAATGCATCTCATAAGTTATATATATATGAATGAAGAGTATATATATGAATGAAGAGTATATTGATGAAAATTGAAATATTAAAATTTATAATGTAATGATAAATTTAACAATATCAAGAAGGGTTGGTGATATTTCTCACTGAGGTTCAATTTCTTCAAAGAGTGTAGTATTATTGATAGTCATAAATAATGAATAAGGCCATTATGAGTTATTAAGGTGTAGGGTGTGGCATTTTCCACATAAAACATCACACCTTTTAATAGGCAGAAGAATGTCATTTAATATGAGGAAGTAATTAGTTTGTTAGTGGAGTTTTAAAAATCTTAAATTTGTTAATTATATTTATTTTATTTTATTAATGAATATAAATAATAATAATAATAAATTTATTTAAATATATATTTATAAATTTGATTTTTTTTTTCACAAAAGTTAACCTAGATTTGTTATTAAGTATTATATAGATCTTTTTTATTTTCTTTACAGAGGTTAGAGCTCATAGATAGAGTTAACTCTTAGGACATGTCGTTATTTAAATTATTAAGCAAATACCATGAACACCATTAATTGAGAATTAAATCTCAACCAATAAAGATAGATTTCCTCTAATTTAATGTTAGGGGACAAATCAACTGAATAATTTTATCTTTATCCTTATTAGTTACTGTTTTTTGCAACGAAACAATAATTTTCGCTTAGGAAAAATATTTTACATACACACACAAATAATAAAAATAATAAATTATTATTCACATACACACACAGTTTTTTTATTGGTGATTAAGCATGGACACGACAAAATCCTTGCTTTGTTTAGGGGGTATGACAAAAGTTCATCATACCCATACTTGTATTTAAATTATATGAAATGTTTAATGTGATTGTTTCTCTATAAAAGTTCATCACATTCATACATATATGCATAGACACATTTCCTATATCTTCCAGTCAAACAATTGGACTGAATTGACATTCTAGCTAACTATTAATTAGCATGAATATTCCTTGTGATTTTCATTTTTTTAAATGTACTTTGCAATTCCTTTTCTCCTTCATTTGATTATGATAGAATCTTTGGGAGTAATTTCATCATCATAGGGCCCCAATTCTCCAATTTGTTGAACAGTGACCTAAAACTTCCATATTTGTTAAGTTTGCATGAGAGAGGAGGAGGATGGAGATCTGTGACATGTATTGTGTTTGATTTACTTTACTCCAACTCCTTACTTAATTTTTTTTAATAAGTCCATTTAGTTAAAGAAAAACCATATGGATGCACCTTTATTTTCCTTTCTTCCACCATTTTCATCCTTGCTTTATATTCTTCTACTACTACACTATCAACCATTTTCTCTTCCACTTCCTAGTTTTGAGACCCAACAACCTCTTTAGCTTTATATCCTAAGATATTGAAGGGGTTTAGTTTGTATATTAAGGTTAGGTTCCTTCTTATTTTTTAACGAATAGTAGATGGAAGTCGAAATACCTTGATTTAATTATTGGTCAAAAAACTGCCAAGACATCTAGCCCCATCTTCACTGTTAGAACTCTAAAAACATGTTTTAATGATATATTAATCCATGACATCTACATCTAGACAACTCATCATAAACATATGGGATACACATGTTCTATTTTCTATCATGAACACATATATATGGAGCTACCTAATAAGCATGAGAACCATTGTAAACCTCAAACCTCTACATAATTTGAGTTTGACATAACCACATAAAGTCAAGGACAATATAATAGTTTCACAATGAACTCATACTTTAATCATAATTTTATAATATTAATTG
Source organism: Pinus albicaulis (assembly GCA_034641835.2). Classification (NCBI taxonomy): domain Eukaryota; kingdom Viridiplantae; phylum Streptophyta; class Pinopsida; order Pinales; family Pinaceae; genus Pinus; species Pinus albicaulis. The sequence goes on along the minus strand of CM076571.1, from coordinate 492,206,738 downwards.
CTATAATACCAAAAATAATAATGAAATAACACAAACTTTCTCTTATCTTACCCTTCATACATATTCTTAAATTCCTTTCAACATTATCCTTTACTTATTTCAATAATATATTAAATATATAAATAATTTATTTGATAATAAATAAATCAATTTACTTGACATGGGTAACTGAATAAAACAAAAACTATGGGCATGGAGTATGCCCTAAAACTACTTTTATTTGGCTAAGAATTTTTCTTCCTTTGACGTGAGGTAACAGGTTAACATCCCAGGACCTAGAAGCATCTGAAAGGAGTGAAAGCCTAACCCCCTATGGACCACCAACGAGTAATTCTAGGTGGTGTGGTAAATTTCCTTGGATAACAATGCTAAGTCAATGTGCATTCACGGATACCAGTCAGTGATGATTTTCTTCACTGCTATTTTGACAACCGATTTATGATAGATATTCACATTGTTTAAGAATAAAACAAAAACTAACCAACCTTGACACCTACCTATTAAATAGGTCTTACAAAGCATTTACTACACTCTAGTTTTCCTACACCTATATTTGTTATGATTTTCACTTCAAATTGTTGTTTATGATAGTACCTCTAACTTTGACATTATTGGGAGCCACCATTATGTATATAATAGCATAATATTATATTTATATATGTGTGTATTTAATAATATATTTATTATTTATAAAAAATTGAAATATTTATAGTGTTTAGTATTTATTTACTATAATATTATTTTATAATCTATGACAAATAAAAAAATATAATAATTCAATTATTTTGTTTTTTTACTTTATATATAATTAAGATTAGTTTAACTATAATCTCTCATTAAATGACAATGGTACATGGTCGGTGCTTCGCATCCATGAGCATGTAAATATACAATTGGTGAAGGATATTAGTGATGGCATTGAAGGCAAGTAAATTTGTCCATGAGGAGACAGTGAGGATCGAGGGGGAGACCTCGGCCTCCTAAAGTTTCTTATATGCAAGGGTGATGTGCGTAGCAGCCCGAGTGTGGAAGCTTTCAGTGTATTTCACAAAGTGTGCAGAAATTTCAAGAGCTCTTTCCCTCTAGTCTGTGGAGGTGGTGGTGGTCATCGTAGCTTAGTCACGCTAAGTGGTGGAGGTCAAATATTTTTAGCTATGGTTGGATTGTTCGGTCTGTAAGTTAATTTCATTTGGTTTGATTCCATTTCTAGTCTTTGTGGGTGTCTTGCACTATTTTTCTTGTAAATTGGGTCTGAAGGGTCGTTTGTCTTAGTCCTCGTGCATCATTTTCTTCTTGAAGTCTGGTAAATTTAGTGAGTCTTCTAAGGTTGTTTTGGTTCGAGGCCTGTGTCAATTTGTCTCCGTTGGTAGTGGTTTTAGCTGGTTAATGTGGCAAGGATTAGTCTGGGTAGGTTTATTTGTGTACCGAAGTTGGTGCAGTGGGTGGGGTTTGGAATTTGGTCTCTGTTCAGTTGGATGTTGTTGTTTTGCAATCTTGGGGACTGTTTGCTTTAACTAATGGTGTAGTGGGTGGGGTTTGGAATTTGGTCTATGTTCGCTTGGATTTTGTTGTTTTGCAATCTTGGGGGGTGTTTGCTTTGTCTAATGGTTAAGGGAGTTAGGGTTGTGGATGAAGTAGGGTTGCTCTCTACCTTCTCTGGTGGATTGTCGTCAAAGCTTCAATCCTACATTTGGTGTTATTGTGATGAGATTGTCTGTTGGAAGTAGGGCTTTGTTGAGGGGGGGGAATCCCCATAAGGAAACAGAGCAATCTCCTCTTGAATAGAAAATGCTGCCAAGGTAGAGATAGAGGAGCGGGAGGGTAGGAGGTGGTAGAGCCTAGTCTAGATAGAGAGGGGTAAGGCTCTTTTCCCGCAACTCTTTGGCGACATACTTCAATGAAATTATGCCTGAAATGCGCCAAGAGATAAGGAATCTTGAGATTAAATCTAGGGAGGAGAGGCAGTCTATGTCCGACTCTGAATTGCTAGAGGACTTGGTAGGTTGGGTGCTAGACCCTAGGCAAGTCCTCTAGACAGAACTAGACAAAACTTACTCAGTAAGTGCTAGACATAACTTACTAATGAATTGAATTGGTTGAAACAGGCCTCCTCCTTGTCTCTAATGAGGCTTGCAGAGTCGAGAAAATATTCCCTTTGCGGCTCAATAAAGGAATGCAACTTTTCCACTCAATGGAGGGTTGCAACTGCTTTGAACCGAGCTTCAAACAGTCAATGACAGATAGCTAGCATGCAAAACACGCCATGAAGTTGGGGATTAGCCGCTGTGAAAAATGGCTAACGTGCCCAGCCGCTGTAACAAATGGCTAGCATGCCCACAACATACTAGCTATTTGGTTTCGAGTTTACTCAAGATACATATCACATATGTTTCGCATTATCCTAAACAGTAAATGCTTGAGAACTAATGGTGGCATTAGTCTCAATTTAGAAAAAATGAATGAAGCACGAATGAAAAGATATGCCATGCATTTTTTGTCAAACAATTAATGTTAACAAAGTAATGCTAGCATTACTTGATCACCCAAAAAAAATTCCACATAGTATGTTTTTTTAGCCTAAGTTTTCCATACAGGATGTGCTCTCTGCCTCGGGAAGAGGCCAATAAGATGAAAATATTGTTCATTAGCAACAAAAAAATATGTCAAGATTTAATACGGCAGAGAAAAAGTGTATTATAAAATTACTTTAAAATTTTGAATTAATTGTTTTGGTTCCTATGCAGACACTAATACAAATCATCCAATCAATTACTATAATCCCTACATATCAAAAAAGCAAAAACTAATAAAATAATATAATAAAAATTAAATTTTAAAAATAACCCAAAATTACTATAAAATCCAAATCCATATCCAAAACACGTTGATTGCATTAAATAAATAATAAATAAATGTGCAAAATAACAAAAAGAAAGCCATAAAAGCAAATATTGATAACATTGAATGAGCATTTCTTAAATTTGCAAGTACAACTCGTTGATGTAAAGTTCAACTAGAATCTTAATAAAAGCTAAATCAAAACTTGTTAGAAGCATCTTGGTTGCATTGTCATCATACTTTATTTTTGGTTTGTTTACCTTTTAAGGTTTCTTATTTAATTATAGGTATGTGAATAATAAATAAAATAATATATATGGTTAAAACGTATTATTTATTTTTGGTTGGTTTATTTTTCAAGGTTTTATTTATTTCATTATAAGTGTGAATAATAAATAAAATAATATATAAGGAATTTGGCTTTTGTGATCTATAAAATGTATGTAAAAAATTTCGGTCATAATCACATGAAAGTATATATTATCTACGTCTTTCGAACCAGTGTGACTCATCATCATGACAAGATGCAATTATCACCAAAAATTTTTATATAAATAATATATAATTAAAAGGTATTATTAAGTTAATTTTGATTAAAAATTGATAAAGATTTTTAAGAATCATAAATTTAAAGTTTTTAATTTGCAAAATTTAAATGTTTTAAGAGTTTTATAGGATATTGAATATATTTATACCTTCAAAAGTACACTTTAAACAACTAGAAATCACAATCTTATTCAAAATTGTATTATTAGATTCTAGTTAGAAAATAATTCATTTTGTTTATTAATTAGATTAGGCCTATATATAAAAATTAAACTTTTAGTATATAATAAAGTATTAGTTTTTATTACTTCATGATTTTCTTGCTCAATAAAAATGTCTATATAAATAATAGTCCTTTTAATTTAAGGAGTTAGTTTATTTGATTATAAGTGTGTGCTTGGTTTCAAACTCTTTAAAAAAAAGTGTACTAGTTTATTTGATTATTAGATCTCATGAATGAGTGTGGAATTATCTCTTAAATTTCACAAAAACATTTCTTTAGAAAAGAGAAAAATAATAATCATCCTTAAAACATAGAAGTTGATAAATAGATTATAAATTTCATAAAGTTTTGCAACATTACTATGAAAATTGGTGTTGATTTTGGATGAACTTAATCATTATTTTTACGAAGTTTTACCGATAGAATTTGGATGGACTCCATGTGATTTTATCATTAAGTTTATATATTTACATTAATTAAATATTATAAATTATTCTTAATCAAATATTATTAATTTTTTTTTTTAATTTATAACTTTACTACTAAGATAGTGCTAAAGGATTCGAGCTTTTACATTAATCATCATTGTTCCAATGCTTTTACATTAATCATCATTGTTATTTTGGAATGGTATGCTAAAGAATTTATGGAAGATTATTCTCAAAAAAATATTAGTAGAGTAATATTTGACATTTTACAAATGAGAAAAAACTATTCAAACGAAATACTTAAAGTGTGTTAGAAATTGATAAATTAGTGCTATGTATGTTTGATTAAAGTTATATAATATTGTAGTAAGCTTTTTACTAGTAGTTGGGAACAAATAATACAAAAATTTAGAGTTATTACCAATTTGGAACTCTAATTGAATTATTAGCATTATAACTCAATTCAAAATTATAAAAACCTTAAGGGCATTGTTCCACCATGCACATGCCTAGAATCTATTAAAAATGAGTGGTTAGTACAATGAGATGTTATCCCCTCCACCCGGTTTCAAATCATAAGGGGATAAATCTTTGGCCCGTTGTGATAAGGGTTAAGGAGTAGGCTTCCCCACCCTCATGGAGTCTCAACTATTTCTAAATCATAAATTCATATTATATCTACCTTATGGGATGTTGGATATATGCTTGGTCTTATAGTGGAAACCATTAGATTTGATCTTGGGCCTCACCTAGATTACTCCAATGAGTTACTGATTATATATAGCTCAGATAAGTGTCTCTACATAGGTCTTTTATCCATGCATGCAGAAGATATCTTGAAAATTTACGTATTTCAGATTTTTTAAATTCTTCCTAAGTCCAAACTTAGGAAAAGCATGATAATTAATTTAATTAGTTATTATTGGTTTTGGAACTCATATTTCTAAAGTTTATAACTTTGGAAATTAATATTTCCATTTGAAAAAAATCAAAGAAAGTGATGATCAAATTTGTGTCTTTAATTTTTTATTTGAAGTTCTCAACAAGGAAGTAGGGTTATGAGAGAAATTATAAACTGTCGGAATGAGTGGGTGAAGGGCACATTGGATATCACATCAATTGAGAGAGAATAGGGTCAATTTGGGTGAGAAGAAGGAAGGTTGAGTAGTGAGAGAAGGGCTTGTCTTGTTTACAAAAAGAGGGTCGTAGCCTAGCCGTACTTAGCAACAAGAGAGGGGTCAAACCGTAGGCCTTGTTTGCAGGAAACATACATTGATTATTGGAGTTGAGTTTCTTGTTGGAGGAGAGTCCAAACGATGGGTCAAGATATGCTAAAGAAAAGGGTCAACTATGTTGGAGAGATGTTGTACTTCAAGTCGTACCATTACAGAGGACAGAAGACCATTTTTTGTGGCTATTCTTGGATGTACATTCTTTGAATCTATTATTGTAATTATTTCTTGAGTATTTTCTCTTAAGCCTAATAAAATACCTCTTTGTTGGTTTTTCCCCACACTCGGGTTTTCCAAGGTAAAAATTGTGTAAAAGTATATGTACTTGGATTTCTCGTTCTTGTTATGCATAATTTGTTAGAAGGGTAATTGTATGTAAATTTACCATTTGAATTTTCTAGGTTTTCCATGAAAAATTAAAATAAAATTCTAGATATAAAAGTTTACTGGAACGTTAAACATTTAAAAAAAAAAAACACTAACAAAATCGTCATAAAACTCTACTTTAATCTAAATTTTCTATCAAATTCTTATCAATATTATGATTAAAAGAAAATACATTTGCTACATAATAAACTTAATTCATCATTAAAAAAAAAAACTTAAATGGAAAACAATATATACATAATATGATTAATTTAATTCGATTATTTCCTTAAAATCAAGAATAAGAACAAGATATAGATATAGATATAAATATTAATAAAATAAAAATATCAAAAACATAAACCTTCCTATAATATTTTAGCATATAAAACCCTTAATATAAAGAGGATAGCGAGTATTCTAATAAAGGTATTAAAAATTCTCTGAATTTTACATGGTTTTACATTAATATGATAAAATTTAGTCGAGATGAACTTAGTCATATTGTGTGTGTGTGGTTTTGCAATAATGAAATTAGCATTAAGTATATATCTTTATATTATTTAAATGTTATTAATAATTATTAATTAAATATTATAAATGATTATTAAATATTAAAAATTGATTTTAAAAAATAGAAAATTTAGGTTTTTACATTATTCGGCATCAATATATTCAAATATCATGTTAATTATAATTTATATAATATAAGATGAGAAAAACATATTAAAAATGAATTTAAAAATGAATTTTTTAACCAAATTTTAAATTATAAAAATTGATCTTACAACCAAATTTAAAATTTTATGTATTGATTTGTAAATAGACATTACATTATTGTTTTAATGATAAATTCAAAACTACTCAATTGCATTTCAAAATTGGGTAAATCTGTATTTTAGAAATGCCAACATTTATCAAAACAATCAAACGATTGTAATGTCTTTATGTATTATACGTCTTACCATAATAAACTCCAACACAACATATCATATTCAACTATAAGGTACCATGATTTCAAACTTGGATAACTCTTTACTTTAGAAATACTAACATTAAACAAAACAACCAAATAATTGTAATGCCTTCATATATTACACATCTTACCATAATAAACTCCAACATAACATATCATACTCAACTATAAGGTACCATGATTGTGACTTACTTTTCACATCATCATGTAGCATTCCATGTCCATTATTGATAGGTTGTTTTCACTAATATTTGGATAAGATATGACTTCTTGTATAATCCAGGAATAGATAAGAAAGTGCATTCAAGTTTCCCCACACAATATGTTTATATATCTTTGAGATTATAAATGTTTTTAGAGGTATAATTTAGTGTAATATTGGAAGGCGATGTAATTATATATGTATCTACTTCTGCTCTTTTTTTCTTTCTTCTTTTTCTTTTTTCTTTTTTTTTTCTTTTTTTTTTTTCGAATATTGGGGTTCTTAATGTGAAATTGTTGAAATTGTGACTAGTGTCAGCGTTCATAATGTAATATAATTTTATCATTTATGTATTTATCATATTCATTATTATTATTTTATTTTAAAGCATTTTCTTCATGCTCAAAGAGTCAAATAATTTATTACGAGTCAATATAAATTGTACTTGAGCCAAGTCTCGTTTGGAAATTTGAAAGAAAAGAAATTAAATTTATTTTTGAGTCAAAGAGTCAACATGAAGATCAAGTCAACCCTCCCTAGACAAGTCAGCCAAGTGGCACCTATTCGACCCTCCTAGACAACTATATATAAGAGGGAAGTTTGACCTCTTGGATTCATTCATTCACTCATTGCATCTTCTATCTATTTCCGCACGTGGAAATTTTCTGAGGAAATTTATGTGGTATTCCAGGGCTGAAATTCGGCCAATATTGTAGGGCCGAAATCTGAAGTTTGACCAAATTTGGAGAAGGTTGACCAACATTGACTTTGACTATTGGAGGGGACATAGAGGAGGGTTTGAATTGGAATATTTGTGGTTGTTTTGGTCTTAGTCTTGGGTCTTGGATATCTCATTTTGATCTGATTCTATAAGAGAAGGATTGTTGGGTTTTCCCCTTGTGGGGTTTTTCCTTGGCTTAGAGCCTAATTTATGGTGTTTTTTGCTTCTTTGTGATCTTTATGCTTTAAACATTTGTATAATTACTTGATTAAGACAACATAAAAGTAATAAGAATATATCTAATATTCACAAGTAATTATCAAGAAAGATAAATCAAGCATTAAACTACATAGCTCTTGGTTTCTCAACATGGTATCAGAGCTAAGGTGAAGGAAGGAAATTTGAAGATCACATTTTGTTGGCACCCTTGATTGAAGACATCTTTGTAGCGGCTATCTTTTATCCCTCTTTTAATGCCAATATACATGAAGAAATGTCTCAAGGATCTAAGGAGTCTCTTTGAATCCATCAAAGGATACATCACCGACTTCGTCTCTAAACTATCTAAATAAATCATGGATGGAAGTTGTTATTGCCTAAATCTACCTCAGGCTGAAGGAAGGCAGAGTTCGGGGCAACATCAAACCACGCTCAGTCTGGTAGCTAGCCCTACCAGATCAGGGGAGGGCTCTCTCCGGGTCAATCTCAGCAAAAATTATCAATAGGGCTTGAGATGACTTGAAATAAAAGATAATTTTAGGCTAGTTATATAAGTAAAGGAGTTTGATTTTGATTATGGGGGTTTTTGTTGGAAACAAAGGGAAAGGCAGTTTTGGATTCGGGGATAAGGCCTAGTTTTTGCAGAGTTCTGATTGGGGCAAGGAAGGCAATTGTTTTGATGCTTTAGATTGAATGAATGGATGGTTCAAACCGGTGAGGAGCTGAAGAGGGCAAGATTTTTTCAAGAATCCTCTTCAAACAGATGAAAACATGGAAAATTAAACAAAACTGAAGGCAGAGCAAAGAAATCTAATGAATTCCACCTTTATCACTCATTTGTTTAATTTAAGAAGAAAGGAGAAGGAAAATGATACACATAAACATCAGTGAACTTACAATCACATAGAGAAAAAAACCATCAAAACACAAAGCCACATGGATCCCAAAGAGTGTTGCAAACCCTGGTCTATAAATTTGCCAAAAGTGCAAAGATGAAATGTACAATGAAGTGCCAAGCAATCCCAAGTGTCCAACCCTGAAAATGACTGAAGAACTACATGATATAGACAAGCCTAACTCATTCCCATGCCTCTAGGGGTCGAGCTCACCATTCTAGGAGGTGTTTCAACCATATCTAAACTAGGAATTGGAAAATAGGCAATGAAACAACTTGCCTCTATATGATAGGAAACTGATTCATTCACTTACATTTCACCTTTTGGTGAATGAATCTACTAGAATGAGTAAAAATGTGCCAAAATTACATCAAATTCATGAAATTACATCAATTTACATCAAGATTTACATGAAAAATTCAAACTAGCCAAAACTAGGCGAAATTCTGAGCTGCTGAGTGAAAAATAGGCCAAATTTCCCTATGCACCGTGCCTGAAATCTCTATGCGTAGCACAATTTTGAGGATGATTGTGAGGGCCTTCCCGAAGTCCAAATTGAGCGCAGGATAGCTCGTTGAAAAGCCCTGCCTGTCTACTTTTCAACCCAAGTGGAATTTCTGGATTTGGTTGCTATTTGCCCCTCCAAAACTCAAATCTCCCAACACTGCTTCCTGTGTGTGCAAAAGTGGCAGAAAGGCCATTTTTAGGGTGTTTTTGACCCTTTAGGCAACCCAAAACTTTTCAAAATCCTTAGGTAATCCATAGGCATGCATAAATTTTGATGAAAAATCCAGAAATACAAATTTTTCCTCCAGAAGAGCTGCCAATTATAAGCGCGCGCCAAGTGGCGCTACGCGTCGGCAAGAAAATTTTTGTTTAGGCCCAAAAATTCAAAATTGACAAAAAATTTCCCAAATTTCTTGAAATTTGGGCTGAATTCCCACCATCAAGCACTATGCTGGGCCAAAGAAGCTTCGGCCAAAATTTGGAGTCTATCATGCCTTTGCGACGCTTTAGTGCCCTCCTTAGCCTTGCTTTCAGGATCTTGATCCTCGCTTTGCAAACATGATTTCGCACCCAATAATGGTTCTTCATGTGTCTGAGCATGTTCTTTTCCTTGTTTTCCTTCTCCAAAAGCTTCTCAAGATGAATGTTGACCCTCTCAAGCCAAGTCTCTCTATCAGCCTCAATCTCCCGCTCAATGGGTGTCATCTCGGTTTGGCTTCTTCGGGCAGCTTGCCGGTTCTCACGGATGTTTTGCAACTCCATGATTGTTTGCTGATCCTCCAACTGTTTTTTCCACTGCTCCAGATATTTTATGATCCATTGAGCTCTTTGCAATTTTTCGGTCAATGTGTCTATCTCAGCCTTCTGCTCCTGAATGATCTCTCTCAACTTTGAGCTTGGAGAGCTCAAATCCTCATCAATCAATATGAAATCAGTATCCTGGCCTCCTGAAGGGCCCTCATCCTGCATAAGCCTCTTACCTATGTCCTGTACCTGTGTTGCTGATGATGGCAACGAGACCCCTTCCACCCCAGTTGGAGATAGTACTCGTCGGGCTGCTGCAAATAATGCTCTAGTGCCTCTCTAATAAGTGACATATGTCGGCACATTGATAGGCTTTGTCTCATGACCTTCAGGCTGATGTGAAGGTTCACCTGCATCATGGACAACCTCTGGAGGAACCTGAGGAGCTGTGAAGAAGTCATGGGAAATGAAATCTTCCCATGAAATTTCCTGCAATCCAAGCTGATGTACAACCACGATCTTGATGAGTGCATAGTGATAAATATTGTTGTACTGCTGCTCAGGATTTTTCCTCTGCACAAGAGTGGTCATTCTCTCGATATTCCAACACATGAAATAAGGGATGTTCATCATCCTCACTCTTGTGAAATGCATCAATAACCTGATGTGGTAGGCATAGAGGTGTGAGAACCGGCCCTCACAACTGAAGTATCTGATAATGAGTCTCATCAAAGGCGCTTAGGATTCCTTTAGGAACCGGAATGGGAATACCCTGCTGAGCTATCTCACATAGCTAGGCCTAATGTATGGTTCATAATGCACTCTGTCCACCTGTTGTCTTTTGTTCCACTGTTCACCCACATTCGGCATTCCAGTTGCTTAAGAAATAGCTTCCGGTGTCAAGGTGAAATTTACACCAGCAAGAGTTACCTGACCATCATGCAAATGCAATACAAACAACCGAGCTAAATCCTGATGATGATGAATTCTAGCAATCATTTCACAAAACTGATAGCATAAATGTTCTCGAAAACATGTCATGGCAAGTGGACAAGCCTGCAATTGAGTCAATGAGGTGGGCTCTTCTCTCACATGTTTGCCACCTTTATGAGGCCTTCTCGGTGCATGTATCTCAGTGGTAGAATCACTATCTCTGTCATATGATTTATCAGTGTATGTCTCCATGGTACTCAAGGTTAATGCAAGGTGAATGTTGGCTTGTATGAGATGAAAATGAGAATTTGGGTGTTTTTTGTTTTAATGCCAAATATGTGTCAAAGGGGAGGGACTGTGGGAAAAATAGGACAATGGGAATACTAAATTCTTGTCAAGTGGTATTTTGTCTTTCGAAAGCTTTTGATTTTACAAACTTAGGGATAAGGGACAGTCACTTGAATTTTTGGAGAACTTGGGGTTTTGGGAATTTTTACAAATGAAATGGGGAAAGGGAGAATGATAGGAAATGAAAGGATTTAGGGATAGGGATAATGGGAATGAGTGACTTGGGATATAAGGGAATAGGGGAGGACTGTAATGGTAATATTAACAGTGATGGGAATGGAACCACAGGTGGGGAATGGAGTTGGAGTACTTGGCACCAAAATCAAATTTTAAAACTTCAAAATCAAAACCCTTAGGATCAAATTTTAGCAAGGTGATAGGGTTTATGGTTTCGACATTCAAATTCTCATATTCCCTTTTCAAACAAACCCAAACATTGGCTAATAGCAATTTCAAAGTCTCACAAACTTACTTGAAACATAGGAGGCGGATTCGTTTTGCAATTTGAGAGAGAGATGGCAACAAATTAGGTGTTTCGGCCCTGTGCGCCGCGACAGAGGCCCAGTGCACCGCGCTCTCTGTGTGCACCGCGCCATTTCAAAATTTCACAGTGGTGAACGGCCCTATGCGCCGCGACCAGCCAGTGCACCGCGATAGAGGATTTCACACACAGTCCGGCCTTCAAACCCTATTTTTCTCTTCCACGACTTAAATCAGCTCAATGTTATCTCTTGGCATGTAAATGAGTTGTTGAAACACAAAAATATCTTTTATGCCAAAGACTTTGATTTTTAATTTGGAAAAACCCACTTTCTAATGTTTGAACTTTGACACTTTCATATAAACTCTGTTTTTGTTTCCTTGTGATTTTTTGAACTGAAAGATGAAATTCTTGTCTATCTTTGCAGGGATAGCTGGCATGGGATTTTGACAAAGGCGACCAGGGCTGCGCCTGAAGAACTTTACAACTGAAAAAAACTTTGAAAATTACATTACATTTATTACAAAGGATGAAATTGACGATTTTACTTCAAAATAGAGTTTTGAAGAAAAATCATTATCAAGCATTATGACGATGAAATTTTTGCAATGAAAGCTTATTTCGAACCTCCCTCATGTGCCTGCTAACATTATTAGTCATTCTGAAGACTAAATTAACGAAACCCTAGACCTAATGAGACTAAAAACCCTAAAATGACTTTTTGGCAAACATGACTGTAAATGACTTTAAAATTGATTTTGATGAACAGACACGGACCAACAGGTACATGACATGAAGTATATGAGTGAAAAGACCCTTCCGTTAGATGATCCATGCTCCTAATGGAATGCAGCTGACTGAACTGAATGAGACACCTAAAATGAAATGCAACAAAAGAGATTTTGATCTCTGACGGAGGGATGAAGAGACCGACTCTAACAAAAGTCTCTACTATGCACTTACAGGTTCATTGAAGATGAAAACATATGGGAAATCGATAGTGGAGCTTCAAGGCATATGGTAGGTGAACGTGGAAATCTCAATACCCTATCTAATAAAAGTTATTTCCATAAATTTTAACCTAGTGACAAAAATATATATTCAGTTAAAGGCCTAGGACCTACCTCCATAGAGTTGGAATTTTATGGGAGCATTCATCTTAACAACATCCTCTATGTTCCAGGTTTGAAAAATATTTTTTTTTCTATTTCTTGTTTAGAAAATACAGGAGACAAGGTAGCATTTATTAATGGTAAATTAGTTGTTTGGGCTAAGGGGTCTAGTATATAAAATGCAAGGACTATTGGGATTCGTGAAGGAAGGTTGTATAGATTTCTAACTCCTCTTCCTCAAGCCTTAGTACACCTAGATATCAATCCTTGTGAGTTGTGGCATAGAAGATATGGCCATATCCATTACAAAATATTTCCATATTTGAATCAAATGGTTACATGTATACCTCAATTGAAATAAGAACATGAAGGAGTTTGTAAAGGGTGTGATCTTGGAAAAAATGTGAAGAAGCCATTTCCTAGCAGTGATTCAAGATCCAAGGAAATCTTGGACCTAATCCACTCTCATGTTTGTGGACCCATGTCAGAAAAATCCGTTGGTGTTCATCAATACTATGTAACATTTATTTATGATTATTCCATATTTACTTCGATATATTTCTTGAAGTATTAAGATGATGTATTCAAAAAATTCCAGGAGTTCAAAGCAAAAGTTGAGAATCTGACAGAAAATCAGATCAAGACCTTGAGATCTGGTAATGGAGGTAAATACACATTTACATCACTTGTGTCCTTTCGCAAATAAGTTGGGATTAAGAGAGGATTTATAGTTCCTTATAATCCTCAACAAAATGGTGTAGCTGAAAGGAAGAATCGATCCATTGAAGAATGTATGAGAGACATGCTACATGACTAAGATCTTCCCAAATTCTTCTGGGGAGAAGCCTCTATGCAACAACCTACATTCAAAATATAAGTCCTCACAGAATTCTTGAAAACATGACTCTGGAAGAATCATTTATTGGAAAGAAGCCTAATGTTGACCATCTCATAATTTTTTGATGTCTTTTCTACATTCATATTTCAAGGACAAGAGGAAGAAATTGGATCTTGTACGTATGAAAGGAATCTTTGGTTGTTATAGCACCTCATCCAAAGAATATAGAATCTACATCAAGGAATAATGTCGTATTGAGTAAGTAGAGATGTCACATTAAATGAAAGTGTCGCATACAAGAAATCCAAAGATATTCCCATTGAATCCGATGAACAAGAAGGATGTATCTTTCCCAATGAAGAGAGTCCAAGGAAATTCAATTCTCCAGAACCTATAATTGATCATCATGAAGAAGAAGAAGGGCCAAGCGAACCTGTATAACCTGTCATCATTCTAGAAACTCGTAAGAGACCTTCTTGGCTTAGAACAACACTACAAGAAGTTCAAGGTCATTCAAACCTAAGAGAGACACTCAGAGAAAGAAAGAGACTCAAAAGATATTTTGGTTATGCAAATTATATGACCAAACTCATTGAAGCATAACCTACTACTTATGAAAAAGCAGTTGAACATCAAAGATGGAAGAATGAAATATTAGAATAATATCAATCAATAATGAAGAATGATGTTTGGGAAATTGTTTCTAGAACAATGGATAAATCAGTTGTGACTTCCAAGTGGGTGTACAAAATTAAGCACACAGCTGATGGGAGTATTGATAAATACAAGGCAATATTTGTGGCTAGAGGATTCTCTCAACAAGAAGGAATTGATTATGATGAAACTTTTTCTCCTACAAACAGGTATAAAATAGTAATATCTCTCATCTTACAACTTCTATGGGATGGATATACATCAAATGGACGTAAAGATAGCTTTTCTAAATGGCACGATTGATGAAGAAGCCTACATTGAGCAACCTCAAGGATTTGAAGTGCATGGAAAATAAATTCATGTTTGCAAGGTGAAGAAGGATTTATATAGCTTAAAAAATTCCCTAGAACATGGTATGCCTGAATGGATTCTTATCTAATAAGACTTGGTTTCATCAAAAGTATTGTAGATCCAAACCTCTATATCAAGGTAGTAAAGAATGAGCTCGTGATCATATTGAAAGATATGTGGATGACTTGTTGATAACAAGTGTGGATGAGTTGTTGATAAGAAAGAACTAGAAGTTGAATTTGTCATGAAAGACCTTATACTAATGCAATATTACTTGGTACTCGAAATTTGGCAGAAAACTAGTGAAATTTATCTTGGTTAACGAAAATATGTCATCAAGGTTCTACATCACCAATTTGAAGAAATTAAGGAGTTCAGATTCAATCTTTGTTGATCCTTCATCTTAAAAACATTGATTTGTTCTCTAATGTATCTTGTGAACACCAGCTAGATATATGTTTTGCAGTAAATACTCTCAACTAGTTTCAGATGGAGCCTAGACATGATCATTAGATAGCATCAAAACACATCTTAAGATATCTTCATGGGACCATACATATTGTTTGAGATGTGTTTCAAGAAATGAGATTCAATTATAGGTTTACATAGATTCAAATTTGGCAGACAATGCTTAAGATGGGAAAAATAAAAATAGTGGTTGTTTTTGTTTGAGATCCATTATGGTTTCATGGATGAGGAAAAAACAAGGCTCAATTACATTAAGTACTACTGAAACTAAATATATGGGAGCCAATGCAATTAGTCGTGAAGCATTTTGGCTCCGTAAACTACTTGCTGATTTGTTTGAAAGACCTTTTAATTTAACCATTATATGTTGTGACAATAAAAGTTGCATAGAGCTATCGAAGAACCCAGATTTTCATGTGAGTTCGAAGAAAATTAATATCAAGTATCACTACATTTGAAGCATGGTGCAAGATGGTGTCGTGAAGCTATAGTATATTTCCACTAACAAACAGGTAGTAGATGTATTGACGAAATCCTTTCCTAAAAGGAAGTGTGAGTATTTTCGAGACAAGCTTGGACTTATGGATATCTCCTCCTTGGTTGAGAGGGAGTGAGGATTGCCTCCCTGGTTGATAGGGACTAAGGATGGACACCGTTTTCTCCATTTGTCACGTACTATGGCCAGGGCTAACAAATGTAAGCCTAGTGCATGAACACTAATGGTGGATTGGATAAGCATCAAGGATGTACATTCTTGATTCATGGTTGACAAGGATTAACATCCTAAGTTGGATACATGGACTTGGTAAATAATGGTCCTCGGGACGTACTTTTCCTTGGGATTAGGAAATGGTTCTGTGAAGTCTACCTTGGGAACAGCTGGGTGAGTTATGTGCCTTGAGAGACGGTGGTGTCCAAATTAATGCCTCCCAACATTTTTCTCTGATCTAGTGGAGAGATATAGTGTACTTATCGAGGCCTTGGTAGTTTGAAAATGTTGGTTACGAAGGTGAAATAATCATTGATGCTTATCAATCTGGATCATTTCTTATATGAATATTTTAACTAGAGAATATCTTGTTGAGTCATTATGAATGCCTCCCTAGTTAAGAGGGAGTGTTGAAATTGTAACTCGTGTCAGTCTTCAAAATGTAATATAATTTTATCATTTGTGTATATATCATATTAATTATTATTATTTTATTTTAAAGCATGTTCTTCGTGCTCAAAGAGTAAAAAGGAAACAAAAGAATTTATTATGAGTCAAAATAAATTGTATTTGAGTCATGTCCCTTTTGGACATTTCAAAGAAAAGAAATTAAATTTTATTTTTGAGTCAAAGAGTCAACACAAAGACCAAGTCAGCCCAGTGGCACTTATTCGACCCTCCTAGATAGCTATATATAAGAGGCAAGTTCGAGCTCTTGGATTCTTCATTCACTCATCACATCTTCTATCTATTTATGCACCTAAACAAGAAGAAGAAGGCTGAAGTCAAAGGAGAGAGAAAGATCGAAGGTTTTTTTCCTTAATCCAACTCACACGTGTGAAATTTCTGAGGCAATTTATGTGGTATTGCAAGGTTGAATATGAAGTTTGACCATATTTGGAGAAGGCTGACCAATGTTGACTTTGACTATTAAAGGGGACTTAGAGGATGGTTTGACTTGGAATCGTGCTTGTTTTGGTCTCCGTCTTGGGTCTTGGATACCTCATTTTTATTTAATTCTATAAGAGAATGATTGTTGAATTTTCCCCCTTGTGGGGTTTTGCCCTAGCTTGGAGCCTAACTTCGAGCCTAGCTTCGGGTGTTTTTTATCTCTTTGTGATCTTTATGCTTTGAACATTTATATAATTTCTTATAAAGAGAACATAAATTAATAAGAAAATAGCCAATATTAACAAGTAATTATAAAGAAAGGGAAATCAAGCATTAAACTTCATAGCACTAGGTTTCTCAAAAAAAAATTGCATAATGGAAAAATATTTTACTATCGATATATTATGTTTTATGTAATTTCTATTTTGATATAATAATTATGATGATTTTTGTTAATGAAATAATAAATTTATTTATATAATTATTAGAAAAAAAAATAAAAAATATTTAAATTCTAAAATTATTATAAGATGTTTTTTATATTAAATTTTGTTTTCCAACTTTTAACATTTTTATTGATATTTTTTCTTTAAAATATTTTTCAAATTATTTTTATTAGTAAATTTTGTTAGAGAGGAAGGTGTGCATTTGTGTGTATGCTTAAGCCCTTAATAGTTATAAGGAAAAAAATGTCATTTAGCATTTTACAAAATGTATTATACTTGAGCTAACTTGATGGTCACTAACAACTCCATTATTTCATATGAATGAAACACACCATGTTTCTTTTAGGGAAAAACAAATTATGATCGAGATAATAGCATCACTTTCTTTTCATTAAAGAAATTTTGTCATATAGTCTTTTTCTTTTTCTTTTTTTTAAGTTTGGCAAGACTACATCTTCATCATGTCCAATATATCACCCCGATTGAAGTGACAAATTGAACCAGTAACTTCACATCAAAAAATGCCTTAATAGATCATATAATCATCATTTATCCAAAATCTCGTGATGAGATAATCTTTTCCTTAAAACAAATTCTTTCCTACATCAAATAAAAGATTTCATCATAAATATTTTACATTTACTTTGATATAATTTATTTCCATTTATCAAATAATTGTGAAATTAAATATTATCTTCTTATAATTTATTATATTATTGATTTAATTTTATAGTTTAAAAAACCTGTCCACAAAAACAATTTTTTTTCACATACTCCTTAATTAAATGACAATTTAACTCACATACCTTTTTAATACTTTTTATGTTGGCTTGGATCCATGTCCCATTGGAATAAAGTAGTCATGTAAATCACTTTACCGAGAAGTATATCCTTTTTAATGGGACCTTAAAGAAAGGACCCCATTTTACCCAATACCTTAAAACGAATGGTAAAGCCCTAAATGTGAGTCATGTCGTTGAGCTTTGTTATTGTTTGAAAGATGTGATTAGAGCTTGGATATATCATCATATTATTTATATATATAGATGAGAGCGTGGTGAGGGATGAAAAAGAGGTGATACGAGTATTATAAGAGGAGAAATTGAGGAATATTATATTATTTTTTATATTTTTATATAATAAATAAAAATAATATATTTTATTAAAATATGAGATTATAAGTTGATTTTAATTTAAAGGATTGTTAGAGAAAATTGATTATGCTAGATTTGAATGAGAGATATACACATTGTAAATTGTTATGCAATAGTTTAATTATTTGATTTGAAATTGATGTTAATAAATTTGAATGTGAGAATGTTGAGTATAAATTGTTGTGATTTAATTAATTTGATGATAATTTAGTTTATAAGGTTATTTGTTGATGAATGAGTTTATAGTTAAGGTACTCCTTGTGATAGGTTACTCATTTAAATTTCTGTGGGTGTTGACATACAAAAAAAAAGATGATAATTTAATTTATTTAATAGTTAATTGATGAATTTTACAACATGAAAGAAATAAATTTAGCTTTAAGATAATAATAATAATAAAATTAAAAATTAAAAAACACACACACACATGTTTTAATCAAAATTCAAAATTACATGTAAATCTTTTTTATATCGAGAGTAGTATTGAATGAGTGTAATTTGGATGCTTAACTTTCAAATTAATGTATGAAGAGATTTAATACACCAATATATACACATATGTAGTTACAATCTTGTTATGACGTTGTTAGGGGTTTGACTAATTTGTCAAGTGGGGGTGATGATATTTTATATTGGGGTTTAATTTCCTCAAAGAGTGAAGTATGATTTTTTTTGTGAAACAATAGGGCCATCTACATGGCATTTTCCATACAATGAGATATAACATCCCATCTTTTAATATGCATTGAATGCTCAACAATTAAGTATTAGTCTTGTTGTAGTTTTAATATCTTTCACATTTATGCACTAAACTCACTCTTTTTCATCAATGAACATAAATAAAGTTATATATGTGTGTGTGTGTGTGTTTCCTCTTATGAGGACATAGGACACAGGTTCAAATCCAAAAGAGGGTAGAGTATTTGCACCTCTATAGACTTTAGGGGTTAATCACTACATGGAGATGGGTCCCTTGTACCACAAACAAAGGGGTCCCATAGACAAGTTGGGTGTTTGGCTTGGCTTTGACCTTGACATTAGATTATTATTATTATTATAACTACCCTTTGCTTCTCATTAAAGTCGAGGTACAGTTCTCATTGAGCATTCTATATTTTTAATTCACTGGAGATGAAAGAGCGCATTAACAAATTTAACTCTTATGACATGTCACTCTTTAAATTCTTGGGTTAATGGCATAAACACCATCCATAAGGAACCAAATCGTGACCAACAAAGGCAAATTTGCATTGATGTAATGTTACACAACAACTTAATTGAATATGAATAACTTTATATTTGGATCTCTTAGGGAAATTTGGTCAAGTATATGCCCAGTCAGAGTCAGGATTAGTCAATAGAAGTAGGCTTGAATTATCGAAAGCCTATAATTTTGCAAATTTTATGTTTTGAGTTTTGGCCCTAGCCCTATTTATATGGGTTGAGAAGGACTGTGATTTAGAGGTAGAAGAGAAAATGAGTTGTGCAGAAGTCTGGAAAGGTGTGGATTTTATAGATATCCAGACATTTGGACATTTAGGACTTTCGATAGTGTGGAAGTCTAGAGAGATGTGGATATTACGGATATCCAATATCTGGACATTCAAGACTTTTGGAAGTGTGGAATTCTAACGAAGATTGGATGTTCCAAATATCCAGACATTATTAAAATTTTTAAATGCCAACCTTTGATAGATATGAATGACAACAAGGCAAAGCACATGATGGTCACATGGAGCCAAATAGGATAAACCCTAGGCCTCATAAGTAACCTGGGGTGTGACATTTCCATGATGTGGCAGTGGGTATGATTTTTGGTGTGTCACTAGTGACATGGCATATTGATGTGGCATGTTTACATGTTGTGCTAATGTGTCATAACAACATAGAAGAGTATATGTAGTGATTGATGTGGCATCCATCATGGAGCATGACATGGAGACTAAATTTTGGGATCTGAAAGTTTATGAAAATGGCCTTTTTTGTTTTCTCTAGATGTTCGATGTATTTCCAAAAATATGAAAGGTTGACCCACATGGACTATGTTGATGTGGCATGAAAATGTGGCACAGTGACGTGGCATGACAACATGGAGTGCTAACATAGCACATAAGTGTTATCTAGTCAATTTTTCAGTTGATGTGGTACATATCGTGGCAGGTGACATGGAGTCTAGGATTCCATAAATCCATAATTTTGTAAAAAATGACCCTTTTAGGTTATTCCAAATATCCAGATGTGCAGAGGATGATATGGTGATGTTGATGTTGGGATGAAAAGGATGATAATGTGGTATTACACAGTGGATCACGTGGTGAAGGTGACATAGAATTTAGGAATCTAGAGATATGGATTTTTATTAAACTTATCTTTATGGATAAGCAAATTTATGATTTTTGGATTAGGGTTTTTTAATTAAATGGATTTATGGATTATTCTAAATAAACAAATTCCAAATATATGGATTTAGATTTTTATTTAAATATTCCTTTTAGGGATCTCTCTGATGCATATGTTTTGGATATCTAAAAATCTGAATATTCAGAGGTTTGGCCTTATTTATAACAAAGGATTATTTGAAATACCTGGAACCAAATATGACCAAGCATTATACATGTTTGCCTTGTGGATATGTTACAATATCTTAGTGACATGTGGGCATAGGACTACCATGTTCTAGTGACATGTCAAATGACATTGCATAACATAGTTCTCACATGTGGGTATGTGACTTCCACATGCCAACCATGTGTCAATTGTACGAATGCAAACATGGCATAAACTAGAAAATTTTCTTAGGGCATAACTTTGTGCCCGGAGCTCATAATGAAGTAAAATTTATATCATTCAAAACCGATTGTTGATTATAGGATGATGGTGACCTCGGAAAGAATATTTGGGATGGTCCAAAGAAGAAAAAGAAATTGGATTCCCCACCTACATAAAGTGACATTCGAGGTTCAATTTGTTACAATGTGGTCGATTGTGTAGTTGATGGTTGACCTGCAATTCCATTGACCCCTCATCGCCTTAGCATACATACATAGGATAGATATGTAGGTTTCAATATTTCCATCGATGGGGCCAAAGCCATACATGGGAATATACCTCATGGAAATTATCCATTTTGGTTCTCAAGCAAATATATACACAAAAATTCAACAATGATTAGAAGATCATTGACGTATAGATGTGGTTGTATACTTTGTTTTGGTGGAAAGTCATTAAATATTCTATGATCGCAAGCATATTCCTCACTTCCACGCCCTCTAAATTTGGCTCAGGGCCTTATACTACCACCACAACCTTGAATATGCACCATACTATTTTGACTTGGCCCTTGTATCCACTATCAACACATCATAATGTGGCCTCCAATCATTACTTGTCGATGCAATAAACCTACGAGGGTTATATATATATATAAACAACTAGCATACCCCAAAGCGGTGAGAATGTCGAAGAAATTTGAGGAAAGTCTTCATATTAATGTTATTAATTGGAATCATAAAGGTATTGTAATTGAAAGATCTTATTTAAATTTGTTTCACTATTTTAATGATATGTAATTGTCTTGTTTTAAATGTGATATAATATATGAAATTTATGACAACGCAACAAATTACCAAATCTATCTTACTCTAGATTTATCAATTTTGACATCATACTACAAAAGATCATAAATTTATGAGATGAAATTTTAGTGATTTATGTGACACTTCAACTATTATATTATATGACATCTCTCATAATTTTGTTGATCTAAGTGATTGTTGTTTTATTTATGTTTAAAAATGTTGAAAATAGTAATAAAAAGGAAAAAAAAAAAAAAAAATTCAAATTTGATTATTAAAAAATGATTAGATAAAAAGTGAAACTTATTTTCCATATCAAATATTAATTAAAATTATAATAATTAAATTAATATAAAATTTGACAACATGCCTCCACAATATATAAAATTAAGTTTTAAACTTAGGTGAATATAGATATATAATATACACCATTATGTACCTATACATGACTTAGATAAGTTCAACTATAGATATACACAAATATGGCATGTATTTTTCATAAAACTTATGGTATGTATTTTATAATGAGCTAATAATGAATTATGTAAATGTAAGAACATATTTACGTTTTTGTTATAAATTTGTCATTGGGTTTGCAAATGAACACATTACAATTAATAATATAATAATATAAAATTTAAAATTTATTTTATTTTTATTTTATTTTTTGTTTTATTTATTAAATTATATAGAGTTAATAAGAAAATATTTAATTTAAACCAATCATTAATTATTATTGGTGTCACCTAAAGACATATAGAA
Source organism: Pinus albicaulis (assembly GCA_034641835.2). Taxonomy (NCBI): domain Eukaryota; kingdom Viridiplantae; phylum Streptophyta; class Pinopsida; order Pinales; family Pinaceae; genus Pinus; species Pinus albicaulis. Next base: position 492,184,118 of record CM076571.1, on the reverse strand, counting down.
AAAACACACAAAGGATTGAAAACAAAAAACAACAAAGTTTAGAAAAAACTATATATCAATTGCATAATTTTTTATTTTGTTTTTATTTTTATTTTTATTTTATAATAAGGTTTTTGTGTGTCTTTGGTTACACATTCCCCCGCTGCTCTGCCTGCGCGTTGCAGTCCCTGCAAACCCTAGCCGCTCTTCCTGCGCGCTGCAGCCTCTGCGGCTGCGCCTGCTCTGGCAGGGCCTTCTGCCTCTGTCACGGCTCTGGCCTGCACCTCTGACCTCTGGCTGCGGCGTTTCTCTTTGCCGGGAAAGGGAGATAGTAAATATTCAAGTGCTGGAACAACAATAAAAATTCAGCAGTTATGCTGCCTGCGCATTGATCCGGGCCGCGTTCTTGCTAGGGCTTGCGCCCATGGAGGGGCTGGGCTCTCCCCAGGGGCCTCGTCCCCCTCCCCCGCCCTCTTCGGCTGAGGCTTTCGATCGCTTATTGGCAGGGCTTCCTAAGAAGAAGAATGTTGAAGCTGCAAAATTTGTTAAGAAAATTGATGAAATACCTGAGATCTCTCTTCCACCAGAGACTCCGATACAGGTTGCTTTATCACTGGCTGAACGAGCCCTCATAGGCCAGTTCACAGGGCTTTGGCCATCTCCCAAAACCACTGAGAGCTGGGTCAACAGAAACTGGGCGCTTCTGATCAAAGAAAGCGTTACTTCTTATTTTTTGGGGAGAGGTTACTTTCTCTTCGAGTTCACTTCAAAAGATGACAAAGATCTGATCTTCCAGAACGGCCCCTACTTCATGGGCCCCCAGGGTTTGTATCTAAATAAGTGGACTCCAGACTTTGACCCTGCTGTGGATGTACCCAAAGCAGTCCCGGTGTGGGTAAGACTCCCAAATCTGCCAGTCCACTGCTGGAATTGGGATTCTCTGATGCATATTGGAAATGCCCTTGGGAAGTTCATCGATCGAGCAAACAACAAGGACCAGTATGACTGCGCCAGGATCTGTGTGGAAGTAGATCTGGAGGTTGGGCTACCAGAGGCTATCAAAATCAAAGTCGGAAGCTGGACGCATATGCAGAAACTGGACTATGAGCAGCTGCCCTTTAAATGCCGGAAATGCCATGTCTATGGACACTTCGCCAGAGGCTGTCCATCCAACAATGAGGTTGTGCAAGGGAAGGAGGACGGATGGAATCAAGTCAAGTGCTCCAAAACCTCCCATAAGGCTCATAAGCCGGGAGGCCCTAGTGGCAAAGGTCCCCAACAGGCCTCTTCTCAGCAGATCCCGTCTAAGTCCGCTCCTGAAAACAAGTTTGAACTCCTAAGCTCGCACCAAGAGGACACCCAGGAGGTGGATGTTCAAAAGGCAGCATCCCCGGTCAAAGGGACTCCCTCTATGTCTTCCAAAGACGTAAGTGCTGCAGAAAGCTCAAAAGGAATACCTGTTGAAGACGAGGAAGAGGTCCAGGAGTCGGAAGATTCGGAGGAGGAAGGAGAAATAGGCGACTCTCAGGCCTCTGTTAGGAGATCCACAAGAGGTCGCAAAACAGATCGGGAGAAAAGAGAGCAGGAAACGTACAAGGAAAAATTACAGGGCAGCCAACCAACTCTGGAAAAGTTGCTTGCCTCAAAGTCAAGAATGTTGAAAAATCAGACCCATGGCTCCAAGGGGGCCCTCCAGAAACACAAATAATGAAGGTCATCTCCTGGAATTGTAGAGGTATGGGGAGTAAAGTCAAGGAAGAAGCCATGAGAAGCTTAATAAGAACAGAAACTCCAGACATACTTCTCGTCCAGGAGACTAAGTTGGAAGACGTAGTCTTCCTGCAAGCATGCAAGAAATTTTGGTTCAAAAGTGAAGCAAGAGCAATCTCTGCCCGGGGCGCTTCGGGAGGGATTGGCACTCTATGGAACCCTAACAAATTTGTAGTCACCTTTGAGGCTAGAAATACTCACTGGTTGCTGCTGAAAATGCAAAATCTGGACACTAAGGAAAACCTTTGCCTCTTCAATGTATATTCTCCAGTTAATGTTGGGGAAAAAAAGGAATGTTGGGACACTATAAGGCAACAAGCAGACCTGACAAATCTGGAAAATATAATCATTGCTGGAGATCTTAATCTCACGCTCCACTCGTCTGAAAAAAGAGGTGGCAGCGCTGTTCGAGATCCAGCAAGGGAATGGGCAGAAGATCTTCTGCAGGACTGGGACCTCCTACATATCAAACCCTCTTCCGGTAAGTTCTCTTGGTCTAATAAAAAAGTGGGCCCTGGTCATATTGCTGCTAGATTAGATAGATTTTTCATTCAAAGCTCCTTTCTGTTACTAGGCTTAGAACCCAGAATGCATATCCTTGCTAACAGCGTCTCGGACCATAAGCCTATAAAGCTCGAACTCCTGGCCCATCTAGACCTGGGCCCTATTCCTTTCCGGTTTAATCCTCTCTGGGTCAAAGAATCAAACTTCATGCAAATAGTCAAAGATTGTTGGAGTCAGCCTGTCAATGGTTCCCCATTCTATATCTGGGAGGAAAAACTCAGAAGGGTAAAGGGTGATCTAAAACGATGGGCAAAAACCCTGTCCAACCCGGCTACAGAAAGAAAAGACATCAAAGTCTCTCTCGCCTCTCATCAATTTCATATGGAGCATGCTATTGTCACAGAGGAGATTTTAGATCAAGAGGCTCATTTGCAACAACGCTATCATAAGGCCTGTCTAGCTGAAGAAGAATACTGGAGATTAAAATCTCGAAATCTCTGGCTCAAAGCAGGGGACAGCAACTCTGCCTTTTTCCACAAACAAACCCAAGTCAGGAAAAGCTTCAACACTATTTCTGAGATTAAGGAGGATAACGTCACCTTCAAGGATTTTTAAGACATTAAAAAATCAGCCTTCTCTCACTTTCAAAACTTGTATAGTGAGGATAAGGACTCGGACCAATACTCAGATCTGCTTGACATCATTCCTTCTGCAATTTCTCCTCGTATGAATGAGATCCTTGAGGCCAAAGTCACCAAAGACGAAGTTAAAAAGGCCCTCTTTGATATGGATCCAGATAAGGCCCCCGGGCCGGATGGCTTCTCTTCCAGGTTCCTTCAAGTCTGTTGGCCGATTGTTGAAAAGGACCTGCTCAAAATGGTTCAGAAGTCTCAAAATGCTCAGAAAATAGGAGGTAGCACAAACTCCGCTTTTCTAGCCCTAATACCAAAGGAAAAAGGGGCCAACAATTTCAGCAGATTCCGCCCGATTTCCTTATGCAATACTGGGTACAAGATTATCACTAAAGTTATTGCAAATAGACTGAAGCTCATTCTTCCCAAAATAATTCTGGAGAATCAAGGAGGCTTCATTCAAGGAAGGCAAATCGTGGACAATTTCACCCTTGTTCAAGAAGCAATCCACTCAAGTCTTCTTCGAAAAGAACAAGGTATGGTGATTAAACTTGATTTAGCAAATGCCTTTGATCGTGTAAATCATAGCTTTCTTTTAAAAGTAATGAGCAAATTTCATCAAATGGATCCGGGCATGCATCTCGGAGCCATGGATCGCTCCTCTTGTAAATGGAAGAGCCACTGAGTTCTTCAAAGCTTCATGAGGGCTAAGGCAGGGGTGTCCTCTTTCCCCCCTGCTTTTCGTCATCCAAGCCTCTGTCCTCAACTACCTGTTAGACAAAAAGATGCAAGATCAAGATATCAACGGACTGTGTATTGCAAGAGGGGTAAAAAATATAAACCACGCCCTATTTGCGGACGACACTCTGTTCTTGGGAGCTGCCTCTCTCTCCTCCGCCTCTAAATTTAAAGCAGTTTTGGATGATTTCAGTGAAGTCTCTGGCAGTGTGGTAAATAAGAACAAATGCCATATCTACAGCTGGAACACCCCGCCCAGATTGCTCTCCGCTATATCTAGATGTTTGGGTTTTGCTGCCTCCTCCAATTGGATCTCCTTTAAATATTTAGGCCTTCCTGTTTTTCATAAGAAATCTACAAGCAAAGACTGGCTCCCTCAGCTGGAAAAATTCAAGTCTAGGATCCAAGCCTGGGGCTTCTCCTGGCTCAACACTGTTGGCAAATCTGTCCTTATTAAATCTGTGCTCTCCAGTCTTCCCCTATTTCAATTCGCTGTGCTTCTCGCTCCGACAGGTATTTTAAAAAAAATGGAAGAATTCATGCGGAGGTTCTTTTGGAAGGGAGGTAAACAGAATGAAAACAAGATTCCCCTTATCAGCTGGGAAACCATCTCCAAGCCTCTGAGGGAGGGCGGCTTGAATTTCAAAAATCTCTGTCAGCAAAACGTGGCTATGGCAGCCAAGATTATTTGGAGGATCATTGCACCCAAGCCTGGCTGGGCCCAATTGGCTCTCTGGAAAAAGTATTTCAGGGGTCCTCGTTCCTCCTGTTTAGACAATGTAATCCATCTTCCTTATTCGTCTTTTCTCAAACTGTATGTTAAAGCTGCTCCATTGATCAATGCGCACTCCTATTGGATTCCAGGAAATAGCAAAAAGATCAATATCTGGGCTGATAAAATTATGAATAACGACCCAATTGAAGACAGAGCCTCCATTAGAGCGCTGCGTTGCTGGATGGATAGAGAGGGACAGTGTTCGTTGTGGGATATTTCTCTTTGGAAAGACTCTGCCTGGGCAGGGTGGAAACGAATTGAGGTGCCGGCTCACCTGACACTCGAATGGTCCACACTGCTGGACCTTCTCCATGGCTCGGCACCCACGCGCATGAGGAAAAAAGATGTGAAAGGCTGGGGGCCGAATGCCAAAGGTTACACTGTCTCCATGGGATATCACAAGCTGAAAGAGAGGCCTTACGTCCCCCCTGACCCTGCTCCTTGGCAGGGGGTCTGGCGTTTCCCTTCATGGCCCAAAGTCGACTTCTTTGCTTGGCTCCTCTGCCACGGCAAGATCCTTACGTATGACATCTTGCAGAGAAAAGCGTTCTATGGTCCCTCCATCTGCTCGATGTGCAATGAAAATGCTAAGACTGCTGTCCATCTAGTCCTCGAATGCAAGTTCTCTAAGCAGATCTGGTCCTCCTTCATTCACAATTTTGATCCCAACTTTTTGCTACCTCGTTCCACTGCTGATCTTTTTTCCAATTGGGCAATCAGATATCCTGGCCCCCCTTCTAAAAATCAGCTTATTAAATCTGCATGGGCTGTCCTTCCAAAGGTTATTTGTTGGCAGATCTGGCTAGAACGAAACAGAAGAATCTTCAGAAATATTAAACAGAATCACAAGGTCTTAGAAATCAAGATTAAATGTCATCTAAAGGAGTGCTTGACTGATATAAAAGACGATTCCAATCTCAGCCAATAGGACATTGCTTGGGGAGCTTCCCTTGACTTGCAATTTCAACCAGCAATTAGAAACGTCCCTCCTCTCAAAGACTGGCAAATAAGGAAATCTGAAACTGACCTTCAAGACTGGCTCAATTCACATTCAAGGCACTCTCTCTTTTTTGATGGGGTAGCAAAGGGCAATCCGGGCAAAGCTGGTGCTGGAGGTGTTGTTGTAAGTCCAATTGGGGAAAAAATTCATTCCTTTGCTTGGGGGCTTGGATTCTCATCCAGCGTTCAAGCTGAAGCTTTGGCCCTCTTCCAAGGCCTCAAGATCCTCAAAGATTTAAATATAAGAGAAGCAAATGTCATAGGGGATTCCCAGATCATTATAAACGCAATGGTTTCCAACTCCCCAGCCTCGGATCTCAAGTTAGCAAGGCTGATATCCAGAATTAAGGGTATGGAAAACGCTTTTCAGAAGCTGAATTACTACCATGTGCTGAGAACTCATAATAAACAGGCGGACATTGAAGCCAATAAAGCTACCCTCCTCTCTGCCGGGGTCAAGATGAAAGACGAGGAAGAATCTTGGGAACCTATCCCATAAGCTGTCCGTTTTCATGTTTTACTGTTGGCTCTTAAATAAATTTGTTTGTATCTTCAAGTTAGGGAAAATCTCCGAAATAGAAGTTTTAGATAGTCTGTCATGGAAGAAATTTGCAAGCTTCGGCTACATTTTCAATATTAGCAGTGAGATGCTTCAGGATTTAGACATCCTCAATGTAATCAGATTTCTGGCATTCAGGCCAAGATGAATATTAATACCACATAACCGTTTCTGTCAAAAAAAAAAAACTATATATCAATTGCATAATGTCTAAATTTAAAAAAAAAATAGTGATCCTTACACAAATATAAATATTGATTAATTAGAAGATGAACAAGCATCAAACAATAAGATGCATCATTTGATGTATTAAAATAGTTATTATTCTTACTAAAATATTATTCCATTTTATGTGTTATTCCACATTGATTATGAAGTATGTAGGTTTTAATTTTATATGGAAATTTCCTACAAACGAATTCTTAAAAACAGAAAAATATACAATGGCGAGAACATAAAAAACATACACAAAGATTTTCTTGTGGAACCCAAAACTGGAAAAACCAGATTGAATTTTCATTATATTCCCTTCAATGTTACAATACATTATATACATGTCAAAGCATTCATAAACGTCAATCCATTAACCCTGGATTAGAATATAATCGTAGTTCCCTTGACGAGATCTACAAAATACCATGGGAAAAACCATCATGCCAAAAACCATGGGTAGGTTCGCCCACCATCCTTGGGTCTGCCCAACCATTATTAGGTTTTCATCATTCCCAAGGCACTGCCCCAGACCCCATGCAAGGGGGCCACCACCCCCATCCAATTCCCCCAACAAGGGGGGCTACTACGCCCGACGCAACGTAAAAGCACAAGGAACAAGTCGTGGAAAGAATATAACATGTACCAACAAAATCCACCACAAAATAACATTGAAATGCCAATATACCATGTTTATTCTAATAATGAGGTGTCTTGAGATGTAGTAGCCCTACTAATATCATAAATACACTATAATAGTTTTCTCAATAAAGATGTTAGGGTGTTGGTGGCCTTCAAATTATCATTAATGATATCTAAGATGCAATGACACCATAACTCCAAACTAATAGAAATACAATATTTTTGGAAGTGTAAAAATTCAATTGAAAGAGTTTAAATTTATAAAAATATAAGAATGTAATAAAAATAAATTGAGGTATAAAAATTTGAATAAAGGAATAAATTTTATCCACCTCAACTCTGGATTTATCAAGCACCAAGAGGGATTAAATCTCTCAAGGTGCAAACTTCTTTTTGAGTGTGAAATTTGAGGAAAGGTTTGCACCTCGACAAATTTGATCCCTCTCGGTGCTTGATAGATTTGAACTTCAGAGGGATCTAGGTTTTTTTATTAAAACATAATTAGAGAACCACATGAAATGATGTTTCTTATAAAAAAATTAGTGACCTCGCCATTGTCGTAGGTTTATTTAGAACAATATGTTATTTGTTAACCACACAAACAACATAAGACCATGAAATTATGGAAAGAAATAAAGGAACATGACAAAATAGAATAATGCATAATTTTTATGTTATTAAAAACAACCAGTCGTGCTGACGGCTCCATTATTTGACAAATAAGATACTTAGAAAATACTCACAATTTTTGGACACAAGAAGTTTTACTTTTATATGACTGAATGATGGAGAATCGAGGAGATGCAACGGACAAATTTGTAGATCTATAAAACATTATTATTGTGCAAAGCAATACAAACACATACATATGTAAATATTAAACTTTGCATTGTTGCTCGTACTAGATGAAACAATCGGTGAACTAAACTTGAGCACCGATGGAATTGCTACAAACGCCGAAGATGCAGCTAACCAGGTTTGAATGGACTTCAGATGTTGATTATTTATCTTATGATTAATGTTATTCATATGATTTTTCCAACAAATTTACTCTCAAATTTATTGAAATTTCTTATTGTTGAGCACCAAAAAGCAATCATCTGCACAAGTGAAACCCTCTATAGTTATGTTGAGTTCTTGTGTTGTGATAATTTATAACAATGGCATATTTGAATGCAAAAGAATTCTAACAATATATTGATAAATTACAATATTTATTTTGTAAAGTAGGAGAAAGCAGTCACCTACGCACGTGAAACCCTCACGAGTTTCAACTCTCTAAAAGTTTCTCTACAATATATTAATAAATTACAGATACAAGATTATGGTAATTTGGCATTCATGCTTTTAGATTTAAAGAAATACAAAACATACAGGAAATACCTTAACACAATGACAAAGGACATACCTTAACACAAATTCCTTGCAATCAATAATTTTCCTGATACTGTTGGATATTTGGAAGCCCTTCTAGATCATCCATGAAGAGAAAATTTGAATTTTTATTACAGTCGTTGCATTTTGAGAAGTGAGAAGTAAGTTGAAATATAATATGCAATATTCACGGTTGTGATTCTTCGAAGATTTGTGAGCTAACATTTAACATTTCAAATTTTAATTTTAATTTTAATTATTATATCTTAATTCAATCATTTCAATTTTCTTGATTAATAATTTTAATTTTAATTTTAATTTTTGAGACGACATTACATAACGTTACATGAATTTACAACTTCTACCCCATATTGGACTATAAAGCGCCTCTCGATGCAATAAAAGTGTAAACTTTTTTTAAAATGTAAAAAATTAAAGCAAAAATGTACGCTTCAAATAATTTAATTTACCTCAACCTTTAATAAATTTAAAATTAACCCCAGATGTAGGTGACAGTATAAGTACACATGATAATAGCCTCTCCCATGCTCTAGAGGACGAAGATCTGCAGCGCAGGTTCTCACCCGATTTGGAACCACTCTCTTGCAATCAACAGCATGAGATGACAGAGACAGGGCATAATGAAGACACGATTGGATGGCATCACCCCCTCCGGGGTACCTCTCTACCACAATAGTTTTGAATGATCTCCTGGATTGACATGCCGCTCAGCCATAACTCCTCGCATGTGCCTACTCATGAAAACCGTTACAGCACACAGCTACGAGCGAGGCACAATAATGCCCAGCCACTTCGCATGTTTCATAGGCCTATTAAAGCGAAGGACCTTTAGCTCAAAGAGACTCACAGCCTGTTCCTTTCAGATTTATATGTTTTTTCTATTCTTTCCCTCCTGCGTGCCCAGACTGTCGCGCAGCCTCCCCCCTAGTGCAGTGTTGCGCAGCATTCCCCAGGCTTCGCTTCCCCCTGTCAGCGCGACTCTCCTCTGCTCCATCTGTTTAGCCAAGTTCATAGGCCTGGGTGCTCCCATAATCCTGTGCCCTTTCTCACGCACTCCCTTTCAGCGCACCTCCCTGTCCACTAGTACCTTGCTTCACACCTCCCTCTTGGTCGTGCATTCCCCGTGCTTCGCTCCTTCTCTACTTCAGTTGATCATGGCACCTCGGCTGTGACAAAGAACCATTAGAGGAGGCCAGAGAGGTGCGCTCCCTAGTCGATACCACCGGGGCCTTACAATCGCCTAGAATCTGTTGAAGGCTCCTACGTGGGCAGTCAAGTTAGAGAGGCTCCCCAGAGCCCCGAGCTTGAACAAGAGGAGGAGGCCCCCTCGCATGTTTCGTAGAGAGGTAGAAGTGGACCAAGAAATTCCACCATAGCGCACCATGATCACCCCTTGCCTCGCAAGACCGAGCCCCTTTCGGCCCAGGAAGATGAAGGGGATGACACAGATGTTTGGATAATGGACTCAGAAGGTACCTGGACGAGCGTCCCGGATGCTGAGTACCCGGTGACTCCCATCCTCTGCGCACCAGTCTCCAAGCCTCCGCGTAATTCCAATGCTTAAGAGGAAGCTTCCGCGCAAGCGTATGCCTGCCCCATAGTGGAGGAAGATCCAGACATTGATGATGAATCCGAAGATTAATAACTGCGCCGCTGCTCAGCTCTTCCTTGTTTTTTGTCATGCTTGCTATTATCATAGAATTTCTATTTTCACTAGTGCAAGAGCACATTTTGTAATTTTCTATTTCATGTACTTTCCAGGCTGGTTTCTTCCATGGAGGCAGCCCCTTATCTGTGCAACAAAGTTTGGGATCGGTTAAGCGTAGCTTACCAACTCAGCCTATAGCATATGTATTGTTTCTATTTTCGAATTAATATAGATTAGCCTCATTTAAGATGGATTTAGGTTAATATTATTTCATTTTTTATTATCGTCATTATTTTTTATTTTTATTTTTTATTAAAATATTAAATAAACTTAAATATAATTATTTGTATTTATTATATGATTATAATTTTATTTAGTTAAGTTAAAATTTATATATTTCAACTTAGTGAAAAGAAAACATCAATATTTTTTTCAATGGGAAAAAATCTGGATTTTATATTAGATATAAAGCTGGTATAGAAAGCAGAGAACCCTTAAGGTGTTTCAACTACAACTTCCAAAATTACAAAATTTAACAGCCTGAGAAGTACATATGTTGTTTACTATCAAAACTATTATCAGAACCATCTCTTAAATATATTCTGATAACTTCACATGTACTGCAATAATAGTCATATAACAACCTATATAAACTAGTAAAACATTCTGCTAAGAGATGTTGTCTGACAGAAAGTCCTTAAATAGGGCCTAATGAGGCCCATTGACTTGATTTTTGTGTACCATCGAGAGTTATTCCCACTTTGCTAAAACGCCTCCAAGCCAGCCTAGATGAATTAGGAAAATTTTTATATTAAAAAGACAGGTTGACCCAAGAAGAATACAAATTTTCCAACCTATGAAAAGGTGTGTCTCTTGGATTGTCACACCCCCATTCAACTTGTATAAATAGACATTGTGATGCCTTATTTCAACACCAATGAAGAGAATTTTTTCTCCATCATACTTATCCATCTTGGACAATTGCACGTGTGGAGAAGGAAGACAAGTTTAACCATCTTGAACAAGATGTTTTGACCAAGTTTTTTTAACTCAAATTTGACCACGAGAATGTCACAATTTGACTGTAGGAAGGCCATAATTTGACCGCAGGAAGGCCACAAGTTATCACAAGTCTAAATTTGATCGCAAGTCCGAAGTTGACCACAGTCCTGTTTTGACAAGGTCATTGATTAGCGTTGAAATTATGATATTTTAGCTGGATTGACCAGCATTGACTTGTTGAAGTATTGACCAAGTTTGACTAATAATTTGGCTTGGATATTGGCAAAAATGTCTAAACAAATTGCTGATTTGTAAACCTTGCTAAAAAATAATTTCTCCTCGGAAAATTTATTGGGTTTTCTGCCAAGGTTAAATTTCCCAAGTTAAATTTTTTGTCTCTAATGTGCATAGTTGTCTTTCTCTGATCTTTATTGTTTTTGTTGCATTTACTATTGAGATTTTCTGAAGTATAATTATTCAATGATACTAGTGGCATAAATATTGGTTGGAAATCATTAGGAAGTAATTATGAGGAAGAAGACTGTATTCTACTGCACATCTTGTAGAAAATTCAAGATGGCGTCAAATATTTGTTGTAATATCAACCATTGAAGTCAACCTTGGAGACCAATATTCAACAAATTTACTGGTTTTTGAATCTCTTGTCAGAATGGCACCAAGTCTCAGAGTTGAAGATAGGCTGGATGGTGTTATTAACTTGAGATCTTGGAAGAACGGGATACTTCTTGTCTTTGAAGAAAATGAGCTTAAGTATCATGTGGAAGAAATTATTCCAGAGCTAGAGGGAGTGTTGGCTCACTAAATTTTCATCATTCCCACTATATTTTTTACTCATTAAACCATCACTTCCAACCATTCATTACACCATCCCACTCACTTACCACCATTCTTACCGTAATTATTCACAAAGTACCATGATGTGCCTTTATATTCCTAAGTGGTTAATTAACATCGGTTTTGCTTTATTTTTAGTAGATTAAGGAGAATTATGCATGGTTTTATTAATGATAGTTTGACAGTTCAAGATTTTGCAGCTCAAGTCAATTTCCGTAGCTATATCCATGGTTAAGGTAGTATCACCACTCTAAAATGAAATTTGGCACATGGACTTGGTTCCTAGAAGCTCCAATATGGATTTGTGTTGGTACAAGTCTACCCAACTCGCACTTGTGAACCTCCAGCAAGAAATCAAAGGAAAAACACAATATTTTTGAATATTCAACTTCAAACGCATTTTCTGAGCAAATTAAAATGGATTTTGGAAAGAAAACATGGGTTATTTTCAGCGCGAGCCCAATTAGGTTTTTTAAGAACATTTTCCTCAAATTCGTTACCATTTGAGATATTTTTGGGGTTCTTTGGGGCCCTATTTTGTAGATTGTGTGAGCAAACAGTTTTGTATTTTTACAATCAACGCCCAATCACCAAAAAAATTGGAACAAAATGTTATTTAGCAAATTCGTGGCAAGGTGATAAGTGTGATTAGATCTAGACTGGCCTTTGATTGTAAAATCCCTCAAAATATAATTGATCTTATTTTCAAATTGATTTTCTGAGATCTCGTGGCCATAATTCATGCAATGAAATTCTAAGTTCCGTGTTGCTTCAAAGCTCTATAAATTACAATATCTTTGATGAGAGGAGAGATCAGATGTCAAGGAAGAATATTAATTTATAATTTTTGTTGTTGATTGAAGAAGAAAACTCTATTTTTTTTAATGAATGCAATCTTTGTTATGGTGCAATTTTGAATGTGATTGGCGATTCGAGTCTTGTGATATGAGTTTTTAAGCATCTCACACTCACTAGGAGGCCCCCCTGAGGATATGTGAGAGACAGTATAGTTGTATTTTATTAATTTTTTCAAATTCTTATGCTTTAAAATTATATTAGAATTTTCTTCATTCAATTGTTCATTTATTTAGATGTTCTGTTTCATTTAAATGCTCTCTTTTTTAACTAAAATTGCACCCATTTCTCCTTATTTAATTACAGGTCAAGTGTTTGATAATAAACCAAAAACACCAAAAGATTTACCTCAAATTGTCTTTTAAGCTCAAGTAACAAATTTATGCGTGATAGGATATGATTGACGTTGATTAAGAGTGCATACATCAATGATCTTTTTGAGGCTTCCATAGTTATTATTTCATTGCTCTTTGTTTGTTATACTCTATAATAGTTTTTTATTTCAAATTCTTGTAGTCTTTAGATCAACTTTACTTTCACAAATTGATAAACTTAGTTTTCTTTCCAAGTTGATTAGATTAAATTTGTCTTCAAAACAAAATAGAATAATATTGCTTTTCAAGTTCATAGAATAATTGTGTCTTTTAAGTTCACTATAATATATATTTCGAGTGTTACAACAGATCTTGAAGTCCTTTATTTAGAATAAATTTTCTTTGAATTCATTTCCAAGTCTTGAGTTTGAATTAAAAAAAACCCATGTGCAATTAGTCATAGATAGATTTTAATTACATTTTTGCATCTTTCTTATTTCCATTTTTTCTTTGAATTGAAAGTAGATATCGTAGCACATATAGTGCATGTATACTTCACAAGATCACGGAACCCTGGGTTTGACAATTAATTACAAATACTTTAACAGTCAATTAAATTAACCAACATTTTGGCATCATTGTCGGAGAAGTGTAAATAGGCATTAGGTTTCAATTGCATCTCATTCTTAGTTGCATAATATTAATTTTATTTAGTACATCCTAAAGTTTGATTCATATATATATATATATATATATATATATATATATATATATATATATTAAAAAATACTTCAATAACCAACCACCCCCACTAAATCACGTGGTGCAGTAAGAGCCACACGTCCACATCATGAATTCCTATTTTTCTTGGTAGAAGAAGAGGTGATATAGGAGGTAGAAGAAACTGTTGGAGATGATGACAATGAGGAAGATCCTTCTGTATTTCCCATTCAAAAAACCGATATCAACATTCATATGAGAACATCCCTCAATATGTACTTCCTAATTTCAACGATATGAGATCAGAAGACCCAGAAACCTTTCTTTTTGAATTTGAAATACTTTGTAGATCTTATGGCTACTCATTGCCCACTCAAAAATTGAATTCTTTTTCCAGCAACATTGAAGGATACAACTCTTAAATGGTTCATGAGTTTAGGAACAAATTCTATAAGGAAAGGGGATGATATGAAAAGAGTACACTTGGAGAAATATATAGATTATTGCATACACCATAACCTTAGAAATGAAGTCTTTGAAAAGAACCAAAAAGAGGATGAAAGCCTGGAAGATTTAGTGGAGAGATTTACTTATAATGTAGAAAGATCTAAATTGCATGATTTAGTATTACAGACATTAAAACTCTCCTACTAAAATAAATAAGGGATGAATGGATTGATCTTGTTAACCTGATGGGCAAAGGAGATAAGGGATGAATGGATTGATCTTCTTAACTTGATAGGAAAAGGAGAAGTCTCTCAATTTTCATTTCAAGAGATTTGTGAACTATGCAAGAACATATCAAGAGGAAAAACAAAGTATGTGTTATCCTTGATAACACTTGGAGATAGTTTCGAGTTAATTTTTCAAATTATCTAGGTTTTTAAATTTTATAAAAAAACAATATATGTACAAAATGTCAATTTGGTCACCTAGTCAATGTGTACAGCCCACATGAATCTAAGTGGGGTCCACAGTATGATTTAGAATCCAAATCATCATTTGTGTTGGTCTCACTTGTTCGTGATTATTTTTTAGCCACTTTTGTCGGAATTCGTAGCAAGTCCAGTTATGAAAATAGAGTATATGCTACGAAAGTTCCCGAAACTTCCGCAGCAAATTTGTCACTTCTACCACCTGTTTCGCTACAAAGCCCTGCTAATAATGGTCCATTTGTTTTTTAAATCATGGGTTAGAGTCTCGATGGATTAAGAGTATGTGTCAGAGTTCACTTTTTTATTCATTATCCCCAAATGTTCACATCATCCTCAAACCATGAGTATCCTTTTTCATTTAGAGTTGGTTTCGTTGTCATGGAGAGGTCTAGTTGTCGTTAGGTAAAATTGCAGGTGGAAAGAAGGAGCTCATTATGTGTTGCAGCCATGGCGCAGAAGAAACAGTACATATAAGGCTTTGTGGTATGATATGAACCCACAGACATGAAGCTTTTGTAATAATACTCAGTTTTCAGCCAGTCATTTGCTAGCGTTGGATGCATGCGTTTTTTCCAAAAGTTGCAGGGTTTCCATGGACATATTGCTAAGGATTTTGTTATCAATTTCATAGGAATAGAAATGAAGGTTGGCATGTTGAATTTTGCAGTCTCCCCTAATACAATTTCATGTGCTATAAAGATTCCTAGGTATAGTGATATATGGTTCAAAGTTCAGAAGTTCCAACTACTCAACTGTGATGATTTTCTCAAGGATGAATACAAAGGAATTGACATCACTGCTTGCATTTCTGAGGTTTGCCTTAAATGACAGTTTTCCAAATTTTTTATTGTCATCTAGAAATATTTTACTTGTGAAGGTAGGTTTAATATGGTTTACTAGTATCACTTCAGACTGCTCTTGCATTTTACAAGTACACAACCTATTTTTAGGAGTTGGGGAAGATGGTGTTGAGTCTCAAAAGTGTTTTCCATGTTCATACATATTTCCATTATGTCATTACCATTCAGCTCTCATTTCATAACTATATGACTTAAAACCCTACATCAAGTAACCAATTTCATAAATATATGGGTTATGATCCTTGTCTTCCAAAGTTATTTATTTTATGTGTTTAAAGTGAATTTATGATTAGAAACTAGAAAATTAACATAGTTTCATATATCTATATATGTGTTATGAGTTTTGTGACATGTGTAGGTCAAAAGGAAGTTTCTAAAAGACCTTTATGTGGCCTCCCAAAACCAAATTCGAATTTGAGTGGAGAAGATCATGGGATCATGAGGATATGTGTCTCATTTTCTTTTTGTATTGAAACTCTAAGAGGATATGTGTCTCATTTCTTATTTGTATTGAAACTCTAAAAAGACATGTGTCTTATCATTTCCTATTTTGATTGTAACTCTAGAGATAGATGGAGAGATTCATGGACTCTCATTAATGAGATAACTTCTCATATTTTGTATAAATAGGAGAAGCTTTCTCCTATCAAGAGTAGTGAAAAACAGGAGAACAAGAGAAAGGATTATAGAGTGTCTTGTAACAAAGCTTAAGATGGAATGGGATGTAGATTTGTGAGTTTATCAATAAAGAAGTTCTTTGATGTTGTTTTGATTACAACTTTAGGGAGCTGAAGAATTTCACCAAATTGGTAGCAGAGCGCCCCTGCTATTTGAAGAGGTTTTACATGTTTTCTAGATAAGTCATTTTCAATTCTATTTTGTCATATTTCCTTACTTAGATTGCTTTATGAAACCATAGCTTTTAGCATTATGTTTCATGTCATTTGCTTAGATAAAGGATCATCATGATATTGCAGTTAGTCTCTTTCTCAAGCTCTTCCAATACATCTCTATTAAATGAATGGGATTCAATTGTGATATTCTGAGTTATTAGCATTTTATTTTTTGTTATTTAGTTAAAAAGAAGATCCTCATTATACTGCAGTTAGTCGCTTTCAAAAACTTTTCCAATAAACCTCTAATTCACGAATGAGACTAAGTTGTAATATTGTGAGTTATTGATTGTTTTGCTTCATAGAAGATCATTATCACATTACGATTAATATTTTTCAAAAGCTCTTCCAATAAACCTATAACTCATGAATGAGATTTAGTTGTAATGTTATAAGTTGTTTCAGCATTTCCTAGGAGATCCTTACTACATTATAGTAATCTTTTTCTGAAGCTCTTCCAATAAACCTCTATCAAATGAATGAGATTTCACTGTAATGTTCTAAGTTACTGTTTGTTATCGCATTTCCTTTTCTGTTTTAGGAGATCCTCATTGCATTAGAATTAATTTTTTTTACAAGTTATTCCAACAAATCTCTAACTAAATGAATCAGATTAAGTTGTAGTGTTTTGAGTTATTTTTCATTTCATGAATGTTCATTCAAAAGCTGTAATATCCATGGATTAGAACTCTATGTTTTCATCATTTTCTAGTTAAGAACAGAACTTGCAAATAAACTCTATTTTAATTCATTTATTAACATTTCATTTTCTTCCTTTTGACATAGATCTAACTTCATCTTTTTAGCATAGAGTAGCATACTGAGAATCAAACATAAAAACCCCAAAACATCAATAAAACACTAAAAACAACGAAGTAAGAAAAATGGATACTTAGGCACATATAGTGCATCACACTTCATCAGTTTACTAGCCCTGGTCGATAATTTATGCTATCAATTTAGGACACTAAATTGACTAAAAAATTTGGCGATGTTGCTGGGAAAGTGTAACTATGTAGCCTTATTTCTTACATCTACAAAAATTAATAATTTCTTAAGTATGCTCTCCTCCTACACTTTGTGTGATCTGGAGGATCAAAAAAATATTTTTTTTGTTAAAAAAAACAAAAAACAAAAAACAAAAAAATTGAAAATATAATATATATCATTTTATTAACAAATCATTTTAAAAAAATGAAAAAATAAAATAAAATTTGTCATATTTTTCTTTATTAATAAATTTTAATTAAAAAAAAAATCAATAAATTATTTTGTTTGGTAAAATATATATATATATATATATATATATATATATATATATATTTTTAATTTTTTAAAATATAACATATGTAATTTTATTAACAAAACAAATAAAATAAATTTCATTTTCTTTATTAAATAGTTTCTTTTTAATTTAAAAAAAAAAAAAAAAAAAAAAGGGAAGAAGAAATAAAACAATTAACAAAACACACAATAAAAACAAAACATATAACCTTTCATAAAATCAAGAGGCCGAGAGCACTAAACTCCGAGAAATCACAAATAATAATAAAAAAACTTGAGATCATATAATAATACCCATGAAGGGCCACAGCATGAAGATAAACACATTATATATACATCAAGGTCATGTGTAGGTTGAACAGACCAACGATTTCGTTTTCTCTTCCAGCGCACAGGCTCTCTATGACTTCAACTCTCAATACAACCTGCAAATCAATTTTCAAATCTCTGCGTTGTATGGTATTTCAACTCATAGAAAAATTCGGCAATAAAAGAATGCTTGGTAACCTGCATCTGGAGGTCAAAAGACGCTGTGAATGTTCCTCCCCACGCTAAAGTTGTGTGCCCAGTAGTGGCAGTTGCTATTACTGTGAAGCAGTATGACAAAGTCAGACTATCAATTATGCAATTTTTAAACAAAAACCCCATTGAAACTACAACACACGGAGTGTTTTTTTTTTTTTTTTTTTTTCTTTAGCCAAATTTTACACCTGCAACAAAATTAAGATTGTATGAATGGAATTTGTAAAATCGTTGCGCAAATTCGTTGTACAGATCCATTTTTGCAGCATAGATGTTCGAATTGAAATCAAATACTCTGATGAAACTCATGAATTTGATGCATGTGGCAGTGGTTGAACCTTCCCCCAGTGATTCATTTTGTTGCCAGAGCAGAAGAGCATTTCCAGAAAACGCAACTTTATTTGACATGTGATTTTAAAACGTGAATTCAGAGCAAATCAAGGCAAATCGGAAAAAATTGAGACATGGGTTTTTTTCAGAACAGGGTCAATCAAATAACCCAGAAATGGTTTTGTGAATTTCACAACCGTTAGAGAGAAATTTGCGGTTCTTCAAAGCCCTATTTTGTTAACTGCGTGAGAAAAAAACGTTTTTTTTAATGCAGCAATTATGGTTGGATAAGATTTGATTTTTGATTTCGCCCATGATTCAGTTTTCCTGATTTCCAGAAAGTAGAATTAGAATAAAAAACGAATTCTATTGATTTGATTCAATCCACCCATACGTGTCAACCAGATGAATGAAATCATTACAAGAGTCGTAATATGTAATTTGATGAAAGTCTACGCTTGGGTTTCTTCCATGCAGAGCCATATTCTGATAATCTCGTGGCTATTAGAGAAGGGTCCTTTGCACACCTCGACTTTGATATAATGAGAAATATCCCACAACATTATTGAGTAGGTCTCATTCAAACGCTTGTGCACTTTGTTAAATGTGACTCTTTGGGTTTGGCAAATGACTTTCTTTTACTTAGTTTTCTTTCTGAGGGGACGAAGACAAAGACTTTGGATCCTTATCTTTTGATATGCGGGTTGTTGCTGCATCAACAGTAGATTTGTTTGATTTTATTTTCTCAGGAAAAGGAGAAAGAATCTGAATCCAATTAGTTCAGGATATTGCTAGAACACTAGATGCTTTTCTTCAGCAAGATAAATAATAATAATAATAAAATAAAAATAAAAATAAAAATGAAAATGAAAATTTTGCATCAATAAAACAAGTAGGGTATTGTTCATTTTTTTCTGGAGAATGTACTGATTTATTTAAATGAAAGACGGATTATTTGCATAGGTGTGTATACTTAACTTTCTTTTCAGGATTTTGGCTACAGAAATGTGCACATTTTGCTAAAACATCAATTTTGTCGCTGAGAAACTTCATTGTTTCACCCAAATTTCAAATTAGCCTAACTTTCTCTTCCGATATCGAATTTCAACGATTCAAGCGTCGTTGGAAATATTTCGACGAGATCTACATAATGAGAAAACTATCATCAAAGTTTGAAACAGTAAAGACTAAAGTAATTTTTGAAAAGACACAACAGGTAACTTGAGGCACTAATTTCGAAACAAGTATAAATTCTTTTGGTTTTTCTTCGCAAACTTCTTTTATTTGTACCAATTCTCAGTTTTTTTGTGTAGATATCATAACCAGAGAGATTGATCACCTCTCTCTTTTGATAATATTACATTCCATTGCAGAAGAAGTACTAGTTATATTGTGCAAGTTTCAGGAGGAAAGACAGATGACTACAAGAGAATAGTGTCTCTCTCAGAGACTACATTTCTTTTACAAGAAAATGATCAGCAACAAAGAAAGAAACATCAATGCATGAGCACATGCTAATGCAAATCAGATCCAACACTTGTAAGTCTTTCAGATGCCAGTATCTCCATTGCATCCATGCTTCCTCAGTCAATAAAACACTCACCTCATTTCCCTTTACCTTCGCTATTGTATTTCTATTTAGTCATTCAATAAAATCCTCGTCTCATTTTCCCTCACTGCTCATTTTTTTTCCCAGTCATTATATTTTCCTGCCCCGCTTTCACTAACAATAAAACCATTTAGCTCCTCTACAAAGCTGATTCATTTCATTTCCATTTTCATCCTGTCAATTAAACCTTTATCCACTGCAAAAAAAAATCATCCATAGTCCTTCAAAAATTATTATTTGATGCTCGCATTAGTTGATGGAGGATTTCTTAAGGTCTCCCTTCTAACAAGTCTTGGCCTATCGACATCAGCACATTATCTAGGTCCAAGACTAGAGTACTTAATAGTACCTTGAGGATTGCATACATTAATGACAAGTTCTCTCGCTGACAATCATGGGAATACATCAATGTCCCTTGATCGTCAGATCTTGCAAGTGGCTCGACATCAGCCCATTTATTCGCACTTTGCAAGATGTACTTAGGTACCTTGGTACTCATTGACATTAATGGTGAGTTTGTCTCGCATTGGTTAACAACATTCATTAATGGTCGGTAATCCAATGACTTCTCTTCATGCTTGACATCAACACATTTATTCGCATGACTAGAATTGTACCATCGGATTTTGTAGCGATTGAAGACTACATCATTTCAGCAGTTTGCAGTAGGAATCAATTTGTATCAGCAGCAATAAAGATCCCAATCTTTCCATCAGCACAAAGAGAACAAAGAGAACAAAGAAGTAGATCAAATTCATTTGTTTACATAATTCATGATCCAACAACATCAATAGCGACACTCTTCAGTATACACAACTCATCCACATTTAAGGTAAGTGAAGGTATGTGGTTTTCTAATTTTTAGTCATGTAATTCAATAGAATGCTAAAATTGTAACTTTGGAAAAATTTCTCATTCCCTTTTTCACATTGTCATATCTTTAGTTGGGGAAGGGACATCATTTCATATCCACATGTCATACACTATCACACATTTTCATTTCATTTCCACCTGCATATACTTCCCAACCAACTATTGTTGCAACATGATCCAAAAGATTATATGCCTTGCAAATGATCAATTCATTGATGAAGTATTTGATTCTAAATGTTTTCATGAACTTTGATGCAACAAAAAAAATAAAGCATTGTTACACAAGAACCATTGCTCAAAAAAACCGGTTGTCACACAAGAACCAGCCATTAAAAAATGTTGCAATCAAATGTATTATACTTTGCCAAAAGAAAATATTATAAAGCAAAATTTGGAACGAATCAATATCAGTCAAAACTCATAAAATAACAACTCATAAACAAATGAATCATTGCAATAGTTGCATGATGACATGCAACAACTTCAATTGGAGGGTATGTTGAGTCTCAAAAGTGTTTTCCATATTCATACATATTTCTATTATGTCATTACCATTTAGCTCTCATTTCATAACTATATGACCTAAAACCCTACATCAAGTAACCATTTTCATAAATACATGGGTTAGGATCATTGTCTTCCAAAGTTATTTATTTTATGTGTTTAAAATGAATTTATGATTAGAAACTAGAAAATTAACATAGTTTCATATATCTATATATATGTTATGAGTTTTGTGACATGTGTAGGTCAAAAGGAAGCTTCTAAAAGACCTTTATGTGGCCTCCCAAAACCAAATTCGAATTTGAATGGAGAAGATCATGGGATCATGAGGATATGTGTCTCATTTCCTTTTTGTATTGAAACTCTAAAAGGATATGTGTCTAATTTCTTATTTGTATTGAAACTCTAAAAAGACATGTGTCTTATCATTTCCTATTTTGATTGTAACTCTAGAGATAGAGAGAGAGATTCATGGACTCTCATTAATGAGATAACTTCTCATATTTTATGTAAATAGGAGAAGCTTTCTCCTATCAAGAGTAGTGAAAAATAGGAGAACAAGAGAAAGAATTATAGAGTGTCTTGTAACAAAGTTTAGGATGGAATGGGATGTAGATTTGTGAGTTTATCAATAAAGAAGTTCTTTGATATTGTTTTTATTACAACTTTAGGGCGCTGAAGAATTTCACCAAATTGGTGACAGAGGGCCCCTGCTATTCGAGGAGGTTTTACATGTTTTCTAGATAAGTCACTTTCAATTCTATTTTGTCATATTTCCTTACTTAAATTGCTTTATGAAATAATAGCTTTTAGCATAATGTTTCATGTCATTTGCTTAGATAAAATATCCTCATGATATTGCAGTTAGTCTCTTTCTTAAGCTCTTCCAATACATCTCTATTAAATGAATGGGATTCAATTGTGATATTCTGAGTTATTAGCATTTTATTTTCTGTTATTTAGTTAAAAAGAAGATCCTTATTATACTACAGTTAGTCTCTTTCAAAAGCTTTTCCAATAAACCTCTAAATCTCAGATGAGACTAAGTTGTAATATTGTGAGTTATTGATTGTTTTGCTTCATAGAAAATCCTTATCACATTATGATTAATCTCTTTCAAAAGCTCTTCCACTAAACCTCTAACTCATGAATGAGATTTAGTTGTAATGTTATAAGTTGTTTTAGCATTTCCTAGGAGATCCTTACTACATTGTAGTAATCTTTTTCTCAAGCTCTTCCAATAAACCTCTATCAAATGAATGAGATTTCACTGTAATGTTCTAAGTTACTGTTTGTTTCTGCATTTCCTTTTCTATTTTAGGGGATCCTCATTGCATTAGAATTAATCTTTTTTACAAGCTCTTCCAACAAATCTCTAACTAAATGAAATAGATTAAGTTGTAGTGTTTTGAGTTACTTTTCATTTCATGAATTTTCATTCAGAAGCTGTAATATCCATGGATTAGAACTCTATGTTTTCATCGTTTTCTAGTTAAGAACAGAACTTGCAAATAAACTCTATTTTAATTCATTTATTAACATTTCATTTTCTTCCTTTTGACATAGATTTAACTTCATCTTTTTAGCATAGAGTAGCATACTAAGAATCAAACATAAAAAGCCCCAAAACATCAATAAAACACTAAAAACAACGAAGTAAGAAAAATGGATACTTAGGCACATATAGTGCATCACACTTCATCAGTTTACTAGCCCTAGTTGATAATTTATGCTATCAGTTTAGGACACTAAATTGACTAAACAGATGGCTGATAAAATCCAGGCCAAACCTGATGCTTGAAATACTTCTCTCTTTCATCATGGCCTCATCAAATTGCTTGTTTTAGAATAGTTGAATAAATTAAACAAAGATTGGCTTACATTATTGTACTTGAGTGGTTATGAGCTAGATGTTGCTACCCCTTCTAGAAAAACTCAAAAATATCAATCAAAAATTCCTAGGAAAGAGAAAGAAACATAAACAGAACATATAGTAAAGACTTCCACAAGCACAGGGAAAAGGATGACTAGAAATCAGAGTAGAGGAAAAGGTAAATTAGTTGATATTCTAGAAGTAGTTCAACTTGAAGAAAGTCCAGTTTTGCAGCCTTTGCAAGTGACAGAGGCAGAAATTCAGAAAAAGAACAAGGGGGCTAAGAAACTTGAGTTTGCACAAGAGGAACATGGTTTCATTTTGAGACCAAGAAATCATGTAGCAAGATCAATGCAACAAACAGAAAAGATATCAGAAGTGCCCTTCGAAATAGCAGAGCCAGCAAAGAGAAGACAAGGAAAAGAACTTGTGCAAGAGACAATCCAGATAGAAGTTTTACAAGAACAACTCAGAGAGGCTAGAAATGAAGTGATACAAGCCAAACTAGAAGGTAAAGAGTTGATGGAGAAGGTGTCAAAGCAGCTAGACTTCTATGATGAAGTTGCAGAAAAAGCCAGAAGGATGGTGAAGAGGACTCTACCATTGCACATGATGTTAAAGCATATGTACAAAAGGAATAGATGGTTACAGGCAATGAGAAATGGGTTACAAAAACAAGTCAAAGGATTGGAAACTCAAGTAGAGTTGATCAAAAGTGAACTCTCAAAAAGAAAACTTAAGTTTTTAGTTGAAGTAGCAAGCACCTCTTGAGTATGGAAAATTTCTCACATTTTTGCCTATATTGTCCTAAATCAATAATTTAAGCAATAAACATGGTTAGAAAGGCTATAAGGAGTAATAATAAGGTAGAAAAAATTACCATAAAATTATAAAATTCAAACTTTCATAGCAACTCCCCAGAGTTAAGATGGAAATCTGCTACGTAACAAATGTAGCATATCATTGATGAAAATTCAAGTGAAAATTTGAGATGGAGGAGTTCTAATACTATGAATTCATCTAAAATGCATAAGAGAAGACTCTAGAACTTACAAAAAAATCAAATAAATACCAGAGGAATGTTTTTGTAGCTTGCTACCAAATTGTGCTACAAAACTGTCAAACCACTTTTTCTACGTTATAAATTTTGGTTTGTCATCAGACAACAGGAAAATCAAATCGGTTACAGGTCATAGGGGTATCCACATCATGAGACAAAAAACTCCTATTTTATAGGAACAAAATTCAACAAAGTCAATCATGTCAGCACATCCATGTGGCAGGAGCACATAAGAAAATTCAGCAAACTTAGCATTTGGTTTGATTCGATAAGGTTCAACAACAAAAATTTTGAGGGCTCATAAATTGATAAAATCCTATTTGAATTCAAATTGTATCAAAATAGAAAATCCCTAAAAAATCTCAATATGTTTTGTAAATCAAATAGGATTAGGTCTCTTAGCATGATAATCGAATATGGCCTCAGGTGGCAGATTTTGTAATTAATGGAATATGGAGATGTTTCTCTATATATTTGTATTTGTTTGACCCTGCAAAGGATTGAGGAAGTGAGAAAGGCCACATTTGTACATTTTTATCCAGTTAATATATTTGCAGCAATACTATGTTTTTAACTTGAGATTCATTTTTGGTTTTGTTTCATCCATTCATGTTTTATATTATTAGCTTTCACAGCTTGTTTGATTACTTGGAATTCAATACAATTTTTCTCCAGCTTCCTTAAAATTTGTTGTGATTGAATGTAAATTTCCACTTCGCATTAGTTAAACCAAAAGTGCCTCAGTTTCCACAAAACAAAGTTTTTATCTGATTAAAGTTTTCTTTTAACTGACTCCATGCCCAATGGTGGTGATTATCACACTTTCTTTCACCTGCAAAATCATACAAAGATCCAGAGTTAGCCATCTGTAATTGAGCTTATTCAGAGCATTATCCAATATTTCTTGAGAGAGCCCTCTCATGCTATAAGGGATAACTTCTAGCTATAAGTGGTTTGAAATAGTTACTCTTGGTTGAAGGTTGACACAACCCAGCCTATCATATCAGGTGATAACATTTTGGTGCGTCTTCCAGGAGCCAAACTATGCATTACCCTAGGGGATTCTTTTCAAAGTAGTTGAACTATCGAAGGCAACAAGTGATCAAACATTTTGAGGTTGTACTTCTACCTTGGCGTCTCCACTGGAATCTTCAGCTTAAAGGCAGAACCTAAGAATATTTACCCGACTAGAAATCCATATCCAGATCCATTGAAGATAGTTGATGATCCAGAGAAAATTCTCAGAGGAAATGGTAGCTCATCAAAATTAGGTACTCCATATCTCTTAATATCTTCATCTTTACCCTTTGGAGGTATTCAAAGTATTGAGGACATAAATTTTGATGAAAAGTTTGAGCAAACACTTTTTAGATCTAAATCATAAAATAAATTAACATAAATTTTCCTAGATCTACAAATACTAGGGGTAGACACCACATTTGTTGTTTCCAAATAAGATAAAGAAGGGTTTTGGGAAATTGTCACATCATAATTGTGATTGGAACAGGATCCCTTTGAATTTATGTTGAGAATAAAAGCTGGTATCCCTTTACCTAAATGGAGTTATTTTATTTCTGAGTTGAAGGTTCCTATAACACAGTTTCCTACAATCACATATGTTGTTACTACTACTCTTACTAGTTTGATAGCTACCTCCCCTATTGTAGTTTCTGCTAGTACATCTATTGTTGTTACTTCCTCAATGGCAGGAGTTCCTCCTCCTCCTCCTCTTGTAGGCCCTACCAGATATGCCCCTCTTGTCTTGCCTACCCAACTTCATGATCTGCCATAGGGATATGCTACTAAAATAAAAACTTTTGGAGGTGAGAAGGGAATCACTGCGGAATAACATGTTGACCAATTTAATGATTTTATAGACTTAGAGGAGGTGTATTACAAATATGTTAAGATGAGATTGTTTGTACAGAGTTTCATTAGTGAAGTCAGAAAATGGTTTAAAGCCTTAACCCCAAGAAGTATACAGAACTGGGATAAATTAGAAGACAGTTTCTTAAGGAAATGGGGAAGTAAGGTGAATCATTTTCAAGCATTGACTGAATATAATAATTTGAATAAAGAAAGTAATGAATCAGTGCAATATTTTTCAAAGAGGTTTAAAAAAGTATATAATTTCATTCCTGCTCATATAAAGCCTCCCCAGGGGCTGCCCAATTGCATTATGTTGAAGATTTTGATTGTGAGTTTTCCATTTTACTGAGAGAGAGGGAATATGCCACTTTAGCTAACATGAAAAATGATGTTGTTAAGGTGGATTTCAACATGGCTGTAGAAAAAAGGTCTAAAGTTGGGAAAGGAAGAGTAAAGGAGGAAGACCAACCTTCTACATCTTCAGACGTAAAATTTGACAATATGATGAAAACCATGGAAAAGCTAATGGAGAGAATAACACTTGGAAATAATCCTCCTATTGCAAAAATAGAACCACAGATAATAAATCCAAATTCTAGAATACCTCATATTCAACACAGACCAAAAGAACAAAGAAACCAGCCTAATCAGCAAGTTAGGCCCCCTTTCCAACAAAATCTAGTAGATGAAGAAGAAGCCAAAAATTCAATAAGACATCATACATTGTTTGGATGAGGATGAAGCAAGGATGTTTTTAACAAAGGAAGAGCATGATGAATCTAGTAATGACATGTTTAATGATGAAACTATAAAACAAGTGGAATACCAGAAAGGATATCAGCATGCCATTTTTGAGATGCAAAAACAGTATATTGAGGAATAGGAATGTCCCTATAATTTCCAATAAGAATCAGCCTACGAAAACAGATGGTCCAAAGGATGTTGAACAGAAGAAAGATGCTCCAGGGAAATAAATTGAAAAATCTCAACCAATTTTTAGCCTAGAAAATGAGATTAAAATTGTTGTCCCCATTGGAGAAATAATAAAAGCTACAAAATACAGGAATCAAATTGTGAAAATTCTTAACACTCATGCTAGACCCTCTCATACTCTAAATGTGCAAGAAGATCACCCTACCATATTCTTAAGACCTAGAGTGGAAGATCAGCAAAATTAAGAAGTGCCACCATTTTATGTAATTTTGAATATTCATGACATGGCATTACACAATGCTATGTTAGATTCAGGGGCATCTCAAAATTTAATGCCAAAATTCATCATGGAAAGATTGGGGTTGGACATAACCTGACCATATAAGGATTTATTCTCATTTGATTCTAATAGAGTTCAATGTATAGTCTTAATCAAATATTTGGTTGTTGGTCTAACTCAGATCCATGCTAAAAGTGTAGTGATGGACATAATTGTAGTAGATATTCCACATAAATTCGATATGTTGTTATCTAGATCATGAGCAGCCAAGATCAAGGGAACCATGCAAATGGACATGTCCTACACCACTATTACTGCTTTTGGTGAGCAGAGAAATTTATATAGAGAGTCTAGAATGACATATATGGTTAGCAACAAAGATAAACCTCAAAATTTCCTAGTTTATGCAGTGGAAACAGAGTTAGGATCATATATACTTTTCAATGAAGTCACTAATGAAGCAGAAAATCATCATGTACAGCAGAGGCTGTAGGTTGAAAGAATTGACAGTGAAGGTTGGTGTCACATGAGCTTTGATGATGTTGCTGGTAGAGATGGAGTTGGTGCAGGCATTTGGATAATCAGCCCAAGAGATGAAAGTAATTTATGCTCCTACATACTCAATTTTGATTGCACAAACAACATGGAAGAGTATGAAGCTTTGGTTTTGGGTTTAGAATTTTGAAAATTTTAGGTGCTCAAAGGATTTCAGTTTAAGGTGATTTTGAGTTGGTTATTAAACAAGTAAATGGCACCTATCAAACCAAATATTTTAGAATGAGAGCATACAGAAATTTAACTCTTGAATTGCTGGAAAATTTTAGAGTACAATTTTACGATAAGGCCTAGACAGCATAATGGTATTGCAGATTCCTTGGTTGTTTCAGCCAGCCTATTTACAATTTCCATTCATTCCAGCAAGAAATATGAAATTTAAATCAGACATAGGCCAGCCATCCCTGACAACATAAAAGATAGCAAGTATTTGAAAATGATCAATAGGTCGGAAATTTTCTAGAGTTGAAAGAATAATTTGAAACCACTCAAATTGATCAGCAATATATGTTTGTTGAAGCTAAAACCAATACAGAGGTCATTCAACTGAAAAAATAATTATATAAAAATAAATAAATAAAATAAAATAAAATAAAAAATCCGAAAGGGTTGATTCCACTTGAAAAATTGTTTGATCAAAATGATGTAGCCAAGAATCCTAAGATACAATCTCATGATCAAGAAGTTGAAAATTGTAATCTTGGTACTGTAAAAAATCCTAAGTATATTAAGTTTTCCAAATTCCTTTCTTCTGAGGTAAAACTAAAATATGTTGATTTGATGAAGAAATACATAGATGTCTTTGCATGGAATTATGCAGATTTGAAAGAGTGTGGTCCTAGTACCATCCAGTAGACAATACCAATAAAGGAAAATGAAAATCCTTTCAAACAAAAGTTGAGGAGAATTAATCCACTACTTCTGCCATTAATTGAAAAAGAGACTAAAAAGTCGTTTGAAGCCAGGATCATAGTACCATTGAGTTTTTACAGGTGGTTGGCCAACTTGGTACCTGTAATGATGAAAAATGGGGAGATCAGAATAAGTATTGATTTTAGAAACTTAAACAAATCCTCACTAAAAGACAATAATTCTCTTCCCAAGATGGATCACATATTGTAGAACATAGTAGGATCACAAATACTTTCAATGTTAGATGGTTACTAAGGATATAACCAGATATTATTGCATCCAAATGACCAAGAAAAGACAACTTTTACCATGCCCTAGGGAACATTTATGTATGCAAAGATACCTTTTGGAATCATGAATGCAGGGAAAACCTTTAAGAGGGCCATGGACATTTCATTTTCAGGAGAAAGGTACAAATTTGTAGTTGTATATTTGGATGACATTACTATGTTCTCAAAGAAGGAAGAAGAACATATCAAACACTTGGAAAATATTCTTCAAGAATGTTGAAAATTTGGTATTTCTTTAAACCCTACAAAAAGTGTTTTTACCTTGACAACGGGAAAATTATTAGGTCATGCAATATCAAAGGAGGGGATTAATATTGATCCAAACAGAGTTGTTTCTATTCAAAAGATATATCTACCCAGAAACATAAAGGAAATTCAATATTTTTTAGGCAAGGTGAAATTTTTAAGAATATTCATTCCTAACTTTACAGAAATTGTGAAACATATTAAAAATATGCTTAAGAAAGATTGTGATATTAAGTGGACAATAGAGGCTAAGCATTCATTTGAAGAAGTAAAAAAGGCTCTTACTCAAGCCCCAGTACTCATTAACCCTGATTTTTCAAAAGAATTTCTAGTTTTTACCTTTGCTTCAGAACATTCCATTGCAGGAGCATTGTTACAGAGAAAACAACACGGTAATGAACCCATATCATTCTTCAGTAGGACACTTAGGAATTATGAATTGAAGTATAGCATTATGGAGAAGCAAGCTTATTATTTGGTGAAAGCACTTAAATATTTCGGGGTATATGTCATCCATTCACATATTGTTGCTTTTGTACCTTATGTTGTAGTAAAATATATATTAACCCAAGCTTATCCAGATGGTAAGAGGAGCAAGTGGATTGCTACTTTACTTGAATATGATCTGGAAATCAAGCTGACCAAATTGGTAAAAGGACAAGGACTAGAAAAGATTATGACTCAATCCAATTTTCACTGTATAGGCATTATTCTTATAGCATAAAATTCAAATCTAATGGTAGATGAAGAGTCGATCCATGTTGAAGAAAGGCTTACAATGTCAGACTGGTATAAAGATGTTATTTTTGTTCTGCAACATCATAGATCTTCTCCTGAATTAACAAAATCAAAAGCCAGATTTGTCAAGCTGAAATCGGTGAGGTGTTGTATTTTGAATAGATGTTTGTACTGGAAAGACATAGGTGGGATACTTCTCAATTTTTTACCGGAAGATGAAGCTGAGAAAGTGACTAAGGAATTTCATAAAGATGATTGTGGGGGTCATCATTACTGGAACGCAACAGTAAATAAAATACTCAGAGCAGGTTTTTACTGGCCTTCAATGTTCAAAGATGTGTATAAGAAAATTGTTGCTTGTCATGAATGTTAGATCTTTGATGGAAAAAGAAAGTTGTTCCCAATACCCTTGAAACCCATTTTTGTGGAAGCTCCTTTCCAGCATTGGGGGTTGGATTTTATTGGGAGAATACATCTTGCATATTCAAGCTAGCATCAGTGGATCCTAACTGCCATTGACTATTTTAAAAAGTGGATTGAAACAA
This sequence comes from Pinus albicaulis, assembly GCA_034641835.2. Lineage (NCBI taxonomy): Eukaryota > Viridiplantae > Streptophyta > Pinopsida > Pinales > Pinaceae > Pinus > Pinus albicaulis. The sequence continues at coordinate 492,153,410 of CM076571.1, read as the reverse complement.
TTCCTATAAGACAAGACAAATTCATTAATCATAGAATTTTTGGAAAGTCGCATTCTATCTATATTTGGTTGTCCAATGAAAATCCTCACTAACAATGCTCAGGCCTTTAAATCAAAGAAGATGGTGAATTTTTGTAACGAGTATATTATCACCCTTGGTCATTCTACAGCTTATTACCCTCAAGGTAATGGCTTGGTTGAGTCATCAAACAAGAGCCTAATCAGAATTATAAATAAAATTTTGCAGGAAAATATGAGGTCATGGCACTTGAAACTTAAATTTGCCTTATGGGATGACAGAATTTGCACCAAAAGATCCATAGGGGTTTCTTCTTATGAGTTGGTTTATGAGACTGAAGTTGTGTTTCCTAGCTACCTTTGAGTTCCAGTGATGAAATTGTTGCAAGGATTGGAGGAAGAACTAAATGAAATTCAGCGGAGGATCAATTAGTCAATTGCTTTCTAGGAAAAAAGAGATGAATCTACAGAAAATATCAATAATCTCAAAACAAGGTTAAAAAGACATTTGAAAAAAAAACAAAAGAAGCAGATCTGAATATTCCTGATGTCGTTTTGAAATGGGAAGCTCGAATTGAAGGAAAAGCAAAACATGGAAAGTTTTAGAGCCTCTGGAAAGGGCCATATAAGATCTCAGTTTACCATGGGAATAATACATTTATACTGCAAGAGATGGATGGTCAACTATGTAAAGGAGGACCTGTCAATGGCAGGTTTCTCAATCATTATTCCTCTTGATTCAGTTAGCTGGAAAAACATCATTGTACATATTCCATTTTTCATTTTCAAATTTGCAAGTGTGGATGATCTCTTCAACATGTTTAAGCCCGAAGTGAAGGCCATAAGAACTTGGAGATGATGTCATCAGTTTTTAATATTTGAATAAGGCACCCGGTTTGCTATTTCTTTACTGCATCACATGGGAGCAGCATCCCATTTGGAGCCATTGTTATCCTTGATAACACTTAGAGATAGTTTGGAGTTAATTTGTCAAATTAGCTATGTTGCTAAATTTTCTAAAAAAAATAATATATGTACAAAATATCAATTTGGTCACCTAGTCAATGTGTAGAGTCAACATGAGTCTAAGTGGGGTCCACAATATGAGACAGAATCCAAATCATCATTTTTTTTGGTCTCACTTGTTCATGATTATTTTTTAGCCACTTTTCTCAGAATTCGTAGCAAGTCAAATTATGAAAACTGTTAGACTCCTGTATTTCATAGTATCACAAGGTGACTGATTATTTCTTATATTTTTTCATACTGAAAATAATATTCCATGGCTATCATTTATTTTTAGAGAAAGAAAGGGAACTCCTGACTGTAAAGAGCTTCAAAGGAATCAATCTGCCTCTTCGTCCAATAGAAGGACGGAAGTGCTGCTGAAAAGGTGTGATGGGGATCTGTTGTACTGTACAATAACCCTCCCTTTTTTCAAAATTTTAGAATAAAATTCATTTAGAAATAGGGTCCCTTTTTCTTTTAATGTAGGAATAAAATACTTAGAAATAAAGATTCATTGTTTGAAAAACTCATTGCATATCTTTATTACCAAGCATGGACAAACAAAATACAACATTCAAAACTTCCGATCCAATCAAATATAAAAGAATTTATCATATAAAACAAGTCAATTATAAAAAGTCCCATGAACAGTAATCGCAATCGGAAATCGGAGAAATCTTTAAAGAAAATTTTTACATAGAAGCTCAAAATCTCCGATGCGATTAGTTCAATCGCAAATTGCCAATCGTAAAGGATTTATGTTATACATTGTTTTTACATATTTTTGATGCGATGCGATCAATCGCAATCGCATAATCGGAGCACTTTCTAATAAATTCTTTGTGGTCAAATTCCCCGATGCGATATACTATAATCACAATCGGAAATCGGAGAAATTTGTATTGTGATATTTATGTACCATTTGAATATGTCTTATGCGATTGATATTCATACACTATACACTTATCACATCGGAAGAATTCAAAAATAGGTAAATTTATATTATTTCAGAAGCGCCAAATCTCCAATAGTACGGTCAACATTGAATAGAAAATCAAAACAAATATTGGTTTATGATTCTGTTTTTACGTGAGTGTGACCCAAGGAAAACATTTAAGTGTTATACGGAATCAATAAATAATGAATCGTGAGTTCATAATTTTTATAATTGTTCTTTTCACTTGCTTGTTTATCACGACTGATAGCTTATTGCCTTGCAGAATCAAAGAACACTAAACCCTTTCATTCGCAGACCAAGGGAAACAATACCAGATACCGAAATGTCGAAGAGAACAAGAAGAATGAAGGTTGTTGGTGCCGCTAAGTTTGTTGAGATTCCTACAGTCTCAAAGGAAAGGCCAGTAAAGCTGAAGCTAGTTACGGATACATCGTGTCAAGGGCTGGGCAAAATGACATGGGAAGGAGTTTATAATCTGATTGAGAGTGAAAACCCTAAAGTCACAATAGCAAAGGTATCAGTTCCGAATGAAGATAACTCAGATTTCGACTCTGATATTACTGAAAGAACACTTGAAAATTCATTCCTACATCGAATTGCAGCCAGAGCAAACATCATTCCTTATTATGATGTGATTCGATGGGTCATCGATAATGTAGAAATTAAGAACAGAATGTTTATTTCAGCTTCTGGAGCATCTTTTGGATCATTTAAAGCAGAAGACATTAAAGCAATGTATCATCTCCCTGATCCACAGAAGGTTTATAACAAATAATTTGTCAAAGAGTTTGTTGACAGTAATAAGGTTCAATCTGAACCTATCAAAGAATGGAGGAAAAATCCTGAAAAGCACAAAAATGAATCATTCGGTATGTATTCAGTAGATTCTCTTTTACCCCCATACTGCTATGTCGCTGCCATGATGTGTAGATTATTTGGTAATAACAATTCTGCTAGGTTTTCTATACAAATGGTTCCTTTAATCCTTGCTGTTGTCAATTCCGAAATTATGGACTGGGCTGTCATTCTTTCTGATAGGATAGCTAATAGGATACTCGAATATAGACAAGATAAAAACGCTGGAAATGCCACTCCCTTTTTCTTCTGTGCTTATATTCTAGACGCCCTTTGTTTCAATTCTGAGTTTCCCCTGTTAGGATGGAAATGGACTTCTAAAGATCCTACTCTGATTCATATATACCATAAACTCCTTTGGAAAGTTCATTTCAAAGATCATGTTTATAGAATATGTCATGGTTTCCTTATCCCAGTCTTTCAAACCATTTTCAATCGCTTCCCTCCTAGATTCTCCGACAAAGCTAAAACTGACTTGTCCTCAATAGGAGATTGGTTTGGAGAAGAAAAATTCACGTATGTCAGGATTTTCGGGAGTATTGTGGAACCCCATGTTCTCCCTCTTTTTGTTCCAGATAAACTTCTAGCCCAGGAAATATCCTATCAATTGACAGTTGAAGGAATGTCTAGATCTTTGAGCAACAATAAGAAAAGAATGTGGCCTTCTTTTCCATTCAATTGTGGACATTTTACTTTGAATGACTTCAAACATGCAGAAAAGGAAGTCGTCAAAATAAAGGACTTAAAATTCGCAACAATCCCGGGGAGATAGTATGATCCACAAAAGATAGCTTTTAATGTTATTTCTTCAGTTTCGATTGCTCGATTCGAGCATGAACCGAATGAATTTGATGATTTGTTTGTTTCATTAGAGAACCTTTCTCAAGTTTATAATTTGGCCAAGTCCAAATTCCAGAAAGAAGAGATGAATGAATTTATGTTATTTAGAAGACAAAGATTGTTGAAAGTTCCTCTAGACCAATTAAGAGTTCCTATGCAAGAGTCAAAAACAGAGGATACATCTGGCAAAACAGCAGGAGAAACATCTACCAGTAAGGTCACTACACAATCAGCTACTGGCCAGCCCATTGTACAGATACAAAAGGAAGTAATAGGAAATGATCCTGTTGTACATACTGAAAAGGTGAGCACTGATGGAAAACCTAATGTTCAGAAAGAGAATATTGATGGCAAATCCGATGTAAATACTGATCAGCAGTCCACAGCTCAAACAGAGAAAGAATGCACAAGTACTAATACTAATGTGCATAGTCAAAAAGAAGGATCAGACTGAAAAACTAATGAACAAGAAACAAATACAGAGAAATTAGATACACAACTTGGAGGAAACAAAACTACTGAGAAAATAGTAGACTCTGTTGATCCTAATGTTTCCTCACAATTGTTGAAACAATATAATCAATTTGCTCATCAATTAGGACTGCAGGATGATTCTAAAGAGAAAGAGCCAGAAGATCAGGATGTTGAAATCATTCCTGAACATCCTACAGGGCAAATTATATTGAATATTGAGGAAATTCCTCCCCTGGATATATTCTACAATCCTAAACATAAAGCTGTTGTGAAAAAACAGAGAAAGAGAAGAAAAATCGATCAAGACACGTTTTCTGCTTCACAGGAGGAGTTCATGAATATTGTTTATAAGAATGCTAAAGTGAATCCATCTGAGGATCTCACTAAGTTGTCGCAATATGCAGGAGCATACAGTGCTGCAACGATAGATAAAGTTGCGGAGGTTTCTCAGTTAATGACCCAAAAAGATCTACATATAGCTTTACTTGAAGAACAAGCTAATGAAAATCAGCAGAAGATTGCTCAATTGGAACATCAATTACAAGATCAAGAGCTCAGATCTAAAGAGCTAGAAGAGCAGCTTGCCATAGAAAAGAAGAAAGTTGATGAACAGGCTTTAAGCAAACAGCAATAGTTGAATCAAGAAATTTCAGAGCTACAAAATTTGTTGCAAAATGAGAAGAATACGAAGATTGTGCAAGAAAAAGAATTTCAAGCAGCTTTAGATAAGTTCAAGGATTTCCCTAAATTAAATGAATTCAAATCGGAGGCTCTTGAAGTCAATAAACTGTTGTCTCAACAGTTAAATGAATTTTGTACAAAATTAACACAAGCAGAACCATTTTGTGATATCACATCATCCTTGATCCAGGACATAATTACTCTCGGGCAAGAAATTGATGACGCCGATGAAAGGATTTCTGAATTTCTTACTTGGCAAGATATAGAAAAAGGAAGAAAAGCTAATCTTCCTAGGATAGAAGAAAGACATAAAGAGATCCTGTTTACAGAGTGGGAACAGCAGTTAATGAAAGCCGAGAGAGCTATATCAAGAGCTAGAAGCATGATGAGTAATATAACACAATTTATCAATGACAGCTTGTATGCAATTAATCTCATTTCAGATTGTGTTCCAGGCAGTTTACCTAAAGTTAAAGAAACTGATTACAGATGGAAAGAAGAAATAATGAATAAAAGTCAATAGATCAACAAGCTTCAAACAATATCTTGGGACAATATGTGGACTTATCGAATTAAGCCACACAATCAACAATTAGCTATTAAATTCCTATCAAACGCTGTTAATTGTTTGATTCCAGAATTCTCCGATGCCACACACGCTGGACAGTTACATTCCAAGATGAGTCATCCATCGGAGGTCCAGGAAATGCTGAAAATTTTCCACCTTGCTACATTGAACGAGAAGCAAAAGCAATGAATCAGTTTCACAAAAGATAGCATTTCTGTTTTTAAATTTAATAGATTGTAGCAGTAGTAGTAGGATTCTGTTTTCATGTAATGTCATATTTAAACCCCTCTCATGCATTGGAGAAGGGGTCCGGAGTTGTAATATTTTTGACTTGGAGATTACATTTCTGTCCTCCATTGACTCTTATATTTTATAAAGGATCACATCTGGTGATTTTTGTGCGGAATTATTTTTAAAGAGTTGCATTTCTGTACCTTGGATTTGATTTTGCATTGTAATTACTGGATCAAAGTATCGGATTTCATTTGAAACTTTCAAGATGGATAAGGTATTTTTATCTATTCACTGTTAATTTTTTTTGTTATATGATATTCTCTTTTAAATTTGCTATCATTTATATATATTTCGTTTTCACAATATTTCTTTATATATCATTTTTTATTATATTAGAAATATTCACCTTTCATAAATGTATGTAAACTGATATACAATGATGAATACAATATGCTAATATAACTCTGTTTAAATTCTTAAACAGAGTTATCTTTATTTGTCGCTGCACATTTCAATTAAACTTTAATGCATTTTTATGGTTATTGTTAAATTGGAATAATTTTAAGTTGTATTCACATATAATACCCGGGTTAGTCTTAGAATTTCCTTATCAGTACTTAAACTAGATTAGATAGTTTCATTTCAGTCGTTTAGTCCCATTTTCATTCATCCAAATCAATCCATCATCAACTCATTAATTATAAGGAAATTGGTCCTTTCAATCCAGTCGGAGCCACCATACCAAACGGATAAGGAGTTGTCCTAAGGTCCCGACCGGGTGGTTTTCCCCAATGTTTGAAGCAGAGATTTTCTACGCTTCAACATGATCAAACTTCATTTCTGCCCTCGTTCCATTTCATTTCATTCACCCTCTTTGCCCCCCTCATTTCCTCCATATTCTCCCATGATTTGAATCCCATTCAAACCCCGAAAAACCACATATATAACCTTTTGGGGCTTATTGCTTTATAAACCCATTTATTATAAAGTTTCGGACTTTATTTTATATGCTCTGCCACCCATCGACAGTAGTGTTCGTTATATATATCACAAATTATATCTATAACAAGAGCCGTTCAAACCATTGGTGGGACCCCTTGTACCTTTATCGCAAATCATAACAATTAACTGCAATGTTCTTAACGCTAAACTTATAAAATAACCGATGTGATATGATGTGGGACCCATTCCCTGCCATGCTTCCTTTTTCCATTCCATTTCCTTTTAAATACATTAAAACCTTACCTTTTTCCGACCTTTCCACTTTACTCTTCCCCCTTTACTATTTCATTGCTTTTTCATTCCCAATAGCGATTAAAGTGGGGCCCTCATCGCATTTTGCAGCTTTTATGTGTTTTCACATTGGAAACTAAAACTTAAAATATGTGATGGTTGATTTTTTGATATCACGTCACATTTGACTTACCTTTGTGAGCATCCACAGTCTATCCATTTTAATTTTCAATGCGGTAAGTCAGCCCCACCTCTAAAGTTCCGCCTGCGCTTTACATCCTTTGCAATACTTTGATATATCGTGGATATCATATAAACTCCATAAACACTTACCGCTTTAAACCTTCGTCGATTCATAAAACTCCGCCGCATAGCCAGTGGGTCCCTCTTCCCCGCATTTCAAAAAGTTTAAAAGTTAACCCCCGCAGCTTATAACTAAACGTTATGAATTGCGATGTGCGCTGCGGTCGCGGTCCCACTTCTTCCCTGCCACGTCACTCATATCCTCCCCTACACATCGCCCTTCGCACTCTTTAGTGTTTACACCATTTTCACTTATAACTAAATGTTACGAGTTGCGATATGCGCTGTGGTCTGGTCCCACCGACCCTCCATGTCACCTACCCTCCACGTCACCTCCCCTTTGCATTGCACCACCGATCATATTCTTTATGACTTAAACTGTAAAGGTTGCGAAATGCGCGGATGCAATGCGCTTCAAAATTGAAATTTGAAGGATTTCAAGTCCAGGTGAAATGATTTTTCACTATGTTTTGTGTATAACAGGTCAAGTCAGGCTTGCGAGGTTTATAGCTCATTTCATGAATAAAGGGCCAAAAGACCCGGCAAGGAGAAAATTATTTCCACTTCATCGCGCCACCATCTTCTTTAAATCTGACGACCTATGTTTCATTCCGGCCCCCCTTTACCATCCTAAATTTATCCTTGAAGGGGGGGTCCAGAACGAGTGGTTTTCAATAAAGGGACCCCCTTATGTGTCATTCTCTCATGAATTCGCACCCCCCCTCCTTAGATTACCACTTACCACTTCAAGGGGGGTCCAGAATACCATTTGTCTACTTCAAAAACCACTTTCCCCCAAATAAATTGGTATCAATTTGTAACAGAGAAAGGGGAGTAAGATCAGAGAAGCAGCAGTGCTAGCACCGCATTGGAATTTATCATCAGGCAAAGGTGGTCTGAATAACAAAGCCAAATGTCAGGACCTCCATTGGTTACCTCTTCGAAATCATCAAAACTTCCTCCACAGCTTATTGTTTGATCTTCTGAGGAGCCATTGAAGTATTTGGATCTACGAAGAGTTACCCATAATTAATCCCAGAGGCGGTGTTTCCGTCAGAGATGTCTTATCACCGCCTGCATGTCTCCACTTGTCCATTTTTTGCTTAAATGCAATCACTGCAGTAGTAAAATTAACCAACTTAAGTTTTCTATAAATATTGTATGTATTAGCAGTGTAAGGGAGGCCAGAAGGGAAAAACCATTCTAATAGACTCATTTTATTGTAAACACTCTCTTTTGGATGAATGGAGGATTATGTTGTTTTTCAGATTCTTGTGTTATGCTCTGTGGTGAAGTATTCGCCCATATAATTTGTTATTCTCCTATTTTCTCATATTGTTTGCTTTTCTTAACTACGGATAGAAACTTTAATGTAGGATTTACCATAGGGTACCCTACATAGTCTTGAAACAGTTCATTATGTTTTCTTCTAAGACCGAAATGTAGAATTCAGAGACGGTCTGCTCTGCATTCCCGTTGAACCTTTAAGATACTCCTCTTTTCCATTTCACAAGCTGTTAAGATCCATTAACATGGCTAGCTTGCCTGGTTTCACCTGACCTCAGTTATTCATCCATCTGAATTTGTTCACACTTATGAATCCATAGCCCAATGGCCCTTTTCTGCTGCCTCAACCAAACATCTTCAAACAAAACTCATTTCTATAACTAGCCTAATATCAGCACTCATAGTTATCAAGCTATATCTAACAGAGAGAGCCCTCTCTGAGTCCAGGAAGGCTAGGTCCTGGATTCCAAATTTGGTTTGATGTTTCACTCTGTGGTTCTATCTCTAGCCTTAAGAAATTACAGGGTGATAACATAATGGCGACCATACTGGGGAGCACTTGTTGAAAAAGCTTAGTGTTCCTTCAGAACTCAGAAAGCATATCAAATTTCAGATCTGTTTACTGATGGTGGGCATTGACCAGACACAAGAAGGTTGCATTATTCACCTGGCGACTCCACGATTCAAAGAACCCAGCTTTTGAGCAATCATGGCGACTCCACAACATACTGACCATAGTTCCTGCTGAACAAGATGACAAGGTTTGTGGCAGACCTTCTATCTAATGAAGTTTTAAATACATTCAAGAATCAGTTATCAGAATTTCAGCTTGATGAAGATTTTCTAGCAGCTGTCTTTCTCATTTTGAAGTCAAGAAAATTTAATCCTGAAGCTAAAAAATGTTTCTTCAGTTAGTTTTTGAAAGATATGAAACTGGTATTGAACTTTTGAATTCTCAAATTTAGTCATATAATTTCCGAGATCCTAAAGAATTCTTGGAAAATATTCCTTCCCCTAAACAAGATGAAATTGTACTACCTCTTGACTTACATATCGAGGATGATTGTGCTTTCAAGTCTCAGACTAAGATGTGGTTTAAAGGTTTAATATTGGGGATACAAGTGATCAACTAGTCATTGAAGGCCTAGAAGCACGTATTATACATCATGCTTTAATTGATCCTATAACATAGTATATGGAGGTTCTTCTTAGTCCAAGTTTTCAAACAGGTACTAATATGAAAGGAGTGTATTATTTTGTTGTGCTAAGTGTCCTTTCAGTATTAAAAACATGTACAATTTGTCTCCATTTGTTTGCTTAAGGAATGAGTATTTCAAACATGAAACATAGATGAATTAGTGAGTTTTAAGCATTAAAATAAGCCTAAATAACATTGTACATCAGTGTATAACAGAGAAATAACATCACACATAAGTTTTACACAGTAGGCATGATGAAGCAGTTCACCCCTCCTGGGCTACATCTGTTGCTCCAACTCCCAATGGCATGTCCCTCTTTTTCATTATGATGGAAATTGCAAATACATGTGTTTACAAGCCTCTAATGATTTTTTCTTTGCACCAGTGGCTTCATAATGCTAAAATTAGTCTAGGTAGACTCTTATTTCCCCAAAATTGGTCGAAAATTGACCTCCCAAAGCCTTTTCCCAATCTCAGCTAGAAAACCTCCACTGATTGTGGAGAACTGTAGTTAACTGCTGTTAGTTTGGAAACAATTCTAAAATTTTAGTATGGCACTAAATCCTCCACCAGAATAAATCATTTGAATTTAATTTTGGTGGTTAGGGTGGGGTGGTCACAAGCCAACCCCCCACCTTAAACCCTGCGGTTTATAGTTTTAAAACTCCGCAACAATGGAGCATAACCCAAAGGCATCAATGTTCTGAAGACCATGGCATTCATTACCATGCAAACTGCGTATGTGACCGTTATAGTTTTCCGCCGAAGGTTAAGGGTTATGAAACCGTTACATAACATTTTTATGTCACGGTGTGACATGTGACAACGACCACGAAAACCGTCGGAGTTATGTTTGTTGTAGCTGCCTGGTTAACTGTTTGATGTCGGGGTTTAAGCGTTTCCATGTGAACACGATCCACGAGGCTGCCGGCGGTCCCCCCCCCCCCCCCCAACATTCAAAACATTACAATTTAAAATAATGCGGAAGACTTATATGGTAAGAACCAAAGTGTAGCGGAGACGGTGGAGGTCTTTGCTGGCGTGCTAGAGGTCGCGAAGTCGAACCCCCCGAACCTCACATAAATTTTACACAAACCTCCTGGGGACACGTGGCAGCCTCTGGGCTTGCCATGTGTCACCCATCCAACGATGCCAAATAAACACGTACATCTCCATCTTTGGCCCTGGATGCACCACGTGGCAAGATCTGATTTGTTATGAGAAAAGGGAATATTCCTAGGATATGCCACCTGCTGACTGTACCTGCATGTTGACTAGGCATCCCAGTCACTCTTGTCACAAAAATTTTAGTTGTTTAGGAAAACAAACAGAACGTGATATCTTCCTCATACGACATCGGTTTTTTGAACCGTTCACGGTGCCAGAATCGCAAATACGAGACCTATCCAATCGCTCAAGTTCGCTACAGTTTCGAGCACTTTCAATTTTGAGCATAACACATGATCTCCTAATCACACCTCCCCATTGGGAAGATTTTGGACCCCAAAATACTTTAATTACCTTTTCAGAAGATGAGGGTACAGCTCCCTCACCTTTTCAACTTCCATCCACCTTGCCTTACTTGGTTTGTTTCCCTTGAGCCCAATTTGAAGATAATCGATACTTCCCCTCTTAGAAGTGCGTGTCCTCTTGTCAAGGATGGTATCCTCCTTGAGCTCATCCAGAAATTCTGGAGAGAAATATTCTATAGATGGCAGCTGAATATCACTCCCTTGATCATCAATCAAAGGAGGCTCATACAAACATAAATTTTCCACATTGACAATGGAATACATTTGCATATATTAAGGCAAGGCAAGTTGAAATGCATTATTACCAACTTGCTTGATCATCTTGAATGGACCATAGCAAATGGGTTTGAGCTTTTTACCTTATCCTTGCATCCTTTATTTGCTTATGTGCAACCATACTTCATCTCCTTCTTGAAACTTGTGATCAACTCTATGTTTTTCATGCCTCTCCTTGTATTTTCTTTGCCTCTTCTCAAGATGTTCTTGAACTTGTTGATGAATAATCTGAATTTTCTCAATGAACTTTCGAGCCTTGTCAATATCACTATGCCCATCAATTGCAACATCTTTCTCAAAAATGAAGTCTAATGGCGATTTCGGAAAATACCCAAATCAAGCTTCAAAAGGTGAAGTATTTGTAGAAGAGTGTTTTGCTCGGTTGTAAGCATGCTAAATGTAATGTAGTTGTTCATCCCACGACTTGGGATGTTTGCTGCAATATCCTCTCAATAGATGCACAACGATTCTGTTCACCACCTCGGTTTGGCCATCAATTTGCGGATGAAAAGCAGTACTCTTTTTCAACTTTGTGTCCATCATCTTCCAAATTTTGGACCAAAAATTCCCAAAAAACCTTGAATCCCTTTCAGCAGTTTGTTCAGCAGTAATGGTTTTCTTACATGGCATAAGTATACACATTTTACTGAATCTATCCACAACTACATAAAGATAATCATGTTGTTTTCTTGACATAGGTAGAGCTCCAACAAAGTCCATAGAGACACTCTCCCATGGTCTTGATGGTACCGTTAGTGGTGTGTACAACCCAAGCCTCCTATTGCTAGGCTTGCTTGTTGCACACATAGAAAAACCTCTTATAAAACGTGACACACTATCTATCATGTGAGGCCAATAACAATACCTTTGTAGATGCACCACTATTTTTCTTACCCCAAAGTGTCCAGCAATAAGAGACGAATGGGCCTCTCTCATAACACTAGGGCTCTCTCCTTGTGGTATACACAGCTTGCCCAAATGAAATAGCAAATTGTTATGCATGTGATAATCATTTTCCTCAACTTGATTCCCTTCACTCAAACTAGCATACACATCTTGAAAATCAGTATCATGTGCATATTGTTCTGTGTAACTCTCATGTACAATAAAATTATTTTTAAGTAAAGTAGAAGAACTTATAATTGATCTTGAAAGCATATCAGCAACTTTACTAAAAACACCTTTCTTGTACCTTATAACCAATTGAAACTGTTGAATAAATCCCATCCACCTAAAATTTCGTGATTGCTGCAATTTTGTTTGCGACTGCAAGTACTGTAATGCTTGGTGATCGGTATGTATAATCGTCTCTTTACCCATCAAGTAGTGTTTCCACTTCTTGACGCTTTGTACCAACGCATACATCTCTTTGTCATATGTAGGATAATTAGTTACAACACCATTGAATGTTTCATAATGAAAAGTGATAGGCTTACCATGCTACAAAAGTACTGTGCCCATGGCATAATCACTAGCATTGGTTTGTATCTCGAATGGTTGTCTCAAATTCGGTAATGCAAGGATCGGAGCTGAACTGATCTTGTCTTTTAAAGCTTCAAAAGCTTGCTGTTTTTTTCCTCCCCATTGGAAGCCTTTCTTCACACTTGTCACTACATGCATAGGAGCTGCTATGGTAGAAAAGTTAGCATTAAACTTTCTCCAATACTGAGTTGTGCCTAAAAAACTTCTTACCTCGGTTACTGTTTTGGGAGTGGGCCAATTCACAATGGATTCCACATTAGAAGGATCAATTCCCAACTCGCCTCCTCCTACAATGTGTCCCAAATAAACCAAAGAAGTCTTTCCAAATTCACACTTTGACATATTAGGAAGTAATTGCTCTTTCTTCAAAACATCAAGCACCCTTTTCACATGAAAGACATTTTCTTCTCTTGTTTTGCTGAAAATAAGTATATCATATAAATACACAATCACAAATTCATCAATAAATGGACACAAAACATTATCCATAACATGCATGAAATTTGTTGGTGCATTACACAAACCAAACGACGTAACCAACCACTCAAAGAGTCCTTGTTTGGTTTTGAATGCAGTCTTCCATATATCACTTTCTGCAATTCTTACTTGATGATATCCACTTCGTAAATCTAACTTAGTGAAAAAAAATTATTCTTTCAGCTGATCAAGCAAATCATCTATCCTTGGGAGTGGGTATCGATTATTTACCGTTATATTGTTCAAAGCTCTGAAGTGTACACACATGCACCAAGTCCCATCTTTCTTCGGAATCAAGACTATGGGTGAACCGCATGGTGAAGTTCTTGGCCTTATGAGTCCCTTTTCCAACATGTCCTTGATTTTCCTCTGTATTCCAGCATTCTCCATGATCGACATGCGATACATGCTGATGTTTGGAAGAGGACAATCTTGTTGCAACTGAATCTCATGTTGAATCTCCCTTTTTGGAGGCAATCCTGTTGGCTCCTGAAACATCTCATGATGTGCATCAACTACATCATACAAATTTGACTTAAACTTAGGATCACAATCTTCAAATGATTCATGATTAACATCATCTTTAGGCTTAATCTTAGAAGAAAAAAATTCTTACTTGAATTCACCAGCCTCTTTAGTTGTCCAGCATTTACCATTGCAATATTTGTCTTCTTGTGATGTGCTCTAACAATGTACTCCTTTCCATATTTGAATAAATGGTATTTGTTCTCATGGGGATGGAAGATCGATTTCCTGTCATACAAGTAAGGACTGCCCAACGCAATACCTGTAATATCAAGCGGAACCACATCTAATTCAACTCTATCAACAAAATGTGCAGTTATTGCAAAGCGCAATATGCATTTCTTTGAAACCTGTAAATTTGCATCCTTAAAAATCCACCCAAGTGGATATGGTTTTGGATGTGGAATGGTATCAAGATTAAGTTTCTTTACCAAGTCTTTAGAGAATAATTTTTCTTGTGACCCACTGTCAAACAGTGTGTCAATCTTGGTATGTTTGGATATGACCCTCACATGAAACAGTTCAATTCTCTCTTCTTCATTTGGAGCTTCGTATGTTTCAATTTCCTTCCCCTTCATGTTCTTCAATCCCATGGCTGTAATTTTAGATTCATCACCTGAATCCTCTCCTAAGTCATTTTGAGTTGTAGCTGCAGTTTTCTGCTTCCCTTTGTTATTGTTATACTTGGGTCTCTTTTCAGGATGTAATTTCCAACAATTTTTCTCTTCATGGCCTTCCCTTGAACAATTTTTGCAAACCACTTTTTCTCCCTCTTTCTTGACAGAAGCATTCTTTTTCCCTTACCTTTTGAGGTCTTTGCTTTGTTTTTCCCCTTAAAAGGTTTCTTCCTACCCTCATCAGTAATGTTTTTCCCTCTAGCTTCTAGATGTGTGGCTTGAACACAAACTTCATCTAGACTTGTAGGGTTAAACATGAGAATAGTATTTCTTAGGTAGCTATGTAAGCCTCCTATGTACTTAAGCAAAGTATCTTGGCTCTGCAAATCTACCCCTAATAAGAGAGCTCTTCTCCTAAATTCCTGGGTGTATTCTTGCACATTTTTTCCTTACAATTGTCTAAAAATTTTCCAGTTCATTATGGCTTTCTACATGTGATCTAATGGACAAAATTTTTGTTTTATTGCAGTAATGAAATCATTTCATGATAGGATAATCTTACCATGCTTTTTTATCTCCTCCTTTTTCTTGGCTTCCCACCAAACAAGTGTTGCACCTTCCATTCTCAATGAAGCTAGTTGGATTTTGGTATCATCATCATGAAGGTTATAAATTCTCAAATAGACCTCCGATTATCAAGCTTTTCTACATTGACTTCACCATTAAACATTGGCAATTCAAACTTAACATCAAGTTTTAGAAAAGGACTTTTACCAGTGTTCTTTGACTTGTGTGGCTGATGTACTGAAGATGAAGTAGAGGATGATGAGGATGAATATGGGTGTGATGATGGTGACTTTCCACTACCTCCATTTCCTCCATTGCCCTTCTTTGATTTATATTCATCATTGTGACCTCCTGATGATCCCTGACCTTCCTTGTGAAGTTTGGATCCTTCTCCTTCTGGTCTCTCATTCCTTTCTTGATAAAGTACTCTCACCATTTCAGTCATGTCAAGGAATGCTTTCCTGAACACTCTTTATTCTTCTTTTGGATCCACCTCTTCATGGATTTCTCCTTCTCCTAGAGGCATGATTAATGCTAATTTTGCTTCTTTTGGAGGTGAACTAGGTGGTGAAGAATGTGGCACTCTTGTCCTCCTTTGTTGTGGCTTCCTTTGAGAACCTATTGCTTCCACCAATTTTTCTTCTCCTCTCTTAAGCTTGAGCCTAGTAAGCATGTAAACCCTTTCAAATAGTTAAACAAATATTTGCACACAAAAACACCAGAGATTAAACTTTTGCTTTGATACCAACATTATCTGAAAGGAGTGTATTAGTTTGTTGTGCTAAGAGTCCTTTCTATATTAAAAAAATGTACAATTTGTCTCCATTTTTTTGCTTAAGGAATGAGTATTTTAAACATGAAACATAGATGAATTAGTGAGTTTTAAGTATGAAAATAAGCCTAAATAACACTGTACAGTAGTGTATAACAGAGAAATAACATCACACATAAGTTTTACACAGTAGGCATGATGAAACAGTTCAGCCTCCTGGGCTACATCTACTGGTCCAACTCCCAATGGCATGTCCCTCTTTGTCATTATGCTCAAAATTGAAAATACATGTGTTTACAAGCCTCTAATGGTTGTTTTCTCTGCACCAGTGGCTCCATAATGCTCAAATTAGTTTAGGTACACTCTTGTTTCCCCAAATTGGTTGAAAATTGACCTCCCAAAGCCTTTTCCCAATATCAACTAGAAAACCTCCACTAATTGTGGAGAACTGTAGTTAACTATAGTTAGTTTGGCAACAATCCCAAAATTTTAGGCTGGTACTAAATCCTCCGCCAGAATAAACCATTTGAATTTAATTATGGTGGTTAGGGCAGGTTGGTCACAAGCCGACCCCCCACCTTAAACCATCTGGTTTATAGTTTTAAAACTCCGCAACAATGGAGCAAAACCCAGAAGCATCAACGTTCTGAAGACCGTGACATTCATTACCATGCAAACTGCGTATGTGACCATTATAGTTTTCCATCGGAGGTTAAGGGTTATGAAACCGTTACATTACAGTTTTATGTCACGGTGTGACATGTAACCATGACCACGAAAATTTCCAGAGTTATGGTTTGTTGTAGCCGCCTGGTTAATTGTTTGATGTCGGGGTTTAAGAGTTTCCATGTGAACACGATCCACGGGACCGTCGGCAGGTTGGGACCGCCAGTGGTCCCCCGTCAACATTCAAAACATTACAATTTAAAATAATGCGGAAGACTTATATGGTAAGAACCAAAGTGTAATGGAGATGGTGGAGGTCTTTGCTGGCGTGCTAGAGGTTGCGAGGTCGAACCCCCCGGACCTCACATAAATTTTACACAAACCTCCTAGGGACACATGGCAGCCTCTAGGCTTGCCACGTGTCACCAATCCAACGGTGCCAAATAAACACGTACATCTCCATCTTCGGCCCTAGATGCGCCACGTGGCGAGATATGATTGGTTATGAGAAAAGGGAATATTCCTAGTATATGCCAGCTACTCACTGTACCTGCATGCTGACTGGGCATCCCAGTCACTCCTGTCACAAAAATTTTAGTCGTTTAGGAAAACGAACAGAACGTGATATCTTCCTCATATGACAACGGTTTTTTGAACCATTCACGGCACCAGAATTGCAACAATGAGACATATCCGGTCACTCAGGTTCAGTACAGTTTTGAGAACTTTCAATTTTGAGCATAA
Organism: Pinus albicaulis; assembly: GCA_034641835.2. Taxonomy (NCBI): domain Eukaryota; kingdom Viridiplantae; phylum Streptophyta; class Pinopsida; order Pinales; family Pinaceae; genus Pinus; species Pinus albicaulis. The sequence continues at coordinate 492,136,095 of CM076571.1, read as the reverse complement.
CACATGATCCCCTGATTAGGTACTCTTTATAAGGATCGAATACATCAGCAATTTCCATTACATAATATAACTTCAGTTATGAGGGCACATAATCAAGTTATACTGTTGATTTTCCTGACAAGCAGTCAAGTTTTCCATTTGTTTCTGCTGCTACTTGACTAGTTGCACTAGCATTATTGCATCATTTAGAACAGCAACAATTTCAGTAGAGTAGGGTAGGTAGGGTGCAAATAAAGCTCAGTACTCTGAGCATCTTTCCATATTTAGTTTCATATTTCTTTCTAGTACAAGTATTTTCCAGACTTCATTTCGGAGAGAGTGTCGATTCTGAACTAATCCTTCTCAGCCACAGAATTTTTTGTAGTAGATTAAGTTGCAGATTTAGGATTAGGCCACTAGTATACGATGTTCTTGACACCTCCTAAAGGAGCTGCCTTCCCTAGTTGGAGCCACTGTTAGACACCTATATTTCATAGTATCACAAGGTGACTGATTACTTCTTATATTTTTCATACTGAAAATAATATTCCATGGCTATCGTTTATTTTCAGAGAAAGAAAGGGAACTCCTGACTGTAAAGAGCTTCAAAGGAATCAATCTACCTCTTCGTCTAGTAGAAGGAAAGAAGTGTTGCTGAAAAGGTGTGAAGGGGATCAAACTTCATTTCTGCCCATATTCTATTTCATTTCATTCACCCTCTTTTCCCCCCTCATTTCCTCCATATTCTCCCATGCTTTGAATCCCATTCAAGCCCCCAAAACCCACATATATAACCTTTTGGGGATTATTACTTTATAAACCCATTTATTATAAAGTTTCAGACTTTATTTTATAAGCTCCGCCACCCATCGACAGCCATGTTCGTTATATATATCACATATTATATATATAACAAGAGCCGCTCAAACCATTGGTGGGACCCCTTGTACCTTCATTGCAAATCATAACAATTAACTGCGATGTTCTTAACGCTAAACTTATAAAATTGCTGATGCGATATGATGTGAGACCCATTCCCCGCCACACTTTCTTTTTGCGTTCCATTTTCCTTTTAAATACATTAAAACCTTTCCTTTTTCCAACCTTTCCGCTTTACTCTTCCCCCTTTACCATTTCATTGCTTTTTCATTCCTGATAGCGATTAAAGTGGGGCCCTCGTCGCATTTCGCAGCTTTTATGTATTTTTGCATTGGAAACTAAAACTTAAAATATGTGATCGTTGATTTTGCGATATCGCATCACATTTGACTTACCTTTGTGAGCGCCCACAATCTATCCATTTTAATTTGCGATGCGGTAAGTCAGCTCCACCTTTGCAGTTTCGCCCCCTCTTTACAGCCTTTGCAGTACTTTGATATATCGTTGATATCATATAAAATCCATAAAAACTTACCTCTTTAAACCTTCGTCGATTCATAAAACTCCGCCGCATAGCTAGTCGATCCCTCTTCCCTACATTTTGCAAAGTTTAAAAGTCAACCCCCACAGCTTATAACTAAACGTTATGAATTGTGATGTGTGTTGCAGTCGCGGTACCACTTCTTCCCTACCACGTCACTCATCTCCTCCCCCGTGCATCTCCCTTCACACTCTTTATTATTTAAACCTTCTGCACTTATAACTAAATGTTACGAGTTGCGATATGTGTTGCGAGCTGGTCCCACCGACCCTCCACATCACCTACCCTCCACGTCACCTCCCCTTCGCATCGCACTGCTGATCATATTTGTTATGACTTAAACTATAAAGGTTGTGAAATCCGCGGATGCGATGCGCTTCAGAATTGAAATTTGAAGGATTTTAGGTCTGGGTGAAATGAGTTTTCACTTTTTTTGTGTATAACATGTCAAGTCAGGCCTACGAGGTTTATAGCTCATTTCATGAATAAAAGGGCCAAAAGACCCAGAAAGGAGCAAAGGCTTTCCACCTCATCACGCCACCATCATCTTTAAATCTGACAGCCTACGTTTCATTCCGGCCCCCCTTTACCATCCTAACTTTATCCTTATAGGGGGGGTCTAGAACGAGTGTTTTTCAAGAAAGGGACCCCCTTATGTGTCATTCTCTCATGAATTCGCACACCACCCCCCCCCCCCCCCCTTCCCTCTTCTATTACCACTTACCACTTTAATGGGGGTCCAGAATACCATTTCTCTCCTTCAAAAACCACTTTCCCCCAAATAAACTGGTATCAGTTTGTAACATATAAAGGGGAGTAAGATCACAGAAGTGGCAGTGCTAACACCAAATTGGAATTTATCATCCGGAAAAGGCGGTCAGAATAACAAAGCCAGATGTCAGGACATCCATTGGTTGCCTCTTCAAAATCATCACAGCTTCCTCCACAGCTTACTGTTTGATCTTCTGAGGAGCCACTGAAGCGTTTGGATCTACGAAGAGTTGCCCAGAATTAATCCCAGAGGCGGTGTTGCTGTCAGAGATGTCTTATCACCGGCTGCATGTCTCCACTTGTCCATTTTTTTCTTAAATGTAATCATTGCAGTAGTCATATTAACTGACTTAATTTTTCTATAAATATTGTATGTATTAACAGTATAAGGGAGGCCAAAAGGGAAAAACCATTCTAATAGACTCATTCTGTTGTAAACACTCTCTTTTGGATGAATGAAGGATTAACTGCGGACAGAAACTTTTGTGTAGGATTTACTATAGGGTACCTTGCATAGTCTTGAAACAGTTCATTATGTTTTCTTCTAATACCAGAATTTAGAATTCAGAGACGGTCTGCTCTGCATTCCCGTTGAACCATTAAGCTCCTCCTCTTTTCCATTTCACAAGCTGTTAAGATCCATTGACATGGCTAGCTTGCCTGGTTGCACCTGACCTCAGTTATTCATCCATCTGAATTTTTTCACACTTATGACTCCATAGCCTAATGGCCCTTTTCTACTGCCTCAACCAAACATCTTCAAACAAACCTCATTTCTATAACTAGCATAATATCAACATTTATAGTTATCAAGTTATATCTAATAGAGAGAGCCCTCTCTGAGTCCGGGAAGGCTAGGTCCTGGATTCCAAAGTTGGTTTGATGTTTCACTCTGTGGTTCTATCTCCAGCCTTCAGAAATTACAGGGTGATAACAAAAACAAAGCATTTTCTATGAGAGTTCCCAAAACCTCCGCAGCAAATCTGTCACTTTTGCCACCTGTTTTTCTATGAGACCCTGGTGATAACGGTCCATTTGTTTTTTAAATCATGGGTTAGAGTCTCGATGGATCATGAGTATGTGTCAGAGAGTACTTTTTTATTCATTATCCCTAAATGTTCACATCATTCTGAAACCACGAGTATCCTTTTCATTTAGAGTTGGTTTCGCTGTCATAGAGAGGTCTAGCTGCCATTAGGTAAAATTGCAGGTGGAAAGAAGGATATCATTACGTGTTGTAGCTATGGCGCAAAAGAAATAATACAAAGGAGGCTCTGTGGTACGCTATGAACCCACAGACATGAAATTTTGGAAGAAGACCAAGTTTTCAGCCAATCATTTACTATAATTGGATGCCCGCTTTTTTGCTAGAAGTTGCAGGGTCTCCATGGACAGATTGCTAAGGATATGCTGTGAATTTCAAAGGAACGGAAACGAAGGTTGGCATGTTGAATTTTGCATTCTCCCTTGATACACTTTCACGTGCTACAAATATTCCCAGGTCTTGTGACATGTGTTTCAAAGTTCAGAAGTTCTAGCTACTCAACTATGATGATTTTCTCAAGGATGAATACAAAGGAATTAACACGACTATTGACATTTCTAGGGTTTTCCTTAAAGAAAAGTTTTCCAAATTTTTGATGGTCATCCAGAAATATTTTACATGTGAAGGCAGGTTTAATATGGTTTACCAGTATCACGTCAGACTGCTCTTACATTTTACTTGTAAACAACCTTTGGACATCCCTTTTTATCTTTTTAGGAGTTTGGGGAAGATGGTTGTTAAATTCCAGGAAAAACCTCATGCTAGCAATACTTCTCTCTTTCATCATGGCCTCATCAAATTGCTTATTTTAGAAGAGTTGAACAAATTAAACAGAGATTGGATTACTTTCTTGTTCTTGAGTGGTTGTGAGCTAGATGTTGCTACCCCTTCTAGTAAAACTCCAAAATCTCAGTCAACAACTCCGAGGGAAGAGAAAGAACTAGAAATATAACATATAGTAAAGATTTCCACAAGCACAGGGAAAAGTATTACTAGAAACCAGAGTAGAGGGAAAGGTAAATTAGTTGATATTTCAGAAGTAGTTCAACTTGAAGAAAGTCCAGTTTTCCAGCCTTTCCAAGTGACAGAGATAGAAATTCAGAGAAATAACAAGAGCACTAAGAAACTTGATTTTACACAATAAGAACATGGTTTCATTTTCAGACCAATAACTCATGTAACAAGATCAATGCAACAAATAGAAAAGATATCATAAGTGCCCTCCAAAAAAGTAGAGCCAACAAAGAGAAGGCAAGGAAAAGAACATGTACCAGAAAAAATCCAGATAGAAGTTTTACAGGAATAACTGAGATAGGCTAGAAAAGAAGTGATAGAAGCCAAACTAGAAGGTAAGGAGTTGATGGAGCAGGTGTCAAAGCAGCTAGACTTCTATGATGAAGTTGTAGAAAAAGCCAGAATGATGGTGAAGAGGACTTTACCATTGAAAATTATGTTAAAGCATATGTACAAAAGGAATATATTGTTACAATAAGAGAGAAGTTGGTTGCAAAAACAATTCATAGGATTGGAAACTCAAGTATATTTTATCAAAAGTGAACTCTCAAAAATTAATCTTAAGCTTTTAGGTGAAGTAGCAAGCACCTCTTAAGTATAGTAAATTTCTCACATTTCTGCCTATATTATGCTAAATCGATAATTTCAGCAATAAACATGATTAGACAGGGTATAAGGAGTAATAAGAAGGCAAAAAAATCATAAGGAATTTAAAAAAAAAAACAAAAAAACAAAAACAAAAACAAAAAAAAAAACAAAACAAAAAAACAAAAAAAAAAACAAAAAACAAAAAAAACAAAAACTTTCGTAGAAACTCCCCATAGTTAAGCTGAAAATCTGCTACAAAACTGTTATAGCAAATCATTGATGAAAATGCAAGTGTAAATTTTTAGATGAAGGATTTCTAATACTATGAATTCAGCTAAAATGCATAAGAGAATACTCCATAACTTATAGAAAGATCAGAGAAATACCAGAGGAATGTTTTTGTAGCTTGCTACCGAATTTTTCTACGAAACTGTCAAACCACTTTTTACGTGTTATAAATTTTGATTTGTCATCAGACAACAGGGAAATCAGATGGGTTACATGTCACAGGGGTATCCACACCATGAGACAAAAAACTCCTATTTTCCAAGAACACAAGTCGGCAAAGTCAATCATGTCGGCACATCAACAAATTCAGCAAACTCAACGTCTGGTTTGATTCGATAAGGTTCAACAACAGAATTTTTGAGGCCCATAAATTGATAGAATCCTATTTGAATTTAGATTGTATCAAAACAGAAAATCCTTAAAAAATATCTATATGTTTTGTAAATCAAATAGGATTAGGTCTCTCAGCATGATAATCGAATTTGGCCCCAGGTGGCAGATTTTGTAATTAATGGCATATGGAGATGTTTCTTTATATATTTGTATTTGTTTGACTCTGCAAAGGATTGAGGATGTGAGGAAGACCACATTTGTACATTTTTATCCAGTTAACATATTTGCAGCAATACTATGTTTTTAACCTGAGATTCATTTTTGGTTTTGTTTCAGCCATTCATGTTTTATATTATTAGCTTTCATGGCTTGTTTGATTACTTGGAATTCAATACAATGTTTCTCCAACTTCCTTCAAATTTGTTGTGATTGAACGTAAATTTTCACTTCACATTAGTTAAACCAAAAGTACCTCAGTTTCCACAAAACAAAATTTGTTTGCGATTAAAGTTTTCTTTTAACTAACTCCATGCCCAATGGTGGTGATTATCACACTTTATTTCACCTGCAAAATCATACAAAGATCCAGATTTAAACATCTATAATTGAGCTTATTCAGAGCATTATCCAATATTTATTGAAAGATCCCTCTCATGCTATAAGGGCTACCTTCTAACTATAATGGTTTGAAATAGTTATTCTTGGTTGAAGGTTGACACATCCCAGCCTGTCATATTAAGTGATAACAGTATGGAAGATCCCTTCAAGATCCAATTATGGCAAGAGTAAGTAAGTCGAAATCTGGATTGGTAAGTCAAACTGAACTTAACAATTTGCTATACATTATTCATAATTGAAATGAACAAATTGATATGCTAAGAATGCAAAACAAGCAAGTAGTTGGTAATGTTGTTTCGTTTATATTTTTACCTAAATGTAGAAAGAAACATGCTTGGCATGAATGTTCACTTGATAACATTAAAATTTGTGAAATATGTGTAGGATCACATACTACTAAATATTTCCCATCATTGCCAAGTTTAAAGTCAATTTACCAAAAGTAAAATCAAACATCGAAACAATCATGTTATGTAGCTCCAAGAAGACCATGGAAGCCTCATCAACCTGGTATGATGCATAATCTTAATTCAATATTTCAGTGTTATGCGCAGAAATCTCAAAGTAATTGGAAAACACCCTTCCCTTAGAAACCTTGGACATCTCAATCCCAAATTAAAAACCAACCCTGGTAGCCTTGGCCATCTCAATCCCAACCTCAAAACCAATCTTGGAAACAAGGTTGGTAAGGGCCTTGCAGAGGAAACCTAGTGTCCACAATATCCTCAATCATTTTCTCATTATCTGCAATACCAACATCAATGTTATCCATACCATTCACCTCCACCACAACGTCAATTTCACCCTCATTTGGCCGCAATTCAACCTTTTCCATTACCACCCACACAATCACCCCAAAGATTCATTCGCACTCAACTACCTGCAACCATTTCGGATACCCAATAATAAAACACCACAATCCACTTACAATGTTGAGGTATTACAAAATGATTCTCTAGATGCCATTGAATAACAACAACCAAAAGAAGAAGATTCAAATAAGGTCCAAGAACCATGGATTCCCATTGAAGAAGAGTAGTTGTTGGAACCTGAGAGTGAAAACAAAAAATTGTATGCCTATCACCAGATTCTATGAATGGTGATCACATCTCAGAAGGCTTGCATGGCATGATAGCAGGAAGCCAAGGAAGATAAGATTACATTGAATCTTGGTTTAAGACAATCATTACATCCCAGTGCTCAATTCTTTAGTATTTTCTAACATCATCGCAAACAAGGCAGTTGGTCTCTCATATATTGGCACATATCAAAGCATATCTTTCAAACCTGCATATGAGTTTATCTATCATCTTGTTACACACATGATTCCACTAGAAGTATTCCTATACTTGAACAAGATTTTCTTTTTCAAGTAGAATAGGATTAAAAAAAAGAATAAAGAGAAAAATAAGTTCTATTGTGAAAACTATTTTACTAGCGCAATTGTACATGAGCTTTGCTTGAAAGCCAGGAAACTGGCGAGAAGTTCACAATACGTTATGCAATTTCATGATGGTTTCAATATTTTATTATGGTTCTTTAAATCATTTTTGGTTTTATGCTTGAGTTGGCTGATGTGGGATTCCTTAAGGCCCACCTTCCAATAGATCGTGTCCCATCGACTTCAACACCTTATCTTGAATCAAGATCAAAGATTATTTGGAGTGCCTTGGAACTTGCATACATCAATGGAAAGCCTCCTCGTTGACAACAATGTGAATACAAAAAGGTCTCTTGATTGTCAAATCTTGCAGGTGACTCGACTTCAACACATTCATCCATCCATGTCAAGATGCACTCAAGGCCCTTGACACTCATTTACATTATCGGTGAGTTGTCTTGCATTGGTTAACGATTTTCATCATTGATCGGTAATCCAATGATTTCTTTCCATGCTCTAATTCGACACATTCATTTTCATGGTAACAATTGTACCATGAATTTTGATTTTGATGAAGATTAAATGGTTTTATGGAATCGTCAACAACTTGCAACAGTATATTTTATTAGTTTCTTGTACCAACATGTTCATTTTTTTGTCATTCAACGACAGCATGATGGCACCACTACAATTCTTCTTCATTCATTTCATTTTCAATAAAATCAATAAAATTGGGTATATTTCAGTCAACATGCATCATATTTCATGGTCTTTACTTTAGCATGTAGTACACAATCCAAGTCAATAGTTCAAACTCGGAGAAAACAACTTTAGAAAGAAAAATAGAGATAGTTGCGGAAATTGACATTTTGTGCAACAACTATGGAAAGTTGTGTTTTCTGTAGCTATTATTGTAGCAACCTTTTTTTTGATGTAGCCGCTTGTTCCAAGGCAGTTTTCACACAAATATTGCAAGAGATTGGAGCATAAATAAAAAATTATGAGACATTGGGTTTTCTTAGAGTATGATAAATTGAGCAAGAAGCAAGCAAAATTCAAAAAAATAGTAATTTTATAGGACAATTCAGTGGGGGTTTTAAGGCATATTTTCATTTTTCACCACTACGAACACATCAAGACAGAATATAGCAATTTTGCACAACATCGTCTTTTCTTCATCAAAATGGGATTCTAACGGCCTATGGCGGTAAAAAAAGGTAAAAATACATTGTTTCCCTTTCGAAGCACTCAATTTGGCCTTAAAATAATTTTGTGGCATATGTTTTTGTGCAACATTGGATGGTTGAAAAGTCATTTTCAGAATTTTCAAAAGCTCAAGATTCAATAATTTATTTGCTGGTATAATGGTTTTATTCCAACATCTACAACCCCTACTTCAACATTTCAAGTTCTTCAAAAGGTAAACTTGAGGTAAAAACTTGCATAAGGATTTTTAGTTTATTAAAAAATTAGGAAAATATGATGAATAACCACTTTTCCATCAACCATTATTAGCTACCATATTTTCTATCAACCATTATTATCAATCATTTATTTGGTTGTAATTTTCTTAAATCACCCTTGGGTTACATTATTCCATTTATGTTGCCTCTTACATTTTCTCTCCATTTTAGTGTGTCTTGTTGCATGCAATAATGTTTTCTTGAGATTGTTGGTGTCAAAAGCAGTGAGAAACTAGTAAGCTTATTCTTGGTTGGCATTACTTTCACAAGTGTTGTTGTTGGCTTATTAGTGCAAAGGTAATTTGGAGAAGAATGAGTCAATGCTCACCATTATTATTGCAACTATGTTTAAAGAGGAAGAGATGCCATGAGGAGTTGTTTTAAATTGCAAGACGTTATTAACAAGAAAGAATTTTCATATGTTGATTAAGGAATTGAAAATTAAATAGGGAAATCTTATTGCTAAGGAATTTCCATGAACAATGATCTCATGGAAGCAGTCATCATTCACCTATGAAAGTGAAAGCTTGAAAGAACTAATTGTGTGCTTAAAACATACAAAAATACATCATCATTAGAACTATTTGCAAAACTTATGTGGAGAAAGTATGGTTGCTTATCAAGGAAATATGGTTCAATGCATTTACATAAGAAGGAAAATAAATTTTGCAAAGAGCATGGAATTATGGGAATAAACAACATTTTGCTAGTAGGTTATTCCTCAAAATATGAAAAAGTTGAAGTTGTGATAGTACAAAAAAAATAGAGATAACGATATGAAGCACTTAATATGGTTGTATTGTGAGACTTAACGATAGTTCTGTGTACAAGAATGGCAAGCATCAAAATCTATAGCATGCTATAAGGAAGAAGATTATGTCATAGATATCAAGATTGATGTCCTTGCAATGAATCAAGTTTTGGGATTTTAAAATAAATATGCATATATCATAAAGTGATTAATCGCATCTACTTCCTTTGCATTTCATGAATGTGTTAGAGACTGTGGAATTTCACAGTGATTTGAGCAGCAAAAAAAAATGTCAAAGATAGAATTGTTGTTGGTAATGTGAATTTCAAATCTCATCATGATAAATAGCACATGTACTGGCATTTCAATTTCAAGATAAAAACATCTTTTATAGGCAAATAAGAGCAGATCCATTTGAATTGACAAAAAATGAGGAGGTATATGAGTTCATTTTTAAGACACTAATTGCATGAGGACATGCAAATATCTCAATGTGGGAGAGATGTTGCCTCGCTGATTTTTCATCATTCCCACTATCTTTTTCACTCAATAAACCATTACTTCCAACCATTCATTGCACCATCCCACACACTTACCACCATTCTTATCGTAATTCTTCACAAAGTACCATGATGTGCCTTTATATTCCTAAGTGGTTAATTAACATCGGTTTTCATTTATTTTTAGTAGATTAAGGAATATTATTCATGGTTTTACTAAAGATAGTTTGACAGTTCAATATATTACATCTCAAGTCAATTTTTGTAGCTATCTCCATGGTTAATGTAGTAGCATCACTCTAGAAGGAAATATGGCACATGGACTTGGTTCCTGGAAGCTCCAATATGGATTTTTTCTGGTCAAAGTCTACCCAGCTCGCACGTGTAAAGCTCCAACAAGAAATCAAAGGAAAAACGCAACAATTTTGACCAGTCAACTTCAAATGTGTTTTCTGAGCAAATGAAAATGAATTTTGGAAAATTAAAACATGGGATTTTTTTCAGCACGAGCCCAATTAGGTTCTTCATGAGCAGTTTACTCAAATTCGTTACCATTTGAGAGATTTTTGGGGTTCTTTGGAGACCTATTTTTCAGATTGCGTGAGCAAACTATTTGGTAATTTCATAGTCAACGCCCAATCACCAAAAATATTGGAACGAGTTTTTATTTAGAATTCGTGGCAAGGAGATAAGTGTGATCAAATATGAATTGATCTTTGATCCTAAAATCCTTCAAAATATATGTGATTTTATTTTCAAGCTGATTTACTGAGATCTCATGGCCAAAATTCATGCAATGGAATTATGAGTTTCTTGTTGCCTTCAAAGCTCTATAAATTGCAATATCTTTGATGAGAGGAGAGATCAGATGTCAAGGATGAACGTTAATTTGTAATTGTTGATGTTGATTGAAGAAGAAAACTCTATTTTTTTTAATGAATGAAATCTTCGTTATGACGCAATTTTCAATGTGATTGGTGATTCCAGTCTTGTGATCTAAGTTTTTAAGCAACTCACACTCACCAAGAGGCCCCCTGAGGATGTGTGAGAGATAGTATAGTTGTCTTTTATTATTTTTTTCAATTTCTTATGCTTTACAATTAGATCAAATTTTTCTTCATTCAATTGTTCAATTTATCTAGATGTTCAGTTTCATTTCAATGTTATGTTTTTTAACTAAAATTGCACTCATTTCTCCTTGTTTCATTACAGGTCAAGTGTTTGATAATAAACCAAAAACACCAAAATATGTACCTCAAATTGTCTTTTAAGCGTAAGTTTGAGATTTATGCGTGATAGGATGTGATTGACTCTCGTTTAGAGTGCAAACATCAATAATATTTTTGAGGCTTCCATATTTATTATTTCATTTCTCTTTGATTTACCACAAATTTTCTTTTAAGCACAAGTCTCAAATTTATGCATGATAGGATATGATTGAATCCGGTTTAGAGTGCACACGTCAGTAATATTTTTTAGGCTTCCATAATTATTATATCATTGCTCTTTTTTCGCTATACTCTAGAATAGTTTTGGATTTCAAAGACTTGTAATATTTAGATCAACTTTACTTTCACGAATTAATAGACTTAGTTTTCTTTCCAAGTTGATTAGATTAAATTTCTCTTCAAACAAAATCGAATAATATTGCTTTTCAAGCTCATAGAATAATATTGTCTTTCAAGTTCACTAGAATATAGATTTCCATTGTTAGAATAGATCTTGAAGTCCTTTCTTTAGAATAAAATTGCTTTGAATTCATTTTCAAGTCTTGAGTTTGAATTTTTTTTAAAACAGGGGTAATTAGTCATAGATAGATTTTCATTACATTTTTGCATCTTACTTATTTTCCTTTTTTTCTTTGAATTAAAAGTAGATACACTAGCACATATAGTGCACATACACTTTGCAAGTTCACGGAACCTCGAGTTTGAAAATTAATGACAAGTAATTTAACAGTCAATTAAATTACGGAACAGGAAGATGGGGAGAAAGCTAAGTAGAAGAAGTCGAAGGAATAATTTCTTGTCTCCATTATTACAGGCACTATTATAGATGGCAGTGATGCTTGTTGGAACTTGGAGACAATGCCAACTGTGCAGTGAAAGGAGTTGGGTCAGTTTTGTTTCAGCAAGAGTTTGGAGATACTCCACACATGAAATATGTTTTGTTTGTACCATAATTTAAGAAGAACATGTTCTCTATCTCAGCATTGGAGGATAAAGGTCAAATGGTTGCATTCATTGATGGTCAGGTTCTTTTATGGCTTATGGCTCAAATATAGACTCAAAAAAATTGATTGATGTTCAAGAGGGAGGACTATAAAAACTAATAGAATGATTAATCCATGAATTGGTATCGACTTATGTGATTTATAGCATTGGATATTTTCTCATCCACATTATAGGATGTCAAATTGAGGTTAGTCAGGATATTAATTTTGATGAGGAGGTAGCCTTAAGGAAGTATAGGGAGTATTAGATGGAGATTGATAGTGAGGAGTAGAAGGCTCCTAAGGATGCATGTACGGATCCATCTATTCTAGTTTTTCATCCTTCAGACTATCAGGAGGAGACAGTGGACCCAGGAGAGCCAATGGCAATACCTAGAAATGTTGTTGTGACCAGGAAGAGGCCAGTGATACTTTACAAGATGCAGAGGGGCATGCAGCTCCCCGTGGTATTTTCAGGGAGAGTAGATGACCAAATATGTATTAATTTATATGGAAAGAATGAGCCACATCATTGATTCTAATTCATCCAATTTTGAGGAGGATTACCAGTCCATCATGAATAATGATGTGTGGGAGATAGCTTTTAGACTAGAGGGGAAGTCTATATTAGTGACCACCAAGTGGATCTATAAGATCAAGCATGCAGCATATGGAAACATTGAGAAGTATAAAGCAAGGTTCATCACAAGAGGTTTCTCCCATAAATAGGGATTGGACTATGAGGAGACATTTGCTCTAATCGCCAGGTACATTTCTATTATAATTTTTGTTTCTCTTGCTTTAGTTATGGGTTTGAAGATACAACAAATGGATGTAAAGAGAAAAATCGTCAATGGTGTGATTGAGGAGGAATTTTACATAGAGAAACCTTAGGGCTTCTAGGTATATGGGAAGGAGTCTCATGTTTGCAGATTGAAGAAATATTTTTTTGTACGAACTCAAGCAGTCACCCAGAACATGGTATTCTAGGATTGATGGACACTTGATGGGTTCAGGATTCGCTAAGAGTGATGTGGATCCTGACCTTTACCTGATTTTTGTTGATGGTGATCCTTTGATATTGGTGTTCTATGAATATGATTTCTTCCTTACTAGGGAAGAGAGGCTCATTGTTGTGTGCAAAAGGGAATAGGCATCGAAGTTAGAGATGAAGGATATTGGCCCGATGCATTATTTCTTTGGATTAGAGGTGTAGTAGAGGTCAAATAAGATATTCCTTAGACAAGGTTAAAATTTTGAGGAGATTTGATATGATGTACTACAAGTCCATGGCCACACATATGGTAAAAAATCTGAATAAGTTGAGTGATTTTACTTCAAATTGAGATTTGGTGGATCCCACAAAGTATAGACAGTTAGGAAAAGTGGAAGGAGCAACATTCCAAGAGCATTTAATGGGATTAAGATTGCCATACTAGAAGCTCAGAGGCAAGAGGTCTCTAGGAGCAGTATGCCTTCTATGAAGAGGCCATACTAGACAATAGGTATGCTTTAGTAACAAAGGGAGCACGAGTGGCAAGAGAATTTTTTTTCGCAAAAAAGGGAGCATATAGTATTTCCACAAGAGGATATGTTTCAGTGTTAGAGGGAGCAGCCAATTAGGGTGACCAAAAATCAGCTATGGTAATGGATCCAGCAAAGGAAGTTGGCTAGTTTATGGTTGAGATGAGGCATTCAAAAAAGAATGTGTTGAGGTACATGCATGGTACAGTTGGATATGGTTTGAGATATGTATCAGGTGGTGAAATTAGGTCGGAGGTATATACATATTCAGATTGGGTTGGAAGTGGAGATGATCGAAATAGAACCTCGAGGTGTTGGTTCAACTGGGGATCATCTATGATATCCCAGTTTAGTAGGAAGCAAACTTTGGTTGCACTCAATACAACAGAGGTAGATTATATCGCAACTAGTGTCGCAATTCATGAAGTAATGTGGCTTTGGAAGCTTCTTTCAGGACTATTTGATCAAATCACTTCATTCGATACATGGTGCAAAAGGGAGAAATGAAGATCCAATAATATCATGGATGAGAAAATTGTGTAAATTATCACCAAGCCTATGTTTAGAGAGAAGTTTGCTTGGCATGAAACAAAATGCCTCCCTCATTAAGAGGGAGTTTTGATGTCTTTGCAGGATCAGGCAAACCAATTCCTAAGTATCCATGTTGATTTGGCTAGGTAATGTTAATTTGACCAGGGGAGATGGATACATTAAAATGAGGATTCATGTTGATTTGACTAGAATGAAACCAATTTAATGTGCATAAATGAAATGACAGAAAGAAACTAAATTAAATTTCTGAAAATAAATCGCAGAAAGGAAACTAATTCAAAACCACACTTAATTTTGCCAAACGGCTAATTGCACTCTACTTATCCTATGGTCTGTCTACCATGCTTCTATCCATGACTTAATTCCAATTGAAAAAGTGTTGATTTGCATCTTGGAGGAAAAAAAAAGGGCTAAAGATGCTAATGGAGGGCTTAACACATGAAACAAGGCTTCGAAGTGGAAGAGGGGTTTAAACCTTATTAAAACTTTATTATAGTGCAAAAATTCTTCGAAGAGGAATAATTTGAAAAGTGCGATGGCAGAGATGTGATGGAGAAAAAGTTGCGAAGTGCGATGAAATAAAAGCTGCGATGTGCAAAATGCAATTGGAAAGAACCGCGAAATGCGAAATACGATAAGTCAGATGATGTGGTAGTAGGACAGGTGGCAGAGTGCTTTGATCATATCGCAATCGACTTAAAGGTGCGGTAAGTCTTAAAAAAAATAAACTAAACAATGCGAATTGTGAAATGCGATTTGCGACGGGTGACATGGCGGTGGGACCGGTGGCAGAGCACGATCGCAATATCACAATCGGCAGATAGGAGTGGTAATTCTTAAAAGAAAAGCGAAAAGGTTGTGTAATGTGATTTGCGACGAGTGACATGGTAGTGGGACCAGCGATGGAGCGTGATCACAATATCACAATCGGCAGATAGAAGCGGTAAGTCTTAAAAGGAAAAAGGAAAATGATTCGAAGTGCGAAGTGTGAAATGCGATATCACAATCGCAATATTGCAAAGTTGGAGGGATAGCGGAAGTGTTGTTCAGGAAAATTTGCAAAGTGCGAAGTGCGATGGGTGACGTGGTGGTGGGACCGGTGATGGAGCACGATCGCAATGTTGCAATCGACAGATAGGAGCAGTAATTCTTAAAAGAAAAGGGAAAAGGTGTGAAGTGCAATTGCGATGCGGGAACTACGGTAAGTCGTAAAGGAAAAGGAAAAAGGTGCGAAGTGTGATTGCAAAAAGGGAAAAGGTTGCGATCTGTGATATGCAATATTGCAATATCGCAATCGGTAAAAAGAGCAGTAAGTCTTAAAAGGAACCAAATGAAAATTGCAATCTGCGATGAGAGAAGTACGGTAGCAGGGATTTTGAGGAGGAAAGGCGGAGGTCGAATTTCAATGTTTTTCAAGCATTTTTGCGTCAAAACGAGTAAGGCAACTATAACCAATAGAAACAAAGGAATAAGGCGGGTTGAAGGGTTTAAGTGCTTTTAGGGGAAAAAGTCGAGTGCAGTAGTTAGAATAAGCAGAGAAAAAGAGGGAATGGATGGCGTAACAGCAATGCTCAGGTTGTGAGTAAAGAAATGGAAAATGAAGCAGGGAAGCACCACAGAGCTGCTCTGGGGCTTTATCACTAATTCCTGCAAACAACTCTACTGGTCTATGCACGAAAAACAGGCAAATGCGTGAAAATGCAATACAAAAAGGAAGGCTGAAAATGGTAATGCAACTCTACTTTTAATCTCTGAAATAGTGAACAGAAATCAGTTTTTGGGTATGTGGGAAGGTTTTCCCTCCTCTAGCCCTATTGATAGAGATGAGAAGGGGGTCTTGATCCAAAACTTTTTGGTTTTCCTATATTCTATTACCCTCATAAGAAAAATGAAAAACTACAGTAGCACACTGAATGAAAAACTAAACAATAATGAAACTATCAGAAGAAGAACTAATTGAATGGCAGAAAGCAGAGAATAAATACAACAGAGAGGCTGAGGCACATGGATTGGGCCCTAACCCATGAGCCTAGCTCTCTGAAACTTAAATCAGTATAATGAAATCAGTCTGCTCATTTCATAAAAGAATAACCTCATACATTTATGAAAGTTTGATCACTGAGTAAAATAAAAATCTCACTAGCTTGCAACAAAGTTCCAACTATAATCCCCATTCCTAGCTCTATCTCTGATTTATTTATTATACAGTGCAACTACCAACAGCTCCCTAGAAAATAGTGATTGAGTCCACTTGATTCCGAGTAAAAAAAGATTGAGTGCACTCCTCTTTGAGTTGCTCGACTGCCTTTGGAACTTCTAATTGCTAGAGAGAATCTTTGGGGTGATTGAGTCTACTTAACTCCAAGTAAACAAAGATTGAGTTCACTCCTCTTTGAGTTGCTTGGCTACGTCTGGAACTCAAATTGCTGGAGAGAATATGTGGGGTGATTGAGTCCACTTGAAACCAAGTAAACAAAGATTGAGTTCACTCCTCTTTGTCTTTATGATAAAATCCTTATAAAAATGCTTAATAACTCATGATTTTATGCACTCAACCTCATATTAGGAACTCCGAGTATGTTAGCCTTAATCACCACCTATACTAGCATCATACAACCAAATAATAATTAAAATGCAAGAAAAAGAGATCTAAGAAGGCAAAAATGTGACCATTAACCCCTCCAAATATGTCTAATGATGGAGCTCATCATTAACCAAGCTATTTTTATCTTAGATTTGACAGTAGGCAGGCCATAGTTTGACCGCAAGAAGGCTACAAGTTGACTGCATGTCTGAATTTGACCATAGGGCTAAAGTTGACAGGAGTCTTATTTTGACTAGGCTATTGATCAACATTGAAATTATGATATTTTAGTTGGTTTAACCAACATTGACTTGCTGAAGTATTAACCAGGTTTGACGAAAAATTTGACTTAGATATTGGCACAGATTTCTAAACAAATTGTTGATTTGTAAACCTTGTTGAATAATAGATTCTCCTAAGAAAAATTTTCGGGCTTTATCCCAAGGTTGGGTTTCCCAGGGTAAAATTTGTTGTATCTATTGTGCATGGTTGTCTTTCTATGATCTTTATTGTTTCTGCTGCATTTAATGTTGATATTTTTTTAAGTGTAACTATTCAATGATAGTAGTGGTCTAAATACTAGTTGGAAATCATTAGGAAGCAATTATGTGGAATAAAAATGTATTATACTATACATATTGTAGATAATTCAACACAGTGAACATGGAAGGATTCTTCTTGATGAGTATTTTATTTTTTTTAATCTTCCAAACGTCAGGGTCCAGCGCCAATCCTAGTTTTGAGTGTGTTGACTTTCTAATTCCGGTGTTTGTAGACATGGTTAGAATATACAATTATGAAAATAGAAAGCATGTTTTGAATATTTTTGAAGAGATGTTAGAGAGAGTTAATGTTCATATTGTATATTCCTTTCATCTAGTTTATGACCAGAAATGAGTCCCCATATATGTGAAGATTTGTAATTTTGTTTTCTTGTGCAAGGTGTAATAGGAGTTTGAGAGACATGAGCTCTGCATCATTGTTTGTGGAGGACGTAACCCGTGTTGAATATGATATTTATTAATTTGTGGACAAATGAAGGATTCCACCAACACCTCCTAGTGATGGTGAGACTTGTGTTGCCCCATCAAAGAAATCCCATGTGGAATCAATCTGAATAGTGAGCTCAATATGGAAGATGGTAGATGGCGGAATTTTTGTGTAGGCACCTAAGGAAAAAATAGCCAATATGTGAGTAGCAAATTTAATGGCTAGGGGAGGCTTCTTGTCAAATATAACCTGATTCCTCTCCAGCCATATGCCCCAATCTACTGAGAGTGGGAGGGCTTTGTGAGATTCATGAATATTTGAGTGAAGCCAAGTGTGAAGACATGAGTCAATGTCCTTCCCCACCTAAATGTAATTATGATTGGTCAGCCTTTGAATTTCAGACACGACCTCACAAGAGAAGGGAAAATTTAAGAAGAAATATACTACATATTTTGTATCTTTAAGGCACAGTGGACATATGTTTGGTCCTTGAAAGGAGTGTTTTTTAAGGTTGTCCCAGGTGGGGACCTTTTTTCTTAATATGTGCCACATGAAAAGTTTGGCATTTATTGGGAAGTTTATTTTGCATAGGGATTTCCCCCACCAAGGGGGAGGATCAACAATGTGGGATTGTGCCAGCCGAGTATACCCAGATTTTTTAGTATGACAACATGTAGTATTAAGAGTTAATATGAGCTTATTTGGTTGATCCAAGATGATGATATGTGCAGAAGATATTGCTCTGTTGTATTTTTCCCAGAGGACGACCTGTAGGCCATTTAATGTTGGAAACAATGTTAATACTAATGAGGGTTGAATCAATATTAAGGCTAATTTCATATAACTATTGCACTTTATATTTTCTTTTAATATTGGCAATCATTCATGTGAGCAACCACCATCATGACAAGTGCAAAAATATAAATCAACACATAAAAATTCACACCATCAACATGAGCTGCATACATATATGGACACAGATATTACGTGGAAACCCAAAAGGGAAAAAACACCAATCTTTGTTTTGTGATTTAAACATGAGCTCCTACTATATTACAACAATTTTTTTATGAGCCACCACTCACATGAAGCACCAACTCCCTTAGATTGTATTTTCTAACCATTACTAACAAGAATCCCCAACTCCCTTTTTCGTAGACACCTATTAAGCTTACTTGAAGCACCAACTTGAAGGAGGCCCCAACCTTGAACCTATATTCAGACACCTACTACAATGGAAGCCCCAACTCCCTATTTTGTAGGCAGCAACCTACACTCCATAAGGAAATTAATACTCTTTGTTACGACACCCACTTGGACTAATTTCAGCTCTGTGTTCACCACATCTCGTCCCTTTATTCTGGCACTCACTCTGATTTATTTCTACTATCTACTTTGCCAACTCTTGGACCTCTTTTCTCTTCAACAAAGTACTCTGTTCTATAGCCCAACTACTCTCTACTCATTTTTTCCACTCTGGCCACTCTCCAATGGCACACACAACTTAGCTCTCAACCATATGATCATCATGTCCACTCTTCAGCATCACACTTATAAACTCATAGGTATCTTCTCATTTTCAACATATATAACACACATATGCACTCGACCCTCATAAGTTCTGCACATAAGCTCTCAGTATTAAACACTTCAAATACTCTTTGTGCTTGATCCTCATACTCAAGCTCTCTTGACCTCTCTTGGTTTCTCACATGCACACAACAATGTTGTATTCCCCACACTTGCATAACTTTAACACTGAAAAACACTGCCTAACAGAACCCCTCGCACAATCTCCAAAGCATCACCACATCATCAAGCTGGCATCACTCAAGCGTCATGCTGGCATCATCAATTCCTACGTGGTGCCACACGTCGCTTGAATTTGGCCCACTTGTCCACCTGAACATGCCAAATCTACATGCCATGTATCATTGTATGATAGGTCCATGTCTTGCTAACGTCACCCTGCCAATGTGTCTTGCCGCCCAATCAAATCATGCCAAGTGTCCACCTACAATTTGACAATGTTTTCAAGTGTCCATGTCATTGGTATGGAGGTAAGGGGTCCTAGAATCAATTTTCCACTTAATTTTAGTTATGCCCTAAGCCACCAGTGGTTCTCCACATATCCATGCTACACGTCTATCAGCACTAGGTCCCACATAGGTCGGAAGTCAGAGGTTGGGGGTCGATCAAACCATTACTTCCTGCAGCGAGGCCTGAATCACAAGAAGCTCGACTAGGTCGGGGTTGAGGCCCAACTCTCCTCTATTTTTTAAGTGTCTTGACCTGTAACCTTGAGGTTGGAACCCAACCAGCACTTTGACCCTTAATAACTTGAAATTTTACTAGTTGTAACTTTTGATGCAAGAGGCCAATATCAAACTTCAACATATTCTTGGAAAGATCTTTCTTATCACTATCCAATTGCACCATTTGTAGGAGCATCTGAGCTAATTGATAAGGTATAAATTCCCTCAATATCTGGGCCATATAGCCACCATCATTATGAGATTTATAGATTTTTCACTTAGCCTACTACTATGATGGTTCTCTACTAAATATTTTTGCTACCCAAGCACTCCCCCTGAACTTCGCACCCCTTGGCACAATCATCTTTTCATGAAAATATCCAACGCATCCATGTAATGGGGTGTATTCAGGTTTTCATCGATGCCAACCACACCAATGCATTAATTTGACATCAATGTCAACATATTGATGCGAGCACACATCTTCCATCCTAACAATGCCAATTGTCCAACAATCTCCCCCTTTGGAATTGATGACAAAACATCATCATTTATGGCCATTCCTCATGCTACATCTAACTAACAAATTATATTCCAATGAATGGTTGTCATTTATATTTCTCTTCCCTACTTGAGCCACCAATCATTTTTTTTCTCCCCCTTTGACGTCAATGGCCAAGGGAAACATATTTCTTTCTCTCCCCATCTTTTAGTTAATGTATGAGGTTGGGATACTCATGTGCATTCTTCTTTTCAGACTTCTATTTCTTAATGGATAATATATATTTAGTAAGGCACTTGAACTCCTCCACCCATCTCGACTACAAATAACATAAACAAATATACCTACAAAAATCAAACATTAGTCAAACATGTCCTTGTATCTTCTCGTATTTGTTGTTGTGCTAGAGCACTTGATGTTAGGGCTCTATATTACTAGTGTAGTACCTTAGTGTTGTTAATTTAGCCCCATTATTGTTATTGTTGTACCCATGTAGTCCCCATATTGTTATTATTATGCCCTTACATTATTATTGTTAGGTCGGCTAGGATTATATTGTGACCCCATGGACTCCTATATATAGAAAGGAGGTTTTGTCATTTGTGTCACCCAAGAATTGTTCATTTATGTAATGTAAAGGAGGTTTCCCCCTTGAAGTGGTAGATTTCTAAGTCTTTGGTCTCTCTTTTCTTCTATTTTGGGAATTGGTTTCATAACATTTGGTATCAGAGCTTTGGATTCTAGGGTTCCATTGCTTCAAACAGGTCATCGTGGAATTTTTTCTATAACTATTTTTCTACAAAGGTTTAGAAGCTAAAAAAACAGATTAGCACCAAAAGCCAGATGAAATTCATGGAAAATTTTCAAATCTTGGTTCACAATATTTTTAGAGATATGATCTGTGGAAGTTAGGGTTTTTGCAGGCTCTTGAATTTCATCTCAAAGAGGTGACCTTGGGAAAATCGTCATAACCCTCTGTCTGAGCATCGGATTGGAATTTTGTAAAAATTAGCCAAAATATAATATATTTCAGTTTCTTGTGTATCAATTTCAGAGCCAAAATAGGAAAAAGAGACATGTGGCACATCGTACAAGTTCGCTCTACTGAACTAGTCCATAATTAGGTCATTGTGGGAGATTGGGCTTAACTTTGTCTTGAAGAATCCAAATCAGGTCTGACCTATGGAATTGGAAAGAAGATTCAAAGGGCTACTAAAGGACAAAAGATAAGATCTTGGGGATCTGAAATTATAGATATACATCAGTTTCAATATCGAGATCCTAAAAAGAAAGAAAAACATGTGTATTTTTTTTTTTTTTTAAATTGCATAAGTCTTGTTTGAAAAATCCGTTTCAAGTGATTCCAAGGGCATATTGAAGCATGGATATCAGTATTGGGTTCTAAAATTCCTCCTAAAAATAATTCAACATCCATTAACCCTTCGAAGGCTCTATTACGACTCATGAAGAGGAAAAAGTGCAACATGATATATCAAAATTACAAGACCAAGTGCAACAAATTTCGCTCTCGCAAAGAGTAACAAAAAATGAAATGGGTGGTTTGAAGAAAGGCATGGAAAATAAGATGGATGGTTTGAAGAAAGGCATGGAAGCTAAGATGGATGGTTTGAAGAATGGCATGGAAGCTAATATGGATGGTGTATAAGCTAAGATGGATGGTATAGAAGGCAACATGGATGGTTTTAAGAAAGGTGTGGAAGGTAAGATGGATGGTTTGAAGAAAGGCATGGAAGCTAATATGGATGCTCTGAAGAATAGCATGGAAGCTAAGATGGATGGTATAGAATTCAACATGGAAGATTTGAAGAAAGACATGGAAGGTTTGGAAAAGTTGCTACAAGAAAAGCTTCCTAATGGCGAAAAGGTAGTAAAAAAAACTCATGATGAGAACAAAAGAAATGTTAATCATGATTTCATAGACTCTAATGTTGGATTTAAGACCCACCATATTCAAAATATAGATATGAAGAAGTTTGATGGAAAGGATCCGATAACTTGGATACTACAAATGGAGCAATACTTTAAGCTACATAATACACAAAACACACAAAAGGTACACATTGCAACTTTATATTTAGAACAAAATCAGTTTGTATGGTATCTATGGCTTTGTTCTCATAAACCACTAGTCACTTGGTCAATTTTTATGGAGGAAATGATGGCACATTATGAGGATACAAAGAGAAACACCTTCTTTATCCAATTGATAAATCTCAAACAAAAGGGTTCAATGATGGAGCACATTGAGGACTTCCAAAAATTGAATATAAGGGTAAAGAATATTCCAAAGTCGTAGGATCGATGTCTTTATAGGGACTCTAAAGGATAACATCAAACATGAGGTTCTCCTTTGGGAACCTGATACATTGGAGAAGGCATTCACATTGGCAAGAAAAATTGAAAGCAAAATTATGACGACAAGGAAGCCTACCACTTAGAACTATAAAGATGGAAGTGTTGCTACTCTTAGACTTCCACAACTAAAAGGTTGACACCACAAAAATTGGAAGAAAACATATCAAAAGAGCTTTGCTATAGTTGTGTTAGCAAATACATCAAAGGTCATAAGTGTGCTGAGAAGAAATTATTTTACATAGATTGTGAAGAGGAGGAAGAAAAGAAACAAGAAACTTAAAAAGAAGAGGATATACACTAGGAATCAACCCTAGAGAAAGAAGAAATGAACCTTACCATATCCTATAATGCATTGGCAGGAATTACCACTCCTCAAACTCTCAAGATAGAAGGACATATCAAGAAGAAAAATTTAATAGTGCTTATTGATTCGGGTAGTACCCATAATTTTATTCATTGTAAGGTAGCCAAGGAATTGAATTGCTTCCTATACCCAATGCCAGAGTGTCAAGTGATGGTGGAAAATGGAGGAACTATATATTTCTATGGAAAGCTCCATAATATCAAGCTAACCATGGGGGAATATGTATTGAATAGTCCAATGCTTTCCATTCCAATGGGTGGTGCCGATGTTGTACTAGGAGTACAATGGTTACAATCTTTGCAGACGATAGCTTTTAATTTTCAAGAAATATTCTTGAATTTTTTTCGGAAGGAAAAGAATTGAATTACGGGGTATCGCAGGGAAGCGAGGAAAGATAATATGCTCTAATGTCATGACAAAGCTTTGAAGAAAGAACAATGAGGCATCATTGCACAATTATTCTCACTAGAAGTTCCAACATCAAAATCATCTCTTTCTCCATATCTCCAAAAAGTCTTGGACAATCCTTCCAAGGTGTTTGAAACTCCGAAAGGATTCCCACCTATTCATGATCATGATCATTATATTCATTTGATTCTAGGAAGTGTTCCTCCAATCATTAGGCCTTACAAATATCCTTATGTCCAAAAGAGAAAAATTGAACGTATGATTGTAGAAATTCTAGAGGTTGGTATAATTAAACCTAGTCAAAGTTATTTCTCTGCTCTAGTAGTATTGGTGCACAAGAAGGATGGATCATGGAACATGTGTCTGGATTATAGGGAGCTCAATAAGCTCA
Source organism: Pinus albicaulis (assembly GCA_034641835.2). Taxonomy (NCBI): domain Eukaryota; kingdom Viridiplantae; phylum Streptophyta; class Pinopsida; order Pinales; family Pinaceae; genus Pinus; species Pinus albicaulis. The sequence goes on along the minus strand of CM076571.1, from coordinate 492,111,786 downwards.
CTATTAAAGATAAATTTCCCATTCTTGTGATTGATGAATTATTGGATGAATTACATTCATCAATTTATTTCACCAAGTTGGATCTTCGTTCAGGATACCATCACATTAGAATGAAGACTGAAGACATTCTGAAAACAAAATTTCGAACTCATCAGGGTCATTATTAATTTTTGGTCATGCCTTTTGGCCTTACGAATGCACCTTCTACCTTTCAAGGGTTGATGAATTCATTTTTTCAAACCCTTCCTTAGAAAATTTGTGTTAGTATTTTTTGATGATATACTAATCTACAGCAAGTCTTGGAAGGATCATGTTCAACATGTTGACATGGTGCTCATACTATTGCAGGAGAAACAGTTATACGCAAAAACCTCCAGATGTTTATTTGGAGTACAATATGTGGAATATCTGGTTCATATTGTATTGTAGGAGGTTGTTAAGGTAGACCCTAAAAAAATTAAATCAATTAAGGAATGGAAAGTCCCCACAACCATAAAGCAGTTGCGAGGATTTCTCAGGTTAACAAGGTATTATCACAAGTTTGTTAAGAATTATGGGAGAATAATAGCACCTCTAACAACATTATTGAAGAAATATGCATTTTCATGGAATCCTGAAGAAACTAAGGCCTTTTAACATCTTAAAGAGGCAATGTGCCAAGCACCAGTCTTAGCTACACCAGACTTCACAAAAACCTTTATTATGGAATGTGATGTCTCGGGAAATGGAATTGGTGTTGTTTTAATCCAATAAGGAAGACCCATTGCTTTTGAAAGTAGAACAATAAGAGGAAATTATTTATAGAAAGTTATTTATGAGAAGGAAATGTTGGCAATACTACATGCACTAAAGAAATGGCGACCTTACCCAATGGAAATACACTTCAATGTAAAAACTGATCATGATAGTCTTAAATACTTTTTGGAAAAAATACCATCTTCAAAAGAGCAGCAAAAATGGGTCACAAATATGTTGGGTTATGACTTTGAAATCATCTACAAAAAAGGGAAGCTAAATGTTGTTGCAGATGCACTCTCAAGAAAGAATGAAGATGTAAAAGCATTTCTTTGTGTCATTTCTATTATCCAAACAGATTCAATAACCGAAGCAAGGGAGGAATGGAAGAATGATGAAGAAGTATGGAGACTCATTCAAAAGTTGCAGCAAGATCCCAGTACATCTAATACATTATTCCTTATGGTACAAATATCGCTTATATCTTTGTAAGAATTCCCAACTAAAACAAATGATTATTTTGGTATTGCACACTTCTCCCTTAGGAGGACACTCGGGATTTTTAAAAACTTACCACTGGGTGAAGAAATAATTTTTTTGGATGGCCTTAAATTTGATATTCAAAAGTTTGTGACAGAATGTTTGGTTTTCCAGGAAAACAAAGTTTAGAAAATTAAGAACCCGGGTCTGCTACAACCTTTATCCATTCCAAATCAATGTTGGGAGGAGGTTTCAATGGATTTTATCACAAGTTTACCTAAGTCCGAAGGAAAGAGTGTCGTCATGATGGTAGTTGATAGGCTTACCAAGTATGCACACTTTTTTTCATTATCTCATCCATTTAAAGCGAGTACATTCGCTACTGGATTTATGGAAACAATTCAAAAGCTACATGGAAACCCAAAGATTATTGTAAGCGATATAGATCCCATTTTCACTGGAAATTTTTGGACGGAATTTTTTTCTTGTTTGGGTACTCAACTAGCTCATAGCTCGTCTTATCATCCTCAATCTGATGGGAAAACTGAGATAGTGAACAAATGTTTGGAAGGATATCTGCGTTTCTTTGTTTATGATAAAAAAACACAATGGGTCAACTGGTTACCTCAAGCAGAATGGTGGTATAACACTTCCTTCCACACTGCAGCAAAAACGACCCCATTTATGGCACTTTATGGATATCATCCACCATCCATCACATCATCATTAAGAGAAAATTTTAAGGTTCACGCAGTGGAAGATTACACCAAGCATCAACAACAAGTTCTCCAACTCTTAAAGGATAACCTAAATCTGGCACAAAATCGAATGAAACAAGAAGCATATCAACATCACAACAAGAGAAGTTTTGATGTAGGCGACTGTGTATTTTTACGGCTACAACTTGTTGAGGCCCCGAAAATTGGTGCAACAACATCGGGGAAAATCACCAGTCGAGGAATTGAAAATCGTCCCTTATCTATTTGATATGGCGGCTCCGACTGGATTTATGGGACCAGTTTCCCTGTGAAATATAATTGGGTGGATGGATGGTATTATAACTAACTATAACTTAATATATGGGAGTGATAACAAGATTGAAGTAAATAAATATACCTATCTATATCTATCCTGAGACGAATTATTTTTCTGTGCGATCTATAAAGATGATCTTTCAACGAATGTAAATAAAGATTATACAAACACTTAGAGATATGAAAACAATTTGAAATAATTGATTTAATTAAATAGTTAATTAAATCAATTGAATAAGCCTATATCACATCTATATACTGCATGTATTGAATATGTACCAAAAGATGGCAATTGAACATGTTCAAAAGTGAATTAATGTGTGATTGTTTTAAAAACATACATAAAACAAAACACCATAAGAAAAATTAACCATTTCTCATTTGGAATAGAAAATTAACATATAGGATAAAAGTACCATGTATACGCTAACTCTGCTCATTTGAAAAACAATATTTGGTCCAACCCTTTCTATTAAGAAAACTTTAAGAGTACAAAAGTGTGGCTTCTGTGAAGTCTTCCTTTCAAAATTTCAGGACCCCTTCTTAAAATACATGAAGGGGTTTAAACAAATATCGTTAAACTAAGTGAAAATTAAAACAGAAACATAATTTAATGGGGTGACTAGCTCGAAGATTTCCTTGCTATTTCATCATCCATTCGTTCCTTCAGTTGAAGGATGTTGAGCATAGGCTTCACCTAGGGAAGTTGGCCTGGCCTGATGCGCAGCTGTCCAATGAAAACCGCTTCTGAAAATGGAGGCATAATATAGGAATATTTATCTATAAGAAAATGAAACATGAGCCATTGGCTATGTGGCTTTACCAAGTATTGGCAATACTTATCCTAGTCTAGCTTTTCCACTTTCCTGATGCTTTCCTCTTTGACCTTGGAGACTTCCTTCCATTATTATTTCCACTATTATTTTATAATTTCCTTATGAGGTCCATTTTAGACCTCAAAATTCCCCTAATGGGTCGGGATGAATTCCACTTATTCTGTGCTAACTAACTTGTCAGATGGCCTAGCAGTAAACTTGACTTTTGCTTTGAGGCGTTTGCACTATTTGTTGATGACCAATGATAATCAATTCTTGGTCTCCTTGGAGTTTTTGATTAAAATCCTTCCAGACATCATTAAAATTACTTGAGAACTCTAAACCCATGGTTTGAACTTCAATAGATTATCCTCTTCAGCTTTGCTAAGGACTTGAGTATCCTTGGGTGCTTGTTCTTTTTATTTTTCTTTATGTGTTATGGGTTGGGACACCTCTAACATTTTCAAAGAAATCCCTTCCAATCTCTTGTTCTTGTACCGTTTGAACTTTGACAACTGTTGTGGATTGAGGTGCGGTATTTCTAACTTCTGAACTACAGCATAAGTGTCGATTGACTCAAACAAGTCATCGAAATCATCATCTTCATGTACAAAAGGTCTAATTTTTATTTGTGTGGTAAAATCATTAGCAATTTGATTTGGGTCATATTGTTTTTTTGAAATTGTAAACAATTTCAAACATTCAGTTTGGTTGACTTCTAATCCTGCGTGTTTATAGTTTTCTAACGCATAGACACCACAGTGAATTGGAAAGGAGGACCATGAAGCTTTCTTGGTTTCCTTCAGAAACTTAATTAATCCATTGCCGATGGTTTAATAAGTTATTTCTCTTGCGAGAAGCTTATCCGAAACATATAATGGTAAAACATGTGGCCAAGCCAGGCTCCCAAAGACTCTGACATAGGTAAATAATTCTTCTCCGAACCATTTTCCAGTGGAGGAGAAGTCAACTTGAGCTTCCTTAGATAACCTGGGGGCTTTCTCATTAAACACAACTTGAAATAAAGGGATCATAACTCCATGACAAATTTTATAAAAATGGTTTTCGTATTTTGACTCCCATAACATGCTATGATAGACATGAATGGGGAGAGGGTCCTAGGTAGTCCATTTCCAACCCATGGTTGGAAAATCTAAAGTGAAACATACAGCGTCCATAATATAAGCGCTCTTGTAAAATGGGGGAAAATTTTAGACAAAATAGAACGATTTTTTCTATATTCTAGAATTTAAGTGGCAATATTGTTAAACAAAATGTTTCCCCAGTCCATGATATAATAATCTGCGACTGCTTCCATTAGCGGAACCCATTCATCTGAAAAATTTGATAGTATTATGCTCCAAAGAGCCTAAGCATTATTGTAACAGCATAACAGTATGGACTAGCAAGGGAGTCAGTAGAATACATACACTTATCATCATTTTTTTGTTTATTCGTGTTGTTCCTCCATCGCTTAATAACATTTGACTTCATCTCATTCTCGTTGGTGAATTGTGCCAGAAATTCTTTGACATAGACCTTCTCTAGGTCTGGAATGTGATACATTAACTTCAAGTCTTCTGCTTTAAAATAACCTATCATTGTGCCTTTGTTGGTTAAGAAATTCTTGTCCCCAATATTGAGGTTGTCGATTATCCATCTTACCATATCAGTGTATGGTAGAATTTTGGGGCACGCAACAACCCTGTGTAGAAAATAATTGGCAACTTCTTCTAAAGTAGCTTCTAAATAATCAAAAGCATCTGTAGTAGCTTTCCGTTGAACCACTTTGCGGCCCGCATGTTATGTCTATAAATAGAGGAAGCATTTGTGTTATTTCACTTACAGTAGTTGTAGGATTTGTGGGTGCCATGGGTTTCTTAGCTTTCTTCACAACTTTTGACATATCTGAAGGGCTCTATTTATTTGGACTTGACTATGAACGATAAATAATGATAAGTAGAAAGAGGCAATTTTGATTTTCAAATAAGAAAGTATTATAATAATGGAAACAATCATGCGAATGAAACTTGGCACACAATTAATACATAAATTGAATGCTTCTTGCAGTCAAATCATTTTCGAAGGCATGGGCTGTAAAATCGTTTAAGTTATGGCATTAATGGACAGTATGGGTAGATGTGCCCACACAATCATTCTAGCATTAAATCAAGATCTGTCACATCGCAGGCGTTATTCGTGTGTGAATATTTATAGAGTTTCGATCGGCTACCTTTTGCCGATTGCGATATTGCAATCGCAATATCGATGAACATGAACGAAGGGCAAGAGTGGTCACGAAGCGAAAGTGTGATGCGATAGTGTATATCGCATCGGAGAAATGTGGAGGATGACTTTAAGATCATCGTGATAAAACTGCAAAATGCGATTTGTGATTTTCCTACGTGGTGGAAGTGGGTCCTGCGGTTTCTTTCTTAAAGAATTTTGTTTGGGAAAATGCCTTTTTCCTTTATTAAAGCGCTTTGTTGTATTTCGTATCACAATTTGTGTTGAGTGGATTTTTAAGAGCCATATGTCTTTCATGTGATATTGCGATCACAATATTGTGATTTGCTTAACATTCTCTGCTAAAGTATCTTTAAAATGAGAATTCAATGTTTTTAACCCATTTCATTCTTGTTTCCATTTGAATTAACTTCTTAAGGGTTTTATTTGTTCTACTCTAAAATTTCTAAAAGAGTCCCCATTATTTTTCTAAGGTAACTATATTAAAATAATGGGTGTTGTTGAATAGCACAACACAACCATACAAACAAATGTCCCTCAAGCAAGCTAAGAAGGATAATAAATTATCGCTAAAGTATTATGGTCCTTACAAGGTGTTGCAAAAGATTGGTACTATGGCATACAAATTGGAGCTTCCTGCATCTTCTCGAGTGCACCCAGTTTTCCATGTTCCATGCTTAAAGAAGGTTATAAGTGACAAAATTTTGGTTCAAAAAATACTGGTAGAACTTGATGAGGAAGGAAAAATCATATTGGAACTTGAAGCAGTCACGGAAACAAGAACTCGATAGCTACAAAATCGATCAATTTCAGAGTATCTCATCAAGTGGAAGAACTTACCCACTGAAGATTCCACATGGAAGGATGATAATTTTATACAAAAGCATCTAGAACTACTCAAGCATTAAGGACAACAATTTTTTGAAGGAGAGGGGCATGTTAGGGCTCTATATTACTAATGTAGTCCCTTATTGTTGTTAGTGTAGCCCCCTTATTGCTATTTTTGTACCCCTGCAGTCCCCATATTGTTATTATTGTGCCCTTACATTATTATTGTTAGGTCGGCTAGGATTATATTGTGACCCCATGGACTCCTATATATAGAAAGGAGGCTTTATCATTTGTGACATCCAAGAATTTTCATTTGTGTAATGTAAAGGAGGTTTCCCCCTCGAAGTGGTTGATTTATAAGACATTGATCTCTCTTTTCTTCTATTTTGGGAGCTAATTTCATAGCACTATATATATATGATAAGCTCCCCTAAACATATACTATTTCTTCTTAAATGTTCATCCAATTATATACACTTGATGGCCTACTGGCTCTCTCTTTTATCAATGGACGAGTACTATGATCTACCAATGGATCTTCGTACCAATTCAAGCTCAAATGGTATATTGTCAATCTCAATAGTTAATGTGGCATTTCAGTTTGATCTTCCAATGGTACTACTACTTGAGTGATTGTACTCGCTCCCTTTGGTCATGCTAATCATCAACTCACCTTCCCCTGAGATCATGCTTCTACAACCAAGGATTACTACTTAAATAACACCAATATTACCAATGCTTTGATACCAATTGAATAATTCACCCAAAAAAATCCCATGTATTCTTCTCAAAAATAGATGTCCATATCTACATAAGGTTACTCCAACTGATCCAAAGGATACCACTTGGTATAACGATCCCAAATGATAACCAAGGAACATGCATAACAAACTGCATGTTTTCATGAACTCAAGATTGCTAGACATAATAAAATTTTCTACTTAAATGAAATAATGGCACTTCATGTAAGATGCAAGCCTTTCATTTCCTGAGAAATCCCTCTTTCTGAGATTCATGGATGATGCCTACTTCTTTTAATAAAGCAGCTTCCCCTGAGTCAATGTTCTTTCTCCTTTTTTTTGATCTCTTTACATCTTCCTTCTTGCTTTTTCATGGGGATTGATCCTGTGGACTTGATTAACTTTGGGCCTCTTGTAGTTCCACACTTTTTTTGTAGCTCCTCTTCTTCTCACAACACAAAATTTTGTTGTGTTGGTTTCACTCTCCTCTCTTTTGTAATGATGATATATTTGAAATAAAACAATTCTTTATTGTAATCAGCGAGGGAACTCTATATTACCTCTAACATTCAGATGCACCACTATGTGTACAACTTATTCATGCCTACATCTGAATCTATTGGCTTCACTTGAAACCACTATCTTATTTAATGAATAGAAACATAGGGTCTACTCTCCTAGAGTAGAATGTCCTCTCTTTTCATCCAAACCTTGGCGAGTTGAGTTCTGATAGGAGAAATACTTCCGGCCTTCTCGTTCATCCTGCTTTTTGTTTTAACTTGATTGCATAGAAGAATTGCTGATGCTCTTTCTTGTATTGCAACTGATAATTTTAGAGACATCCACAACATGGATAAAGGGGTTGCATATTTTGTTTTTTCTCTGAATCTTCTTGAGCAAGAGATCAAATCTTTGCTAGTTTCTTTCTTTTTTCTTCAAGTTTCCTTTACACTCAACGTTGAAAGCAAGCTCGTATTGATTTTCCATTTTATTTCTTCTATCCTTCAAAGGTTAAGTTTATTCTCTTTGTTGCACAGTCTGTGAGGAAATTTTTCCTTGCCGTATCTGCAACTTGTTTCTTTATACCCAAAGTTGCCACAAAGGTAGCATTCATCGTGGTACAGGAATGAGGCAAAAGGATTGCTATGCTTGACAACATTTTTGTCAAAAATCCTCTTGTTGTTGCCATGTTCTCTCATGGCCATCTTATGCAATCTTGGGTCTCTACTACCTAACATATTTTGTTTTCTTGTATTTCATCTGCAATCTATGGCTTTATTCCCATATGTTGCAAGAAAAACAATAACCATCAAAGAGATTTTGAGTATTGAAGATGCCTTTTCAATGAGAGCTTTTCCCTAAAGAAAAAAAGGATATTTTTTGGTTCTTCATGTGTAATGATTGTTTGAATTGTTTCCTCTAGAAATTCTATGTTGTTGCTTCCTATTATGGTTATTCATCTCTTTTCCTCGTTGCTACTGCTTAACATTTTGTTATTTTGTTTTATTCTCTTGTTGTTGTTGCTTTCCTTGATGGTGTTGTTGCCAAACAATTTATTTTACTTTATTATTGTTTGACTTTTTACTTCCTCCAACAAGGCAGTCTACTTCTTTATCATCTTCCTTATTATAGCTTTATTCTTCCTTGAAGCCCAAACCTGTCTTGATGAGAGGGGATCTTTGCTTAATGATAATGTCATCTAATATATTGGCGCCCCTTTTAAGCTTCTAACATTGGGATAACTCTTCAATGTACTTTTCTAATTCATGTCTCAATGAGATTACTTTAGCCTCTAGTCTCTCATAGTAAGCTTCCTTCTCATTTAGCTAAATTGTCAGCCTTTCATATAAATTTCTCTCTTCCTCTTGTTGAAAATTAATATCAACGATTGTTTTTCTCAACTTATCATTTTCAAGCTCATATTCTTTCAATTTCACCTCTTGCTTGAGATATGATTCTAAAAGCTCCTTTATCTCTTTTAGAGCATAGATGAGCTTCTTCCTGAAATATTTCTTCTGATATAGATCATTTTATTCACTATCATAAGTGAAAACAAAATCAAAAGCAAGTTATAAATTCTTTTCTATATCTATGGAATCTCCCATAGGCAAAAGAAGTATTATTTCTTAATCACTACCAAGGATGTTGTTATTATCTTCATGTAGAGTTCAAGTTCTTCAGAGGTACCCTCATTAATTATTGATACAAATGTAGGTCTTTCTTCACTACTACTAGGTACATATCTATCCTTTTCTTCATAAAATTCATATGAACATCTAGAAGAAAAATTACCTATTTCATTTCATTTATCATAGATCAATAGCTTACCTTTTGAGCAGCCTGGCCTCTCATCCAAACCTTCTTCTTCACCTCTAGATTGATGAATAGTAGCTTGCATATTTTAGGGATGGCCTTCAATGTTTTGAGCATCTTCCCCCTGAGATGCCTTCTTCCTCTTCCTCCTTTCCTTCTTCTTATCTCTAGTAGCAACATCTATAGAGCTTGGCTAACCACTAGAGAAACAGGGTTCTTCAACCTTCTCTTGAGCCTCGTGACTGTCTCCTCCATATATACAATGTAACTTGTCGCATATTTCTCTTGTAGACTTGCAATGAATCACTTTATTGGAGTCTGAATATGATAGTTCCTTCAAGATAATCCTTCTTACTTCACTGTCATTCTCATTCTTTACTCCATTCATTATAGAGAACCATGATTCTAAATCAGCAACCATTAAATAGGCTTCCATTCTAAACTTCTAGACCACGTAGTCTATTCCATTAAAAAATGGGACTCTTTTTGGTGTTACCCCAACATGATTATTCATGTTTCCTTTTGATCTACCTTCAAGCAGTTAAGTTATTCTTGAAGGAACCTAGTTCTAATACCAATAGTTGGAAATAATGTTAATACTAAGGGGGGGTGAATAATTATTAAGGATAATTTCACACAATTATTGCACTTTATATATTTTATTTTAATATTGGCAATCATTCATGTGAGAAACCACCATCATAACATGTGAAACAATATTCACATAAACACACACACCATCAACATAACCAACATGCACATATGGAAACAAAGATTTAACGCACGGAAATTCAAAAGGGAAAAAACACCAATCTTTGTTTTATGATGTAAATATAAGATCCTACTCTATTACGTCAATTTTTTTGTGAGCCACCACTCATAGGAAGCACCAAACCCATTAAATTGTCTTTGCTAGCCACCACTAGCAAGAAGCCCGAACTCCCTTCTTCTCATAAACATGTTCAGCTTATCTAAAGCACCATCTTCAGGATTTGTGCAAGCACCAATTTACAGGAGGCCCCAACCTCCAAGCTATCTCCAAACACCTACTATAATGGAAGCCCTAACTCCATGTTTTATAGGCAACAACCTACACTCAATAAGGAAATTAATACTCTCTATTATGGCACCCACTTGGCCTTATTTTAGCTCTACGTTCACCACTTCTTGGCCCTCTATTTTGGCACTCACTTTGCATGATTTTACTCTTTTCTTTGCCCATTCTTGGACCTCTATTCCCTTCAACAACTTACTTTATTCTACAAATCAATTGATTTCTGCTCATTTTTCCCACTTTGGCCACTCTCCAACAACATGCACCATTCAACACTTGACCCTTTGCTCATCCTATCCACTCTTCAACAACACACTTAGAAGCTCATTGGTCTCTTCTCATCTGTAGCATACACAACCCACATATGCACTCAACCCTCATAAGGTCTACACAGTTAGCTCTTAGTCTTCAACACTTTATAGACTCTATGCGCTCAATCCTCATACTCCTTAGGCTCTCTCAACCTCTCTCTACAACACACACTCACATAGGTTGTCCTAGCATCTCTCAATTGCTCACATGCACACAACAATGTTGTATTACCCACACTTGCACAATTACAATCCTCCATTTTATTCAACTATTACACAAGAATCAATTTTACAACTTTTGTGCATTACACTGCGTGAGTGACACACTTAGAAGCTCATTGGTCTCTTCTCATCTGTAGCATACACAACCCACATATGCACTCAACCCTCATAAGGTCTACACAGTTAGCTCTTAGTCTTCAACACTTTATAGACTCTATGCGCTCAATCCTCATACTCCTTAGGCTCTCTCAACCTCTCTCTACAACACACACTCACATAGGCTGTCCTAGCATCTCTCAATTACTCAAATGCACACAACAATGTTGTATTACCCACACTTTCACAATTACAATCCTCCATTTTATTCAACTATTACACAAGAATCAATTTTACAACTTTTGTGCATTACACTGCGTGAGTGTACTATAATATGGGTTACCTTCCAATTATTTCTTGTTTCTCAACAATTGTGGCTATATTAAATTAGAGAATGGGATTTGGAGTGTTTTTTCATGCTGGGAATTAAATCTCATGGCACCTGCACACTTAAGGAGTACCACAATTAAATTTTTCTTGTTTAATTCTCTAGGCATCTGTGTGGCTTTCCATGCTTATTAATTAAGGCTCACAAAGCTCAAATTGTACTCCAACATGACTCATTAAGCTGTGGTCAAATTTCCATTAATCCAAAGTCTCTTTTATTGTTTATCTCTTTGTGGCACGAGGAACACTCAGGTATCACTAATTTAGTTTGAACCAGGCTCCCATTAACTCACTAGAAATCGTGGTCCTCGCAACCTCCTTCCTTTGTTTTTCTCAACGACTCTATTAATTGAAAATATTCCATATTCAGGTTGTGTTGAACCCTTTTTAATCTCCATCCATTTAGTGCAAATAAATAAGCGCCGAGACAATAGGAAATTAATTGTGGCGCTTAACTTTCTTTCCCGTCAAAACTCCTACACCATTCGGGACTTGTTGTCATGTGCTCAAGGAGCTAAAAACACATGCTAACTGTAAAGAGTGATTAACTCACCAACGAAGGTTGGGAGTTGGGGGTCAGCCCCATTTCTTTGTTGTGCAAACAACACTTGCACCGAAAATCCTGACTGCTTGACTATCCTTTAACATTGAAAAACACTGCCGAACAAACCCTCTGGTGAAATCTCCAAGGTATCACCACATCATCAAGATGATGTCACTTAAATGTCATGTTAATGTCATCAATTAATACATGGTGCCACATGTCATCTGAATTTGGCCCACTTGGCCACTTAAACATGCCAAATATACATGTTTCGTGTCAACCTATGTTAGGTCCACATCATGCTAACATCACCTTGCCACTGTGTATGTCACCCTATCAGATCATGTCTGTCACCCTATCAAATCATGTCAAGTGCCAACTTGTAATTGGATCATGATATCATGTGTCCATGTCATCAATACATAGGTAAGGGGTCCTATACTCAGTTTTCCATAGAATTATCATTATGCCTTGAGCTGCTAGTTGTTCTCCACATATATTTAATACATGTATGTCTGCACTGGGTCCAACATATGTCATAAGTAAGAGGTTGGGGGTAGATCAATCATTGCTTCCTGCAGTGAACCCTGATTGGCTGATGGCCCGACTAGGTCAGGGGTCAGGGCCCAAATCGCCTTATCTATTTTTCAAGTGGACCGACTCGGAACCTTGAGGTTGGAGCCCAACCAAAACTTTGACCCTTAATAACTTGAACTTTGACTGATTGTAACTTTTGATCTAGGCGGCCAATCTCAGACTTCAACATATCGTTGGAAAGCTCTTTCTGAGCATTATCCAACAACAACATTTATAGGAGCATATAAGCTAATATATTGAGGTAGAAATTCCCTCAAATTTTGGGCCATATAGCCACCATATTTATAATATTTATAGATTCTTCACTTAGCTTGCTACTATGATGGTTATCTACTAAATATTGCTGCTACCCGAGCACTCCCCCTAAACCTGACAATCCCTAGAACAATAATCTTTTCATGCACATAGCCAACTCATCCATGCAAAGGGTGCACTCACGTTGTCATCAATGTAAATTACACCAATGAATCAAGTTGACATAAATTCTGACATACTAGTGCCGACACACATTTTCCATCCTAACAATGCGAAATATCCAACATTTAATCCCAAATCCTAGATATTTGTCCAATTTTGAGGTCCCACACCAGCTAGTTGTTCTGAAACTTGAGCCAAGAAGAAAACTCCATGATTTTTAGGTGTTGAATCAAGTCAATCGAAAGAGTATGGAGTTGATCAGTTCCCCCAACCTAGTGGCCCTTACCAATAAGAAAACTAGTGCCATTCCTAACATTCCAACATAACCCTTGATTGATAATCAGGAAGGATTTTACAATAGCTCTCCAGAAAGTCAAGCCCCCCTTGTGGCTCTTGTTTGTGGCATGGATCCAATTGATAATAGACCTGGGGAATATATATATTTTTTTCACGCAATATGCCCAAAAATCGTTGCCTTGTATGAGCCTCTATTCATTCTCAGTTGAAAGGGTTGAAGAGAACAAAGTTAGATCCTTTATCCCCATCCCCCTTTGATGTTTTAGAACTGTGACAAACTTCCAAGAAGTGAGAACAAAGAGATCTTTTTCCTCTTTCCCAACCCATAAAAATTCTAAAGAGATTTTCTTGATATTTGCGAGAATCATCTTTAGTATTTAGGCTAGAGTGGGCCAAAAAAACCAGAATGGCTTCAATAATTGTATTTATGAGTATCAACCCATCTATGTGGGAGAGCCATTTATAACACCAAATTTTTATTCTTTTTTTTTAAATCTTTGCTAGAATCTAGACCATATTTTTGGTAGTCATTTGCCTTGAGGCAAAGCCCAGATATTTTAGTCCTTTTATGGGATATTTAGGACGTGCCTCCAGAATATCTGTAATTTGATGTTTGAGGTGCTCAGTGAGACCCTAACGTGTAACTGTGGACTTATCCCTATTTATTTTCATTCACGTAACTAGAACAAACTCTTCAAGGATGTATTTTAAGGGCCTCGCGTATGTGATGGATGCTTCACAAAATATGATGATGTCATCAACAAACAACAAATGGGACAAAATGCAATCATCTCCAATCTGAATTCCTCTAAATGAACTAGTGTCCCAAACATGTTTAAGAAGTTTTTTAAGGCTTTCAACCACCAAAAGAAATATAAGAGGTGATAGAGGGAACCCTTGTCTAAGTTCTTGTGATCCATTGAAGAAAGGATTTGACTCACCATTAATCAAAATAACAAAGGAATAATGTTGATACAATCATGAATCTAGGAAACAAAATCATGGTGGAAATCAAGATGTAAGAGGAGAAGCTTGATGTACACCCAATTTACCTTGTCAAAAGCCTTTGAGAGATCCACTTTGAAAACAACAACCTTATTTTTGAATTTTTGGATTATGTTGAATCCCTCCTATGCCAAGCTAATGGTATCATGAATTTTTCTACCCCTAAGAAACCCAAACTACTCAGGGGATATGTGATCGGACAAGATTTTTTTAATCCGACGGAAAATTATCTTAGAGATGATTTTGTAGACAGTGTTATAAAGAGAGATCAATCTGAAATGATCAAAACTACCAAGATTATCCTCTTTAGGAATGAGTGCAATAATTATGGTGTTGAAAAGAGCCAAAATGTGGCTTGTAAGACAAGAATATTCCACCACTTGGAGGAGGTCTTGACCAATGAAATCAAAACAACCGATGTAGAATTCAATTGGAAGGCCATCAAGCTCGAAGCTCTTACCTTTCTGAAAGCCATGTAAGGTGGTTTCTAGCTCCCATAGTGTAATCTCACCCACGAGAGAATCATTGTATTCTTGTTCAACAAACTAGGGGAATAGAGAGGCAGTTCTCAGGATGTGATCAATATTTACCCAATTGTCCTGTCGGAAAAGGGTGTTTAAGCATGAGATACCGAACTCATCAATCTCAGAAAAGGTAGTAGCTTTTGTGCCATCTAGTATATCAATTTCCATATGGTGTTCACATACTTCTGATGAATTGGATATTGGTGGAAGAAATTCATGTTTTCATCCCCAACCAGGAGGCGAAGGGATTGCATTTTCATTCACTACTCTTTCTCTTTGTCCAAAAGAATGGATATTTTTTGGGTTTCCAAGTCTATCACGTCTTCTTATGCTCAACTCAAAGTATCCCAAAACCCTCCCCTTCCAAAATAGAATCGATCTGAACTTAATATCCTCCCACCTCTTACTATCATATTCCCTTTTTCTTACAGCCAAGGAAATAATGGTTGTCTTGGCTTGTTCTAGAGTTTCCTTAGTAACTATAGGGGAGGGGGGGCAGAAGGTCCATACTCAGAGATGTAGGGAAATAAAATATATTTTATGGCCTAAATAAAGGATTACTCCTCCAACCAATGTGGATTTAACTTGAAAGGAGTCGAGGGTTTATGGGGGGTTGATACAATTCAAGGATAATTTAACAATGATCAAATATACAACCAACCTCAACCCATTGATGAATGAAATTTTTTTTGTCCAAAAATATTTTCAAAATAAGGAATCAGTCCAACCACTTGGAAATATGATTCAAACTAGTCCTAGTATTTCTCCATGTAGGAAGGATCCTATTAGGGTGAATATCAATCAAACCTGCATTGTCAAAAATATTGAGAAAAAAGTCAGAGTAAGGATCCGATCAAGCAACAGACCCCCAAACTTCATTGTGCCCAAGTGAAAGGTTTAAGTATCCTCCAAAGATCAGAGTATCCAGAAAGGAAAATGGAAGTGTGATGACAATTTCCCAAAAAGGTCGACGATCCACGAAGGGACCATAAACATTGTAGAGGCGTAGAGTTTGATTTAAAATATGTGACCATGGATCCATCACTAGCCTATCATGGAAAGACCACATGTTTTGTAGCTTGAAATCCAATTTTTTACACCTAGTGATAAGTCCCTTTGATTTTCTTGATGCATCCAAAGCAAGGAACTCCCAATTATTAAAAATAATGGCAAACGTGTGAGTGGCTTGAGAGCTATCAATCATAGTATTTTGCAAAAGAAAGGTGTCCAATCCAATTTTGTCAACCAAACATGATAGGGCTAGTTTCTTTTGGAAGTTGGCCAACCCTTGAATATTAAAGGAGATGAGATAAGATAATTATATTTTAGTCCAACTAATGACAGTAAAGTAGGTCAAAGGGACCGTTGCGTACAATGATGTCCATACAATGCGAGAGAACCAAACGGTCTCATATAAAAATAAATACAATGCATGAATATAAAAGGTACAATTCATGAACATAAAAATACAATGTATGGAATGCCATGGTGGAGAATATCCAAGAGCTAATGGGTCTGAGGATCAGACCCATCTCTCCTAACATCTAAGTTTGAATGAACACTAAAGAAACTCCAAAAATTCTGTTGGCCCGATGAAGGGTCGATGGAAAGTGCGGACTGTCCACTAGATCATTGCCTGCGGGAATTTGTGCACTGTTGAGGTTTGAAGGACCTAATTTGCCTCCCAGGAACGGATCTGAGACATATTTGTTGTTGAAATCTCATGTGGCGAGGTGAGGTTCCACAAATCCTCACTGATCTGGAGTTTGGATATGAACTGGTATCAAGCGGTCTCTTGGTGCCCCTGTCTGAAGATAGTACCCTGAAAAATGTCGTGACCCTCTGTGTGGGGTCTGGTCTGGGGAGGTTGAAGAACATGTGCTAAGAACCTGAGAGCCTCTTGCATATATAGGGCCAAACATCTCTGATCGAGATACCTGAGAAAGTTGGTGAGGGTCTGAGAATCTCTGAACAAGTAATTGAACCTTCCTCTGATCTCTTAGTAGATAGGGCATCCAAAAATGAAGTGTACCTCGGTCTCCACTTATTGTAAATGACATACTTGGTAGATTTTTTCTAGTCTATCGATATGGTGGTCCGTCTCTACCCGAAGTCTATGAGAACCTACTCTGAACTGGCCTAAAGGAAAGTGAAGAGCATGCGCCCAGTAGTGAAATGTATACTGGGGTCGAACAATAAGCCCGTCTCTCAACTCCAAGAAGTGTTCATTGTAGAAGGTCGTCTTTGGGCCCAACCCTCCCGGAGAATTGAACCAGGTGACCTGGACAAACTTCTAGTAGATGTCCCCCCTGATGATCTTGTTGAACTCTTGTCTAGTAGGTAAAAGGTGACCAGGAGCAACCCCCTTAAGGGCCGACGCTTTAAGTGCACCAATAATAGAGTGTTGTCTTCTGACATGCACTTTAGTGTGTGCAATTGACTAAGCCTTTCATAAATGAGATTTCCTGCCACAACCTGACTTCTTTATAGAGGGAGATACATATTTCCCCAAACCTAATCCTTGACATAAAGAAAAACCTCTATCACCCGATTGTGAGGAAGAGGAAGAGAGTAAACCTCGGGCCTTAAGTTGTAGGACATCGACACGTGTAGAGGGGGGATAATGATTGGAGAACTATAGGGAGTTGCATGAGGGGATGAGGTGGGGTTCGGAGCATGTCCAGAGGTAGGGCCCAATCCACATCTGAAGTGTTGCATGGAGATTGTGAAGAGATGACCGAATTCTTTAAATTTTTTACAACAACCACTTCATTATCTAGAATAGGGGGTGGAAAAATAGAATTTATAATGTGAGAGACAAATGTGCACATACTCACCAAATCCGTTGGTGCAAGTGGCTCCTTAGGGTCCTGTTGGTCTTGTTGTAACACCTAGGGTTGTTCACTAAGAGGAGGTGGCTATTCCAAAACTTTTGATTTTGGCATCAACACGTCAAGATTTGGAGTGGAAGCCTTTAAAACCTAGAGCTTGGGTTTACCGAACATGGGATAGTCTACACCCAAGTGACCATACATATGACAACGTTCGCATACGAAGGGAACCCCTTCATAGTCCAAAGGTTGCTGTAATTAAGAGTCCCCAAACTTGATAGAGATGGAATCCACGAGACCCTTTGAGAGGTTCAACCTGCCAAAATCCCGACCATCCCCATGTATCCAGTGGCTTGAAATGATTTTTCAGGCTTGAAGAAATGCCCAAGTTTGGTCCCAATTTCCTTGAAGACATCGCTAAACCAACAAGTTAGAGGTAAACCTGCTAACCTCACCCAAACTGGAGTGACTTCTAACTTCTTTGAGTAGGTGTCAAAGTCTATGCTCCAACATTTTAGGGATAATGTCAAGGAACCCTAAAACCATCTTTGTCACAATATTTTTCTGCATTCGTCTCAGAGCTCATGATCCATGCTCACGAACCTTTTATGAGAATAATATGTTTTGGAGTAGGCCATCAAAATTGCATTCTGTCCATATTCGTAGAGCATCCATGCTCATATGACGCCTCACGAACCTCCCAACAATCGTAATTTGAACCATGTTGTAAATTTCATGTAAACGAATGTCTACTCCCAACACTAAGCTAGGCTACACTTCTTTTTGTTCGATGCATTTCTCATTGGTTTTTGAGAATTCTTTGCCAACTGGGCCCAATGAAGCCAACACAACTTTCCCTTCCAATTCAGGAAAATGTAAATATATTTTAATTTCATATCTATAAATATTTATAAATCAAATCTAAATGTAATTCATTTTTTATTTATAAAAATAAAATTCAAAATAATAAATACTTAAACTTTTTTTAATACTTTTCAAAGTATGGCAAGTAAGAATAATATGTACATACCTTACCTCTTTTAAAATTAAATATATAATCTTAACAAAAAACTATATTTTTAACTAGATATCATTTTTGGGATTCAACTGCGTTAAGTAAGTCATTCATCTATGACCATTTCCATGAGAGGTAGTCGTAACTGATTAATTTCTCATGAATTTTGAATAGTCCACTTAGCACTCATTGCATCGGGTGATGCTCACAGGGGTGAAGAAGTGGGATTGAAACTAGTGAAATGAATCACATAACGTCAATCATCACTTCTGGGACTTGCACCCGGTAATTGGGACTTCCCGCGAGGTCACCCATCCCATAACTCCTCTGGCTCAAGCGCACTTAACTATGGAGTTTTCCCCCACAATCAAGCCCACTTAACTTGCTACCCCATTTTCAAAACCTTAGCAAGTATTGTGCCTCATGAACCATTCGAGTAGAGCTCCCTTTACTCTTTGTATTTTAAGTATGAGGGGTTTCCATAGTGCATTATATTAGATATCATTTTTTGGATTCAACTGTGTTAAGTAAGTCATTCATCTATGACCATTTCCATGAGAGGTAGTCGTAACTGACTAATTTCTCATGAATTTTGAATAGTCCACTTAGCACTCATTGGATCGGGTGATGCTCATAGGGGTGAAAAAGTGGGATTGAAACTAGTGAAATGAATCACATAGCGTCAATCATCACTTCCAGGGCTTGCATCCGGGAACCAGGACTTCTCGGGAGGTCACCCATCCCAAAACTCCTCTGGCTCTTAACTATTAAACTTACTCAAATTAAGTAAAAATAAATAAAATTATATAAAATATTTATATTCTCATATCAATCTTATAATTTATTTTAAAACTTTCTATTAAATAATTATAATTTAATTTACCTATTTCTTTTATATCATTATAATAAATTAAATTTCACATTCAGATATAATAACCAATTTTAAATCACTAAATTCTAATAAATTTAACTATTTTTTAATTTATTACATATATCTTTTTGTTTGTTTATCAAGTTGTATGAGATAATAGCTATATGCTAGCTTTTGACTTGAGAAACTACAACTTAGGATATCTAATGCATCAAAATCACCTCAAAATTACACCCAATTTGGACCACACTAACCTTTAATACCACTAAATTTTTGCCCACAAAATTTAGAACAAATAACCTTCACATCATATAATAACTTAATAATACTCCCTATCAAGATTTAGTCTAGGATGGTGGGCATTTATTACATATATAAAAACGCACAGAATAACTCATAAATTCTAATAAGATTATGAAAAATTCGGCAAATTTTTTTGAAAATTTGGGTTACAGTGGTTAAACTTCAGTGTTTTGGGTGCCTAGGATCTCTGATAGTGCTGAATCCATTTCCACTATAAAAAAATGCAATCCAAACACTCCAACTACCTAATTTTTGATTTTTTTTACCAAATTCCAACCTTCCAAACTATTATGTTGCGTCAATAAACAACTCCATAATAGTATATACTTTCAAACTAAACCCTTGAAAAATATTAACATTTCATTTCTCACCATTAATAACCATATAGAAAACGACATTTATAAACGCCAATAATTAATAATTATATCAGATCTTCTCATGTCGTTAACTTTATCCTTATCTCTATTAAATATAATTTCGAAATTTTAAAAACCCACGCAAATGAACAATGCCACATCATCATGCTATTTCGATGCATCCAACATCATGAAAACATGGAAATTATGTACACGAAATAGACAATGCCACGTCACTTGAATGTATATAGGCGACGAAATGAACAATGCCACGTCATTTGAACGCATACACAATGGATAATAGCATAGCTCTCAAGACTGTCTTGACTGTATATACAACATCAAGGTATGGGGACCGACATAGACGACGTGCCGCAATTTAATGAGACTACCAGAATACCACCTTGTAAGTTGCAGGCGGCGGCCATCTCACATTGCATGCCGCTTTCACGGGCTGAGTAACAAAACACTTGACATATATATAATGTATATTAATACACCACATACTGGACTGTTTTCAACCCCTATTGATGTATACACACTTCTTTAGCTCTGACAAACATCAACTGTACCCGCACAATTCATTTTCATAAAGACCCTCCCAACTCAAAAGCAATTATAGCAGGCCTTGCCTCTGTAAAATATAATCTGAATGCTGTATAAGTAAAAGCACTCCATTTCCTCTCAGCTCTTAAAGTGTTGATGCATCGCCACAGCTAATCTGCGGATCAAGTTCTGTTTTCCAGGGTTTGAATTTATAGCGTTCGTTAGATTAAACGAAGGAAAATGCAATCTCTTGCCACCTGCGGTGCCCGTTTTACTCAGCCGAATTCCCTTGCCGATGGCCTGGATAAATTTAGAGCGAATACGAACGGTATAAACGGCAGGGTTTTCGTTAATTTGGCCAAAGTTTCGAGATGTCTGCCGCTATGTGTGGCTGAGCGTAGAGGACCGTCTTCAAGAATCAAGGTTTTTGCTCAGGTATGATCTGTAATTGCTATAACTTCGTTGAAAAATGATAATCACTGTGTTATGTGGTATTATTATGTTGGGATTGGGGGTTTGCCAGTTTAGGGTGTTGGGGCAGGAAGAGCTGAACATCTTGGCATGTTGGACTTTGGTTTGTTCATTCTCCTATTAAAGTCCTTTCAGATCTATCTGATCCAGAGGTATTTGGACTTATTTTCTTAGATCCCGAATTGAGAGTGGAATGATCAAAGATTTGATTAAAATTGCTGGGTTTTAAAAATTTCGGCTTCAATGGTTGAACATCTTAGTTATGAAAATTACCTGTTCATTTTGTCTTTGTTTTGGTAACAGTTGTGAACTAAAGGGGTTTATGGTGGCAATGGCTGCACTAAAAGCTTTAACATTGCCTAAGAACACTGACACTGTTGAACGTTTTGGTGTCCTGCCTTGTTGGCCCTGACTGAATTGTTGTTTTTATGTATGTCATGTCTGTAATATCAAGCTATCTTACTATAGTTTTCTCAGTACATTCTACAGCCAGGGATGGGGTGATCTCTCTATGTGGGTCACTTTTTAAAAGCTAATAAACTAAATGAACTGGTTTTTTTGGGCGTAAATTTAATAAATTGAAAAGGAAAAAAAGCCTAAGATTCTATATCTAATCTCAAAAAAAGTATCATAACTTTTAGAAGATAAACTAGAATAGTTCCATCTTAACCTGGTGTCTTTATGTGGAAGGAGGTTTGCACCTAACTTTAAGTTTTTTTGGTACCAATATGGATCTCTAATAGTGGTATCCTCCTTTGATAGGACATTGTTCCACATTAATACTCACCTCCTTTTCCATCTTCATATATCATGAAGATATTTTGGTCTGGTTACTACTTGTGTATTTATATTTATTATTTATATATTTTGGAAAGTGTACTTCTAGTGTATTTCTATATTTTTGAAAGTGTGTTTGATTAATTTCAAGCTGGATGCATTTTAGAAAAAAGGATCTTTTGAGTGTTTTGTTTGCTTCTTTTGTGCCTTATCAAGTTGTTCATATTGTTTCAAACATTTTAGTTGTTATTTGATCACTGTTGTTTTAGTTTCAAACTCTTGGGTATTGTTTTTGATGGCTGTTGTTATATTTTTGAATTCTGAGGAATTATTCATAGCTGGTGCTTCAGTTTCAAATAGGTTTGAACGTAGAGTAGAAGTTAGTGGGTGTTTTAGTATAAAAGATCCTTGGAGTCCTTTCACTTGCGTATATAATGTAGGTCCTAATCTTGACAGGAGATCTACCCTGCAAGGATGAAGACATTGGTATCTATTGCCGTTGGAGATTGAGGTTCTGTGATTTTGTTATTCATTTCTGTGGATGTTAGTAAGGGTTTCGATACGCTCTTCCGCTAAAGAGGTGTACCCATTGTTTACTTAATCTGTGTACAGATTTGGTTCCAAGCATTACTAAGCTGTTAAATAGACCCCACTTGGTAACAATGTCTTTTGGATGCAGCATGTGTGTGACTGATCCTTTGTCTGTTTCAGCCCTGCTAAACCTTGTCACCTAAACCTTCCAACTTTGTAAAAAATTGTGGTGTACTATTGTAAGTTTAAATCCAGTTGACCTGCTGAGTTATGTGTACAGAGTTGCATCAGATTTATAGCCTTTTTGGACTCTGGTAGTTTCAAGTAACTCATCTACTTTCTAAGGATTCTCATAACCTAGTAATAAAGGTCTGATGTTTTCCATATCTCTTTTTGTTTTTTCAAAGTTTTAGGTGTTGATACAACTGAAAATACCATGGCCCTAGTTATCCCCAAGCAATTAACAGTTATGCTGAAATAACACCAATATATAGATCTCACACAAGGCACACAGATGTAATGCATAGCTGTTAATAAAACATTTGTTCATGATTAATTATCTCTGGGTCATCCTTTGCCCAAGAGGTGTAGAAATGGCAAGAAATTTCCTACTGCTAATGAATTCCAACTGAAAACAAGAGACACAAATTTCTTCTACAAATCCCTGGAGAGGAAAACACACAATAGAAACACATGCAATAACATGCAACCATCAAAACACAAGGAACACAATGATTTTACAGGGGAACCCAACTGGGAACAACCCTTCTGCTGCTTTGCATTAATTTAGATGAAAATATGGATCAGTTACAATGACTGCTTCACACATGAAGCACACCCTGCATGACAATTTTGATCTCCTGCTCATTGACCTGCTCTGACCAACACTTAGCCAAAGTTAGCCTCACCTATCCTCCTATTTCTTTGCGCAATCCTTGAGGAAATTAACCCCTAAAAAAAAGGGAAATTCCCTATTTCCTTGCACAAATCCTAGAGGAATTGATCACCTACTCAATGCAAAACTCTGTACACTCAACTAGTATACACTTGACAATTACAATGTGCCTTTTCCTCCATTCCAACTAGGCAATTCAAATTCCATGCATGACTGAGACTATTTTTAGTAAATTGATCAGTTAACTGAGAGATCAGTGAGTTAACAACTGTTATAAGTACTCAACCAAACTCCTACTAACTCTACTAATGACTAGAGCTCAGATAACCGACTTTAACTAACAATAAGTCCACTAGATTGCTAGATCTTAGCAATCAACCCATGCACAATTGTATTTCTAGCATACAAACTCGAATTTATTGATTTAACTAGGAGACAAAGCCATGTCACTCCAACTGACTACAATCCAAGTCATCCAATTGATGTGGAAATTCAAATTTCTCCATTTGACTAAGGCACAAGTCAAATGAAGCCTTTTTTGCTATAATTTGACACTCCCTCTTAGCAAGAAAAGGGTTCTGCACAAGCCCAATCTTGCTCCTTTGTAGGAATGTAATGTAACACAACTAACACTCCCTCTCATTGTTGCTGATGCTACTGCAATAATTGCAACTAAGAAGCATCCAAAATACTGAATCAACGTCTCTGAGTTGCAATTGTCTCCTGAGTCTTTGACTGCTACTAGCCTCTGCAATTGTCGCTCGATATCTGATTGCATCAACTGACACTGATCCTTCTGCTACTGAAGGCTACGGGCCCCTGTAGCAAGGGTAATGATCCATGAGAAGAGTATACTACAACTGCTACTACTCTCCTATAGACCCTGCCCAAAACTTTTCAACTCTAGGACTAAGGCTCTACATCGTGCCACTTTACTCCTGGAGGTATAGTTGCATGCATGGCAGAATCTACCTATAGCTCATAGAGATTTTTAGCTTGAACACCAATTTGTTTTACTTGTCCATTGGCAACATGCTTCAAATAAACTTTCCCCTTGCTGAACACCACATCATATCCACCATCATCCAGTACAACTGCAGAAACTATATTTTTCTTTAGACCAAGCACATATAATCATCCTTTAGGTGAAGATGATAGCCTGACTCCCTCTTAAAGGTGACAGTGCCAATCCCTTTGGTACTATACCTCTCATCATCTCCAAGTTCTATGTTTAATTGTAGGTCCTTCTCCTCCGGGCTACTGAAGAACTCTTGATTTCTTGTCATATGATATGAAGCACTAGAGTCTAGGTACCATTCATTCCCTCTTACTATGCTTTCCATGCAAGCAATGAGGGTGAAATCCAACACAAATTGTGATGCGAGAGCATCTCCTCTTGCTCCTACTCCTGCTGTAGGCTCCTTACTGGATTTCTTATGTGGACACTTGGTTGCATAGTGTCCATACTGATGGTAGTGAAAACATTTAATTTTACTGAGGTCTTTCTTCTTGCCATGGTTTTGGTTGGATTCTACCTCGCCTAGGGCCTTCTTGCCTTTGGCACTCTTTCCTTTTCCAAGTAGAGCATAGTCTTCTTCCTCACTAGATCTGGATGTGACACCATCTCTAGTGTTTCTTATGATCTCCTCCTGCACCAAATCAAACCAAACTCTCCCCCAATCTGGTAGCTTGTCTCTTCCATTAACTAAATCTTGATAGTTGTGCCAGGATTTCGGAATGCCAAGGAGTGCTAAGCTTACAAGTTTAGATGATGGCACTGTGAAAATTCCTAGATCTGACGATCTTAGGAATCCTACTGCAACAACTGAGTGTACTTCTCCTATTATGTAAATTACTTTTATAGAATTAATTTAGATATGAATTATTGAAGTAACTATTGAAGCAACCTACGCTTAATAAAAATATGATTCCAAAACAAGAAAACTGAGCAAGAAATCAATCACACATAGGACACAATTATTTTTGGACACAAGTCCCTGGAAAAACCCAATGTGGGAAAACCAGTGCAATAGATTTGAGGGTTTGTATTATTAAGCAGTAGTAAATCCTGAATACATCTTTGAATACCTCAAGGGTTATTCAATTACAAAGAGAAATACTGGTAGGAATAAATCGTGAGTTTTACCTCACACAATCATTGGAATGTTGAGATTTTGTGTATTTGAATTTTGGGGTAGCATTAGTTGTGCTCTAGGTCCCAAATTTTGAGGAAGGACTAGAGTTCACCTGATCTACAAGACCCAGAAATGGATTTGGGAAATTTCATCTGGTTTAGGAGATATTAAATTAATTAATTATTTTAATGTATTTCCCAAGTTAAAACTTAGGAAAATAAAATAATTAAAGTGAATTTAATTAAACATGTGATGAAATTGTCTTAAGTCACACGGATCAAGCTTTCTTTTAATCTTAGCCATTGATTAAAGATTTAATCTTCGCTGTTGATTTGCCAATGAGAAAAGTATAAAGGAAAGGCTTGGGGTCATTTGTAAGACACACAGAGGCAAAGCATTGAAGCTAAACTGAGATTCTAGGGCGGGGTTGCTAAGAATTCTCAAGTGTTTCAGTTGCAGAGAGGGGAATTTAGACCAAGGGGACGATCTGATTTCGGGGTCTAGAGTACACAAGAAGCAGAGAAGAGATCAGGAAAGACAATGCAGAGGAAGGCAACAGCAACAACAGAAGACGACAACAACAGCAACAAGGACAATGTGATTTTCAGGAAACCCTTCAGGGGTTACGCAGAGACCCTTAGGGACAGCGTAGTGACTGCGTCACCTAGTCTGGGGTAACGCAGTCCCTTCCAGTAACAACGCTGAGCATTTGGAGGCCTTCAGAGGTTGATGCAATGTCTTTCAGGGGCATATCTGGCGTTTCTAGGCCTAGATCTGGCTGAGTTCTGTAAATCCCGTTTGAGGGTGTGGATTAGTCAGTATTTTTGGTCTTAGATCAGCTAGGTGCTGCAGATCTAGAGTTTTCTCTGTAGGGTTTTCCAGATCTGGAACCCAGAGTTGTGTATTCAGAAATATTCTTAATTATAGAGCCCTCCAGCAGCCAGAGACCGGTTTTCCCACATTGGGTTTTTCATGGGATAGTTTGTCCAGAAATAACTTTGCCACTTTGTCTATGTGTGCATGTGCTTATTCTAGATCTGAATTGGTAGAGATCTGTTATGTGTTTTGCTTTGATGTTATCTTGAATTTATTCAGTTGATAACTTGTATAAGTAGGAGAAGCTTAACCGAATTAATAGAAATAATTTCTGCATAAGAATTAAGATTCAGAAATTTCTACAAAATCCGGCTGATCCGATCACTGGAAAAGTTGCCTTTGGAGGTCTCTGCGCAGCCTCTACGCAGTGATTGCGTAGGCCCTTGCGTCACCTCCTCTAGGCATTGCGTCACCCCAGCAACAGATCAATCTGGCTCCTGGAATCACAGATCTGGGCCTCCCGATCACACACCCTGGCTTCCGGCTTCTGGATCTGATTCGACAGCTGAATCTTGGAAACCCTCTAAACCTCTGTGCAACCCTAACTGGCTCTGCGTTAGCCTGACTAGCTCTGCTGGACGTCTTCCTGCCTCTCTCTGCTGATGATTCTCCAGTTGAGAAAATATTTCTCTTCGGAAGCTACTCTGCCTCTCACTGCACTGAATCACTTAGATCTGGTCTTTGTTCGAGCACTGCTCTGTCAGAAGAATTCAATCTCAAGATTCACTTCGCATGTCTCTTTCCAAATGACCCTCAAGCCTTCCTTTATAGTCTTCTCGTTGAGAAATCAACGACCGAGATTAGATCTCTAATCAACGGCTAGGATTATAACATGACTTTGATCTCCGGATTTTCTAGATTATTCTCACTCTGTTTTATTAATGTCCTTTAATAATTTAATTTCCCTAAGTTTAGACTTAAGGTCTCCATTAAAATAATTAATTGTTTTAATAAAACATGAACCAAATGGAATTTTCACAAACGGTTTTTGGGTTCTTTGGAATACCAATGTTTAAGCCTCTCCACCAAATTTGGGGTTTAGAGCACTTTCCGATGCTACAAAAATCAACACTCCCTCTTAGTAAGGAAGGTCCTCTAACAACATGCCTGCTGCATACTTCTCTGTCCCTGAAGCATCCTCTGCGCTGTTGAAGTCTGACAATCTGTCCATCAGCCACTGCGTTGTTGCTGACACTGTACTGCTGCCCATGACACTGCCACTGCCACTGCTGCATCTATACTACAACTTCCTCTCAAGTGCTGCATTTGATATGCTGCTAACACTGCATTTGCACTGCAACTCACCTGCTGAGAGAAACAACTGAACTCACCCATAATTGAATGAGTGTTCAGTGGATGCACCTTGGTGCTGAATTGACTGCTGGTAACTACTGCGCTGTCCCTCTTCTGCACTGCGCTGTCGCTGCTCTACACTGCGCTGCTACTGCTGCCTCTGCTTTGCGCTGCTCCAGAAATGAGTGCTGCTACCCACTACACTGTAGTCTCCATCACTCCTAGACTCTCACTGAAACTCCAACATCCTGCTATTGCTGATTATGGGCTCCCGTAGCAAGGTAATGATGCATGAGGTGGGCTCCTCAGGGAACCTGCCCAATTGAAGTTCAAGATGAACAACAGTTCTATGTCACCCCAATTCTTACCAGGAGAAGCAAGGTAATGATCCATGTCATAATCCTGCTATTGCTGATTATGGGCTTCCGTAGTAAGGTAATGATCCATGAGGTGGGCTCCTCAGGGAACCTGCCCAATTGAAGTTCAAGATGAACAACAGTTCTATGTCACCCCACTTCTTACCAGGAGAAGCATGGGCACTCATAGCAAACTCATCCTGCTTGATCTTTGCGACTGCAACTATAGGATCATGCTTCTTATCCTTCTCCTTTTTCTTCAAAGGACACTGTGATGCAAAGTGGCCGATCTCACCACATCTGAAGCATTTCAACTTCGAGACATCTTTCTTTTGTCTCCGTTGCCCTTGCTGCCCTTTCGATGCGAGGGCTACATTCTCCTCCTCCTCCGGACTCGTAGATCCGCTCTCGCTGCTGCCATCAAACTTGCACTTGACTACATCTCTCCTCAGCTCTTCCTTCTGAAGTGCTGACCACATTTGCTCCTAATAGGAAGCGTAGCCTTGCCCAGAATGCTCTGGACAAAAACCTGCTACTCCTCTGTCACTGCATTAAGGGCCAGCCTCACCATAGTTGCTGAAGTTGGGGTGGATCCCACGGCTGCCAACTAGTCTCGAATCTCTCGAAGTCTCGTAAGGAACGAAGCAATGGACTCCCCCTTCTGCATCTGGGTCATGTAGAGCTTCTGCTCCAAGTACATCTTCCGCTGCTCGGAAGTTCCTTCGTACAACAAAGACAAAGCTTCCCACATCTCCCTGGCAGTGTTCTTGCCAGCTAAATGTGAGACTACGTGATCCTTGACACCATCAAGGATTGGCCTCTTGCACTTTGCCATATCGGACCTGTACTTAAGCTGATCTGGATTTGTAGGTAAAACAACCACATTTGCCACGAACGTCTTGAGATCGAATTCATCTAGAAGGAATTGAATCCTTTCCTTCTAGATTACATAATTGGAGGAACCCTCCAACCGGTCTTGATCTCGAAGACCATGAGCTGACATCTCAATCGAAAACTGTCGAACTGCTTCCTCTTTCTCCCTCTCTGCGCAAGCTAGGTAGGCTTACGCACTCCTTTTGGAGCTCGTAGATCTGTTGCCCTGATCTGCTGCTCAGATCCTGGAAAAATGCTGAATTCCTCGACTAGGAATTCATTGAGGAAGAATTCCCTGCTATGTGCTTTATCTTTCTTCTGACGCTTCTATGCTCCGGCAACTACCTGCAGAAAAATTGTGTCCCTCTGGCTCTGCGTGAAGGCTCTGCGCAACTCCCTCTGCCTCGGCAAAATCTTGAATTGGAAGTCCTACCTCTCTGTCGATTCACTCAGAGAGAGACAACCTCAAGACTTCAAATGTTCTGGCTAGATCTACGCAATCACTCTGGGGATTCGATCTGCTGCAGCTGCAGCAATTCGGCTTTCGCTTCAGATTCAGATCATCTCTTCCTATTTCACATCAAATGCTCTGATATCATGTGAAAATTCTTAGATCTGACGATCTTAGGAATCCTACTGCAACAACTGAGTGTACTTCTCCTATTATGTAAATTACTTTTACAGAATTAATTCAAATCTGAATTATTGAAGTAATTACTGAAGCAACCTACATTGAATAAAAATATGATTCTGAAACAAGGAAACTGAGCAAGAAATCAATCACACATAGGACACGATTATTTTTGGACACAAGTCCCTAGAAAAACCCAATGCAGGAAAACCGGTGCAACAGATCTGAGGGTTTGTATTATTAAACAGTAGCAAATCCTGAATACATCTCTGAATACCTCAAGGGTTATTCAATTACAAAGAGAAATATTGGCAGAAAGAAACTGTGAGTTTTACCTCACACAATCACTGCAAAATCCGGTTGATCTGGTCACTGGAAAAGCTGCCTCTGGAGGTCTTTGTGCAGCCTCTGCGCAGTGACAGCGTAGACCCTGCGTCACCTCCTCTAGGGAATGCGTCACCCAAGCAACAAATCGATCTGACTTTCGGAATCAAAGATCTGGGCCTCTCAGTCTCACACCCCGGCTTTCGGCTTCTGGATCTGATCCGACAACTGAATATCGGAAACCCTCTGAGCCTCTGCGCAACCCTGACTGGCTTTGCTGGACGTATTCCTGTCTCTCTCTGCTGATGATTCTCCGGCTGAGAAAATATTTCTCACCATAAGCTACTATGCCCCTCACTGCACTGAATCACTTAAATATGATCTTCATTCGAGCACTACTCCGTTAGAAGAATTCGATCTCAAGATTCACTCCGTGTGTCTCTTTCCAAATGACCCTCAAGCCTTCCTTTATAGTCTTCTTGTTGAGAAATCAACGATCGAGATTAGATCTTCAATCAATGGCTAAGATTATAACATGACTTGATCTTCGCCTTTTCTAGATTATTCTCACTCTATTTTATTAATGTCATTTAATTATTTAATTTCCCTAAGTTTAGACTTAAGGTCTCCATTAAAATAATTAATTATTTTAATAAAACATGAACCGAGTGGAATTTTCATAAACGGTTTCTGGGTTCTTTGGAATACCAGTGTCTAAGCCTTTCCACCAAATTTTAGAGCACTTTCCGATGCTACAAAAATCAATAGGCACATATTCTCCTACTCCTCCAAGTTCATCTCGAACCTGAGTGAATCTATATAGGTATTGAGGAATGGCTTCATTTTTCTGCATTCAAATGCTCCTGAGTTTATCTCTCAATGCCAATTTCCTGGCATCACTGTTGCTCTAGAATAGATCTGTGAGAGTTCTCCACATTGCAAAAGGAGTCTCCTTGCCATGCAAGTTCAAAACCACATGATCTTTGGCACCCTCCAGAATAATCTTCATCGCTTTTGCTTTGTCTTTCTTCCACTAAGAACGTGCTTGTGCATCTGATGCTGCTAGTTTTGCAATATCAGTTTGTGTGTATTCCCATACTCCATTGTCATCGAGGACAACTTCCATCCTGTCTTTCCAAGCACAAAAAATCGAGGTGCCCTCTAATGCATACTCAAGCCTCAATCCATTGAAAGACATTTTTCCTGCACTGAAGAGAATCTGCACCAAAAACTCTGCAAATTGAAATTTCTCTGAGAGAAGATCTGGAACAAGGTTTCTATGTAGTAGAAATTCGGTACTGCAAATGAATTCGAACTGAAAACAAGAGACACAAATTTCTTCTACAATTCCGTGGAAATGAAAACACACAATAGAAACACATGCAATAACATGCAACCATCAAAACACAGGGAACACAATGATTTTACAGGGGAACCCATGAGATCTCCATAACCTGTAAATCGTTTCTAGAAATTCCACCTGGAGATGACTTAATTAGATTATTAACCTATTTTTTAATGTTTCCTAAGTCTAACCTTAGGAAAAGTGGTTAATTAATCATAATTAATTAAGTCAAGGTGTGAATAATCTATAAACTCACACGGATCGACTTCAATATGATCCTAGCCCTTGATTAAGATTCAATCTTGGCCGTTGGAGTCCCAACATAGGATTATAAGAAGAAATCGATAGGCACTTGGTGAAGACAATTGAGAAGTTCGTTTTCCTTGGCAGATCGATTTCGAGAGAGCAACAATAGTTGCCAGAAAGCTAGATATCAAAGCAGAGACAATGAGGGGCAGGGACAGTGATTCGAAGGAAGTTTTCCAGATCCGGAGCGGTAGCAGCAAGTG
This sequence comes from Pinus albicaulis, assembly GCA_034641835.2. Lineage (NCBI taxonomy): Eukaryota > Viridiplantae > Streptophyta > Pinopsida > Pinales > Pinaceae > Pinus > Pinus albicaulis. Next base: position 492,080,199 of record CM076571.1, on the reverse strand, counting down.
ACGAAAGTGATCCACGCAGAAGTAGCGCAAGGACTGCGTAGTAGCTGAAGTAGAGCAGTTCTTTTTAGCTGGGGAGGAAGTCGATTCATCTTCCAGAGGCCGGGAAAGTCTTCTTGAGGGTCGGAGAGTCACTTCGAACAGTAGAGACGGGCAAGACGACTTGCTCAAAGGCTGATTTAAGCCACATATGTGAGAGGCAGTGCAAGGAATGTGCAGAGGGCCTACGCAAGGGTGTGGACGACTATTTTTTCTAGAGGAGCTAGTGCCGCAATTGCTTGTGGAGTGAGATAATTTCTTCTCTCTAATTAAATTTGTCAGATACTTGCTGTTTGGATTGCCAGTTGGGCATCCATAGATTGTACTCAGATTTCATTGCTGCTTAATAATATATAACCCTCAACTGCTGCATTGGTTTTCCCAAGTTGGGCTTTTTCGAGGATATTTATCTAAAAATAGCTGTGTAAATTTTATGTGTGTGTGTGTGTGTGTGCACTAGATTTTCTTAGTTTCCAGTGCTATTTTCTTCCACAGTTTATTTGTGAAAATCACAGTGTGAGTTATTTGGTATTTGCCGTAGCAAACAAAAAATAAATAGTTAAATAAATTGACAATTAGGAAAATAATCTCCAGTTGCTGTGATGAATGAAATTTTCACAAGGACGAAGTATTTGAAAAGTTTAAGGAATTTAGATCCGAAGTGGAGACCTTAACCGAAAGAAAGATAAAGACATTGAGATCCGACAATGGAGGGGAATACACTTCAAAAGGATTAATTGGATATTGTGAAGAAGCGGGTATTAAGAGGGAGCTCATTGTTCCCTACAACACCGAGCAAAATGGAGTTGCAAAAAGGAAAAATAGAACAATCGAAGAATGCATACTAACTATGATATCTGATCAAGATCTACCAAAGTTTGTATGGGGAGAAGGAGCAATGGCAACAGTATATATGAAAAATAGAAGTCCTCATAGAATCCTTGATAATATGACACGAGAAGAAGCATGCACAGGGAAGAAGCCATGTGTAGACCATCTTTGAATCTTTGGGTGTCCCGCATACATCCATGTTCCAAAAGACAAGTTAAAGAAATTGGATTCTATAAGTATGAAAGCGATCTTCGTTGGTTACAATCTTTCTTCAAAGGCTTATAGTATCTACATCAAGGAAGGAAGACAAATTGAACTTAGCAGGGATGTTATATTTGATGAAAATCATGTCTACAAAAGATCCAAGGATATACCAATCGAATCCGATGATGAAGATGTATCACTATTTGAAGAAGAAGAGCATCATGACAAGACAACTACAAAGCAAGAAGAAGAACAATGACCAAGTGAGCCTATTCAACCCGTAATCATTCCCGAAACTAAGAAGAGGCCAAATTGGTTAAAAACTACACTTGAAGATGCCGAAGGACATGGAGCTACTAAAGGAACTTTTAGGGAAAGCAAAAGACCGAAGAGATATTTAAGATATGCAACACATATGACAAAATTGATAGAAGTTGAACCAACAACATTTGAAGAAGCTGCTCATCAAGAAGAATGGAAGAAGGCGATGCTAGAAGAATATCAATCCATCATGAAGAATGGAGTCTGGGAAATCGTTCCTAGATCACGTGACAAATCGGTTGTCACCTCAAAATGGATTTACAAAATCAAACATGCTATTGATGGAAGCATAGACAAATACAAAGCTAGATTCGTTGCAAGGGGTTTCTCACAAAAGGAAGGTATAGACTATATGAAGAAACTGTTGAGAATTTGGAGGGCTAGTGATTAACACAAATTCTCTTCTTGATAATTACTTGTGAACTTGCTTGAGTTACTTATGTCTTTCTTTGTTTAGCTTAGTTAGTCTTTCATCAAGTCAATTATAAAAAATGCATGAGACACAAAATTAGGTGGGAAAAACCTCTCCCTCTTTGGGAGGAAAACCCACAAAGAATTCTTCTTATAGATCTTCAAATGACAAGTACCATGACCCAGACTCAGACCCTAGACTTAGAAATGTCTCCAAGATCTTGTCATTGCCCTTTCTTCTCTTCTTCAACTATCTGCTCTGTCACCAAGATTCTTTTACTGAATTGTAGTTAGGAAGGTAAATTCCTTACTCTTATTCTCCTTTAAGAATGCTTTCTCCTTATAGTCACTGTCTTCACTGTTCTGAACCGTATCCTTCAAACAAACTGTCCTTAAACTTTATACTTCAGGATCTTGGTTTAACATGAAACAACAGAATTATATTTGCACCTTCTTCCTGCTCTAGAATTCGAAGTATAGGCTTAGATATCCGCACTTCTTGTTTAGGATGATCTGCATAGCATCACCGTTATATGTCTAGTAGGTAGTCTTGAAATTCTTCAAATTTCACGCTGAACAATCTTTCCAAAAATCCGCACTGAGGCTTTCTTAAATAATCCGCAATTGTCACTGTGTTGACCGCACTGTATGTCATTGATTGTCTGCACTGTATGACATATCTTATCCGCATTGTATATTATGTATTACCCACACTTTATATTTCAGAGATCACCGTTTTACAACACTGGTATAACTGCATTACACTTTCAGATAGAACTGCATTGTTCTTCAGGCGTGGCTGTATCATATGACCGCATTATATTCCAGGTGTGACCGCATTATAATTTTGCTGTGTTACTTCTTAGATCTGCAATGTTATGCTGTGTCATTTCAAAGAGAATCCGCATTGGTGTCTTGTTTAGATAATCCGCAATTTTCTGTGTTTATATAGAGGAGATATCTCTTTCTTTAGGCTGACCATTCAACTAGTGAGTAGGCCGACTAGATCACCAAGTATATAAGCCGACAAATAGTGTATGTACTCCAGCATTTAATGAGGCATTTTCTTCATTGTATATGATGCTCATATTCTAGCGTTAATGAAGGCTGTCCATTGCTATTTCTTCAAGGTTCATGACAAGGTCTGGAGCATATACCTATTTATTAGACACTTATGAAACTAGAAGACAACCCTAATAGACATCAAGAAGAAGTCTATAATAAAATCTTGCTCATGAAACCCATGAAGCAAGTACAACCAAAAATACATTTTATTATCTTTGTCTTCTTTATATAAAATACATAATTACAGAATCAATATGAAGACCGACCTAGTTACACTTTTCAACACTCCTCTTAACTAGGGAGGTATTCATACAGGTACATGGTCACTTTCAAACTGAAAAATCTCATAGGAAGAATCGAATTGGTAATCGCATTTGTATAGCATCTTATCAACCAACATTGTCCTAGTGCAAGGCCTTGACTAACAACCCCATCTCTCAACGAGACAATGGGCTACAATGTTGGCGAGACACATGACTTATAGACACCATAGTCATTGTCTCTCCAAGGTACCTACTACATACTCCACCCGTGTGTTCCCAAATAATGACCTTCTTGGACTATTCTTCTCTTGAGTAGCTAGCCCTCAAAGAATATTGGTCCTTGACTACTCTTGTCTTGAATGCCCTAACACATTCTCAAAGAGTATCGTATGTCAGATGATTTACCCAATCCTCCATTTTGTCTTCCCAAGTGAAGACCAGAATAATGTGTCTATCTCTCCCTCTCGGCTAGGGAGGACCTATTCCACAAGGAAATGTACTCATTCCTGTATAAGGAATGTACCTAAGCTCATTCTTAGGAATTACCCAGTTTCTTCCAAGTAAGAAACTGATTACTAGGCTCCCTCTCAATCAGGGACCTACAACAGCAATGGTGAGACACCCAGGTGCTCATGAAGAGTTCCTCCCCTCGATGTCATGGATTTCGATATTGAGGAATCTTCAACTTTTAGCTCCATAGGGCACATATCATCCATCATTTTCATTCATGAGTCATGTCATCTACCAAAATGTGATTAATCCGTCTTTCTCATCTGGTTCACCGTTATGCCATGCTGCTTTCCTTCGAATCATCTCCAAGGATCATACATCCTTTCTCATGATTAGCAGTCCTGCACAAATTCATCCAGATAAACATATACATAGAAACTTTTAAAACAAAAGTTACCTCGGTGATGATCTTTCACCATGACATATTCCTGTAGGCATCGACATCCTTTATTTAGATTGACACATCTCCTAATGATATGTTTTGCCAAGGATCTTCTTCTTTACCAGACTTCTACATATCTTCCTAGGATATCTCTTAGTCACATCTTCTTGGCTTTTGGATGATAACTGCCTCTTGACATGGTTGCATTTCATGACCTTTTCCTTTTTGCAAATTCTCCATTCGCAGGAACTTACAAATTTTCCAGTTTCTCGTTCATATACAACCACCTCATATTCCATGAGGACATATTATGTTGATTTCATCTGTTAGTGCACGGAAAGATCCTTCTTCATAGATCATACTTCTAAATATGGAAGTCTATTACTTGCAACCATATGACATGACTTCACAGCATCCAGTGTCAGCAGATATATATATATATACCTCATACCTTTTTCCCTTGAGTCATCTTGTAGCAATTTCTCTAGAATGAAGAGCTTCATTCCTTTGGCCTGCTCCATCAATATGTCATCATATCCCAGAATTCTGTTTCCATGATGGCCCTTGATCTTTATGTTTAGAGCTCCTAACATGCTTTTTATCATGATGCTATAACATACATTGCTTCCTATCATACTATTTTACAAACAACAGAAATCACTAAAGGGAGAAGATGATCTCAATCATAGTCGAGATCGCTCGCTTCTTCTTTCTTAGATTTCTTTGCATCAGGTTCTTCCCTCATTTTAGAGACATGGGCTTCTTCCCTATTTCTCTTGTCCTTTTTTCAGATTTAGGACAATCTCTTTTATAATGCCCAAGTTCATCACATCAAAGCATCGTGCTTTGCATACTATTATGAGGACCAAACTTATTGAATCTGCCTTTCTTCCTTGTGTTATCACTCGAATAATTCTCAAAGGTTGTGAGATTTTTGATTTTGGTTTAAAGAATATTAGAGGTAACCACAAACCTACTTTTAAGCCTTAGGATCTAGCTTTCCTAATGCTCAGAGAGGGCTCTCTCTCTATGATTTATCTTTGTTGATTTTAGTTGATTTAAGGCTAGTTATGTAGGATTACTTGGGATTTGATTTGGTTTGGTGGTGGAATCACTTACTCAGATGGATAGATGTAAGTTAGTTTACCATTGGGCCAATGGAGTCAATGTGTGAAGCAATCAGATCATGATTAAGGTCTAAAGGGAAATGTTTACAGGGCAAGATAGCTGAGTTACTTCAGATCTTCAAGGCTGATGGTGAAAATGGTTTTAATCGAGGTAAGAGAGCAATTAAGTGTTCTCAAATCCGGATAATGAATGAAAAGGCATAGGTCAATCGAAATTAGGGAGCAATTAAGAATTCCCTAATCTAGATATCAGTGGAAAACATGTAAATGATAAATAGCTCAAGACAGAGTGCTTTTAACATATTCTGAAATAACATTCTTGATATATCATTTAGATTTAGAAAGACATACAAGTATTGGTGAAAAACATAAGAAATTGACAAAGAACAAGTGAAAATACTTCACTAAAGTGGCCCAATACATGAATCCTGTAATATGATCCTTTATTGCTTTAATCCAGTCTGCTGACTTGAAATTGGTACAATCACCCTCAGGTTCAGAATAGTACAGCTATAGAAATGTTCAACAATTCATCCACACTCAATACTTCTAAATGAGAAGTATTTATACAAAAACTCTTACAGAGTATCCTAAAACAACTTAGAAATTATTCAAGGAAAAAGAAATATCTTCATGCAAGAAGATAGTGACAACTATCTAACTAATGCTTGCTGTCCCTGTTTTTATTGATTTGCTGTTCAATTGTTAATATTTTTGCTGTTGATTTGTCTCTGGTTGTTGCTCAACAAAGGCTGTAGTTATGCAGTGAGGTGTCCTTTACATTGGCAGCTTTATCTCTGTTTTGACTTTCACTTTGACTTTAAACTGATACACTTTAACCTGATACTCTTTAACCGTCATGTTTTTCACTGTAAACTGTGACTGCCATGTTTTATCTTTATTGCTCTGTTTTACTGTAAACTGTTTTCATAGTAAATCAGTCATCTTTTTCCAAAATTCTGCCTCTGGCAATTTGATTTTCATCATCCTCCTGAATATTTCATCTGCTTTAGTGTATTTTGAGAATGTAGGCTTGTTGAAAAATATGTGTTTCACCTCATGCTTTAGGTAGAAAAGATTCTCAAAGTTTTTGTAAAGTACCTTCCCTGTTGGAATACCTTGTGAGGTAGGCAGATTAGTCTGATCTTTGGCAACTTCTCTCATTTTCTTATCATAGTCATCCTGCTTCATTAGTTTGTCATGAATAACTAATGGATTTGGAAGGCCTTTCTGCCTTGGGACATCAAATTTCATCATAAATCTTGTGATGGCAACCTCCATGTTTTGGCATTTCTCTTCTAGCTGTATCATCAAATTCTTTTTAGAAATAACCTTCTTAACTTCTAGGATGGTTTTCGTTTTGTCATTAATTCCAATCTCTTCAAGTTCTTGCCTATTTTTGGAATTAAGAAATTTGATGATTTCAAGAGCTTTTTCAGGTTTCTTACCAAGTTCTTTTTTGATCTTCTGAATAGCTTCTCTTGCTGCTTTGACTAAGTCTTTCTGTTCATAGATAACCTGTATGGATGGCCAAATATCATTGACAGATTCAATGATATTGGCCCAAAGCTGTTGCTTGACTTGTGCCATGGGTTCTTTCAAGGTTAGATCTTTCTCTAACTTCTTCAATTTCTCATTCAACCCGTTTGCTCTTTGTTCTTCATTCTTATGCATTATCTTAGCAAGTTTCTTTTCATCTTCAAGACTTTTAAGCTGTTCTTTAAGTCTGTTAATCTCATTGGTTTGAATAGACATGTCCTGCATAGCTTTCACTAGTTTACTTGCTTTGTCTGAATGCTGTGCTACTGTTGTTGAAGACTTTGTTGCTGAAGTTGTTGATGAAGTGACAGGTAATGTTGTAGCCATCGAGACTGTAGGAGCCAATGATTCTGCCAATGTGGAAGGTACAACAATAGTGACTACAGGGATGACCGTGGCAGGAATTTCTTCTGCTCTATCATTTTTCTCCTGGACCAACTTGTCCATTTCATTCTCCATTTCTTTAATTTGTGCAGTCAACTGTAGAATGAGACTCATCATCTCCTCTTTCTGATTTTTATCTTGTAACACTTCCTTTGCTTGAGGATGTTCTATAGTAGGCAGCTTAAGTTGCTTCTTTAATGCATCAATGTCTGCATTTTTCTTCTTAATCAATTCATTTGCAACTTTGACATTACTAGGATCAAATCCTACTTCAATTACTAAATCTTCTAAAGATTTAATTCTATTATCTTTTGTCTGTGAAGATGCTTATTCCAATTTGAGTTGATCTCTGATGTTTGCAAGAGTGTTTTGAAGCTTTTGCACACTCATTGCCTTGTTTGTCATGGTTGAGTAAATCGTTTCACCAGCTTGTTTGTGAAATTCTATTTGATCAATGGGATGAATGTCATCTGCTTGAACTTCATATGATGATTTTTTGTAATCTGCTGGTGTTTTAGGATGCTTTACTTTGGCCTGCAGGAAGGTCAACTGCATCTTCTTTGTCTAATAGTCAAAAGCAAAAAGCAATCTGCTTTGGTCACTGGGTGACTGTTTCCAATACTGGTTGTATGTATCAATGTTCAAAGCTTCATTTCTCATCTTTATCTCTCTGTATTTCTGCATAATGTCCATCTCCTTCTCTGCTGGTTTGTTGGAAGAGGACATGTCAACACTGTGTTGCTTCTGAATAAGCTGAGTGTGTGAAGTTGTAGGCTGATGTTCTTCTTCAATCACTGTAGGGGGTGCATTGTCCTTTGCTGCTGTATCTGTGTCAATCACTTCTATTGTTTCCACTTCTTCATTGACAGGATTTAATTTAGGCTTCTTCCTATACATTAATTTAAATTTTGTTTCAGTAGTTGTCTCTGTAGTGTATGATCCTTCCTCTCTGTTTCTCTTTGAGCCTTTATCTTCTTGGGCTGGAGTCTGCAAAGTTTGACTAGTATCACCTTGCTTCTTTACCTCTGTCAAGGTGTTCTCCAACCATTCAGACTGATTGGAGAATTTCGCAATCTCTGGTTTCTTCTCATGTACATAAGGAGTTAGTTTGCATTTAACTCTCATTTTACTTATCACTCCTAGGGGATCATAATACCACAGAAAACTCTTACTGAATTTGAACTCCTGCACATACTTTCCAGCCTCTGGACTTGCATCTCTATTATTACAAATGAAAGGGCCAACCTAATTCTTTAACTTGAACTGTGTCTTTTTCTTAGCTGCCAGGAAATTGATTGCATCAGGATTAATAATCTGTCTTATGTACTCAAGGGCAAATAACCTCATTGGGAGGTATTTGGGCAGTCTATATGGTATAAGATTTGATCCATATACCCTTATCTCTGTATGGTTTTGGTACAAGTACCAATCTCCTGTCCTATTATGCTCTGACAACTGCAAGACCTTCTTAATTTCATCACTAATTCTGAGCTGCATGCTGCTGTTCAGCATATTGACTATAGGGTGAATGAAAGAATCAGTAAACTCCATATAGGTGGACTGTGTGGAGTATTTTCTTATTAAATGAGTCCAAAATATAACTGATTGTGGGTTTCTTTCCTTCAAAATCAAGCTTCTGAAGGTTGATGGCAAATTTCTTAGACTGAAAGTATAAAAACATGTGGAATAGGACTGAGGAATACTTGAAAACACCTTCAGAAGGCATTTTGACCAACTGTTCATGAATATTATCAGCAATGTATTGGGCATAATTAAAAATGGTAGCAGGAGGCTGACCAGGTGTGAAAGTAGACAAGAAACCTAGCACTGCAACATCAACATGCTCATCTGTAAAATAACCAAGAATAAAAGACAACATGCTAATGATATGTCTGGTCCTTTCAGAAAATTTTGGAGAAGGATAAGGAGGATTTATCTTGGGAATTTCTACAGAAGAAGGCATGAAAATTTGAAATATCTGGAACCTCTTGGGGAAGTCCAGATTCAGGTATAACTGTGTGAGAGCTTCAATGGACAAAGGAACTTCATCTGGTCTGTATTGAATTTGAAGCATTTGATTGATTGACCCAGCAGTAATGGTAAACAAAATTTCTTTTCAGAGTTTATTATGGTTCTCTGGTCAGGGAAATAGCAGGATTGACAGAGTCTAATTACTTCTGGGCATTAGAAGGTCTTTGGGACAACATACTTTGGTAAATTAGACTCCCAAATGAAAATCTCATCTGCTTGATCTATGGATTTTTCTTGGCTCCAACAGTGGAGCTCAAGAAGGTTGAATTCAGTAGCTGTGTTATTAATCTTGAAGTCTCTGTCAGCTAGGGGAGTGTGTTCTACATCTACAATAGGGGGTTGTAGAAGATTAACAGACTACAATTACTACTGCTTTGGAAGCCATTGTTCTGTTTGATTCATCAATTTATTACTCTTTTGACTTACAAAAAACTGATTTAGGCCTGTAGGAGCACCTTAGATAGATGATTTACAATTTGCAGACTGATTTAAGAAGCCAATTGGTCAATTATTACTCTTTTGTAATAAAAGACAGTATCAGGCCTTGGAAATATGTGAAAATAGGTTCAGAGTTTGTAGAAAAATATTTTGGAAGGCAAGAGGCCTTTCTTCAGGTCTGCAAAGGTTTAGACCAATCAAATTGTCAATCTCTGTGATTTTAAACAGTCTTAGGCCTCAAAATTCTATTAAAAGGAAGATTAGGGTTTGCAAAAAAGGATAGGGAAGGCAATAGGTGTTTTAGGTCCGCTAAAAACTCCTAAATTTATTCAGTTACTTGAATTACTTCCTTTTTTTGTAAGCACAGGTCTTAGCACTTTGAGGAATACCTGGAGAAAGATGGAATTTTGACTTGTAGAAGGGTCCTGGGGTTGCAGAAAGATTTTCTGAGGCTTCAGAGGTCTTTATAATGCTTCTGACTGTTTCTACAATAATTGTAGTAGCGAATGGTTGAATTCTGGTTGAATTTCGGTTTAAAACAGGGTCAACATCTACTTTTTTGGTCTGCAATGCTTCTTCCGCTGAAAACTGTAACGGAAAGGATGAAAAAGGCACAATTGGGTGGCTTATATGCATTTTTAATCAACAGTGTTTATCATAAATGTGCGGGTTTATTTGAATTAACAGGGTGGTTTGTGCAACGGGCGGGAGAAAACCGCTCAGTGGTTTTCGCATGAGCCAAAGGTGGTTGGTGGTATTATTTGTGGCGATGCGATCAAATGGGAAAGAGCCACGTAGCGGGGAGGGAGACTCTGAAAACCGCGGATATCGCATGTTTGAGGGTATGTTAACGATTTGGCTATGAAATGTTTGATAGGTGGTAACGGCTGTTGGATTTGATCGGTTAAGATCCGACGTTTGGGAGGATGTGACAGAGTATTGGACAGTGAAAGGCGTGGGGCCCAATACTTTAAGTTATGTGGTGGGGTTATAATGTATTTGGTCGGGGTTTGATATATGCGATAGGGTTAAATACATACCAATGAGGTTAGGGAATATGGAATAGTATAATAGGCCGGATAGTAATATGTGGGCCTGAAACATATCACAACGTGAGGAATTAAAACTATATGTCATAAATGAAACGTGGTTTGGGAAATACATATTCAGGATTTAATTAAAATACGGGGTAAAGATTTATAAAGGGAGCTAATACATTATGTTAAATTTTCATAATTTACAAATGGATTGTAAAAATACACTAAGTTTTTAATGTAAAAACTTATGTCGGGGAGGGATATCTGTAGTGGGGCCCGACATATAGATTTAACCATTTGAACTTAGAGTTAAAATATTTTTATGGGTTTTATGAATAAAAGGAAATTAATAAACGGATTTTTACTTTTCCAAGAATAAATGTGCATTTTAACTTAGGAAAAGGGCTTTTGTAAGGAAAAATGAATGATAATGGGAAAAAAGAGAAAAATGAAGGGGAGGGGGTATTTTTACAAGGGGAATGATTTTGTAAGGAAGTTAGTAAATGAAATAACCAATTTTCTGATCTCTACGTGAAAATTGCTTCTGCCTACCCATCTGCTACCCTAACAATTTTTCTTCATTTACATGGGTGCATTTAAGCTTGCAGACCCTTATTCATTTTTATTTTAAACAACAAATTACCTAATTCTATCCTTATTTCTTCCAAGGGATTAGATTAAACTGTTGAGCTCCTTATTATTCTCTACCTAACTACTGATCTGCCAAGATTAAACTGTTTTCCTAGATCTTTATTCTCTATCTATCAGCATGAAATTTAAAGCATGAAAGGTCAAGATTAAGTTGTTTGACTTTCATGTATTGTGGTATTTTGACAAGTTGCACACAATATTATTTTGCAGTAAAAGTAAATAGTAGTGGCATTTGAATTTGCATCACTTTCATGTTTTATTTTATCTCTTTTTTGTTGGGGTTCATTTTCCATTTTCTTTTTGATCTTTTTCTTTCAAGTCCTTTGATTTTTTTTTACGACTTTTACCCTCTTTACATTTTTTAATTTTCTAATATGGGAAAACAAATTTGCAGAAAGCAAAGTATGTACATATTTACAGGACTAAATCAAAGTCAATTCATAATTATTAATCCTATTATTGTAGGACCCTAACACCTTGATGTGGCTGCAAATGCTTGATTCCCTTCAGTTGATCCTGTAACACCTTTGGCTTTCAATCTCGTTTCCTCTATCTTACATAGAGACCTTAAATCGTGGAATGGTGTGGCTCCTTTCTTCCCGTATAAACCTGAAGTGAAGGTTCCCCATTCTTCTGGCAGAGCATTCATCACCACTGTAGTCATCTCAGTGTCAGACATTTCTTTTCCTAATTCCTGCAGTTAATTTGTAGTACTCACAGAGAATAGCTCCACTGATTTCTCATATATTCCTTTTTGATGATTTTAGATTTGATACATTTGAGACGAGAGAGTCTTTTATAGATTATGTAAGAATCCTATAGGCTCTTATATCTCCCTTCATGTGTTTGTTATGACTTCATTGTCCTTGTCTTCCATGCAGGAAAGTTTGAAACCCTAACCAGTTTATTGCTTTCTTTGCAAAGAAGACATTTTGATAGATTTTAGATAAAGTCATAGATACTTACTTGAGAGAGTGACTTTCTCCTTCAACGGCTTCCTTGATGATGTAGTATATCTTCAGAAATTTAAGTCCTCCTTCTAACAATGTCTCGAATGTGAATCTTTTATGACAAAAGGTTACTTTCTTGATTGAGTTGATTCTTTAAATGAGATAGGAGATCTTGAAGTAGCTAGAGAGTCTTCTTTGCAAACTGATATGCCTTTTCAACCCAAACTTTGATCTTTGCTTCGTAGAGTGATTCCTTTGTCAAGCAACCCTTGAGATTAGCACCTTAGGTCTGATACCATGTTGAGAATTTGGAGGGCTGGTGATTAATACAAATTCTCTTCTTGATAATTACTTGTGAACTTGCTTGAGTTACTTATGTCTTTCTTTCTTTAGCTTAGTTAGTCTTTCATCAAGTCAATTATCAAAAATGCAGGAGACACAAAATTAGGCTCTTAGAGCCAGGGCAAAACCTCTCCCTCTTGGAGAGGAAAACCCACAAAGAATTCTTCTTATAGATCTTCAAATGACAAGTACCATGACCCAGACTCATACCCTAGACTTAGAAATGTCTCCAAGATCTTGTCACTACCCTTTCTTCTCTTCTTCAACAATCTGCTCTGTCACCAAGGTTCTTTTACTGAATTGTAGTTAGGAAGGTAAATCACAAATTTACCTTCCTTACTCTTATTCTCCTTTAAGAATGCTTTCTCCTTCTATCACCGTCTTCACTGTATTGAACTGTATCCTTCAAACAAACTGTCCTTAAACTTTATACTTCAGGATCTTGGTTTAACATGAAACAACAAAATTATATTTGCACCTTCTTCCTGCTTTAGAATCCGAAGTATAGGCTTAGATATCCACACTTCTTGTTTAGGATGATCCGCACAACATCACCATTATATGTCTTGTAGGTAGTCCTGAAATTTTTCAAATTTCACGCTGAACAATCTTTCCAAAAATCCGCGCTGAGGCTTTCTTAAATAATCCGCAACTGTCACTATGTTGACCGCACTGTATGTCATTGATTGTCCACACTGTATGATATATCTTATCCACATTGTATATTATGTATTACCCACACTTTATATTTCAAAGATCACTGTTTTACAACACTGGTATAACCGCATTACACTTTCAGATAGAACCACATTGTTCTTCAGGTGTGGCCATATTATATGACCGCATTATATTCTAGGTGTGACCACATTGTAATTTTGCTGTGTTACTTCAGAGATCCACAATGTTATGTTGTGTCATTTCAGAGAGAATCCGCATTGTTGTCTTGTTCAAATAATCCACAATTTTCTGTGTTTATATAGAGGTGATTTCTCTTTCTTTAGGCCGACCATTCAGCCAGTGAGTAGGCCAACTAGATCACCAAGTATATAAGTCGACAAGTAGTGTATGTACCCCAACATTTAATGAGGCATTTTCTTCATTGTATATGATGCTTATATTCCAGCGTTGATGAAGGTTGTCCATGGCTATTTCTTCAAGGTTCATGATAAGGTCTGGAGCATATACCTATTTACTAGACACTTGTGAAACTAGAAGACAACCCTAATAGACATCAAGAAGAAGTCTATAATAAAATCTTGCTCATGAAACCCATGAAGCAAGGACAACCAAAAATACATTTTATTATCTTTGTCTTCTTCTTTATATAAAATACATAATTACACAGTCAATATGAAGACTGAACTAGTTACACTTTTCAATAGGAACCTTTGGTCCTGCTACTAGGTATACTACTATAAGATCTTTGGTTTCGCTAATTGCTACTATGGGATGGAATATCCATCAAATGGAAGTCAAAACAACATTTCTAAATGGAACCATTAATGAATAAGTATACATTGAACAACCAAAAGGCTTCGAAATAAATAACAAAGATTCACATGTTTGCAGACACAAGAAAGCCCTATATGGCTTAAAGCAAGTTCCTAGGGCAGCAAGAATGGATGCATATCTCTTAAGAATTGGGTTCGTCAAAAGTTCTGTCGATGCAAACCTCTACATTAAGGTGGTAAAGAACGAACTGACCATTATACTACTATATGTGGATGATTTGTTTATTATAGGTGTGGAGCATATAATACTAGACTGCAAGCAAATGCTGGCAACTAAATTTGAAATGAAAGATTTGGGACTCATGCACTATTACTTGGGCTTGGAAGTTTGGCAAAAACCCGGTGTGATATATCTGGGTCAAGGTAAATACACAATCAAGATGTTACAGAATTTCAATACGATGGATTCCAAGCCTATGACTACTCCCATGATCACTAATCTCAAGAAGTTGAGAAGCTTCGACTCTAGTCTTGTCGATCCTACTAACTATCATAATTTGGTGGGTTCTCTTATGTACTTGGTCAATACAAGACCTGATATATGTTTGCTGTAAATGTTCTTAGTCAATTTCAGTTGGAGCCTCGTCATGACCATTGGATAACTGCCAAGCATATTTTAAGATACCTATGTGGCACAATACATCATTGTCTGAAGTATGATGGAAAGGAAGTCAAGTTAACAGGTTTTATCGATTCCGATTGGGGTGGCAGTAAGATTGATGGAAGAAGCACTATCGGTGGATGTTTCAGTTTGGGATCTGCAATGATTTCATGGATGAGTAGAAAACAAGATCCTGTTGCATTAGGCAGTGTTGAAGTAGAATATGTTGCGGCATGTGAAGTAGGAAAGAAAGCTGTTTGGTTAAGAAACTCTTGTCATATTTGTTTGGAAATCCTCTGGATTCTACAATGATAAATTATGATAATCAAAACAACATCAAGATGTCTGAGTACCCCGTATTCCATGCAAGTACAAAGCATATCAACAACAACTACCACTACATTAGGAGTTTGGTACAAGATGGGGTCGTGAAGCTACAATATATTCTGACAGATGAACAGATAATTGATGTGCTGACGAAATATCTTCCGAATAAGAAGTTTGAATATTTTAGAAGCATGCCAGGGTTGGTTGATGCTACAGATTTAGTTGATAGGGAGAGATGAAGCATCTTATGGCAAGATGCTTGGAAGGACATTTGGTCGGCCTATGTGTTGATGTCTAGATCCCGAAGCAGGGATGGTGGCTTTGGTCAAGGATCTCCGACCTTGGATACACACCTAGATCCCTGGGTTGATGGTAGAGCTTATAAGCCCGATGGTACCTAGAGTGGCTAAACTTGAGTCCATCTTAGTCCCACCCGATTAGAGTACTTTGGTGAGGTATCTAATCTGCAGCACTGAGTGTGCTAGAACTCTTCGTCGTTCATTTCATTTTGAGATATTCCATGTACTCTTATATGTATGTAATTTTGAATACCTCCCTAGTTAAGAGGGAGTGTTGAAGAATGTAACTAGTGTCAGTCTTCATAATTGTACTTGTCAAAAATAAATTTTATTATTAAAGAAAATGACTTATTAAAGCACGGGTTTCATGCTTGGGTCAATGTTTTCTAGGTCAAACTCTCCATTGAAGGCTTCTAGGTTTTGTTTTGAGTCATTAGAGTCATTAGAGTCATTGTCATTTTTATTAGACCCTTCTTTGGCTTTTGTATCATGTAAAAATAATTATCTTTGAGTCAAAAAGGTTATTTGTCACCTCCACACCAAGTCAACCCTGTCCCCATGAAGTCGCCTACATTAGGGCAATTCGACCCAATAGAAAGGCTATATAAAAAGAGAAAATTCGATCTATTTGGAGCATTCATTCAACAAGTTCGATCTTCAAGGAAGATTGGTAGGAAAGAGAGCGAAGTAGCTTGAGAAGGACGAAATTTGTTGGGAGGACCTAATTCGAGTTTCTAGGCTATCTATCTCTCACACATGCGAAGTTTCTAGGGCCAAAATTCTGTGTCTACTACAGGTCCGAAATTCTGTTCCTGGGCGTCAAAGTTATACTGCTGGGGGGCTGAAATTATGGATTGAAGCTGCTACTAGGGAGCTGTCACTTGGAGACTTTGACAGGGATCATCTATTGAAGGGAAGAGCTGACTTGGTGGTTGGAGGAGGTCTTTTTCTAGGTCTTAGAAGTCTGGAAGTGTCTCATCTTGATTTGAATCTACTAAAGGAAGAGTTTGACTGGGTTTTCCCCTTGTAGGGATTCTGCCCTGGCTGAGTGCCTACATCTTGTGTCTCTTGTTCTTGTGGTCTTCATAAACATTTAATTTGGTAATTGTTTGATGAAAGATAGACTAATAAAGAAGTAAAAGAAGCCAACATAATTTGCAAGTAATTATCAAGAAAGAGGAATCAAACCCTAATTCCTATAAGCATTGATTTCTGAACAGGGAGGGAGCAATTGTGGATGCATGAGTTACCTCAACCTTTGTTTTTCCACCCTTCTATATTGCCTTTTACTTTTTCTCGATTTTTCCTTGTAATATTGCTCGTAGCTTGAGGAATGAGAGCTTACTTTGTATGATGTATAGCAGTTGTTACCCCTACCCCCCTTAGGGTGGGGCAGTTTATCGCCCATCAGGGGTTGGGACATGCAAGGGTTCCTTGTCTTCCATGAGATAGGGCAACATTGGCCTAGGAACTGTGAAAATTTCAGTCCCCACTTCGATTATCAGTTTTCCCTTATCACTCCATTCATTTAATGTTAAATCCAAGCATGATAAAAACACTAAAATTTGGAAATGAAATTTGTTTATGAAAATACAAATTTGGAGATTTTACTATTGTTGGAAATACTGGAAATAAATGCACAAAAATTTATAGCAACCACACACAAAATAACACAGTGATTTTTTGTCAATGTGACCCTGGAAAAACCCCCTACAACTCTTGGGGAAAACCAATTTTGAGAGCTCTTTTTTGTTTCTGAAAACTGTTACAGAGAAAATGAAATACACAGGAAAATTCCAGCGTTTACAAGAACTAACCTCGATTTTTCGTGCCAAAACCCACCTCAAAATTTGTGCCACAGTTTAGAGAGAAAACAACAATAAATGCTGTACAGGCAGCCTTGGGAAATGTGCCCAGATGACTAGCGTACGACCTGTATGGATTGTACAAGAATGTACAACATAATTTTCTCCTCGAAAAGTGTTCCCAACTGCCTCGAAAATTGTGACCAGTTGCCTCGAGTTTCGTGCTTTCAATTTGCTGATATTTCTCCTCAAAATCTGTGCTGTACCCTCCTTGGAATGTGTGCCAAACTTCAAATGTATGGATCTGCTGTCTTGGGATGCATGGCAACCTCCTATTGTACGGTTATGCTGTAAATGCCTCCTTGGGATGCATGCCAAGGCTCTGCTGCTCTCCTTCACTTCCTCCCTGCTCAGAAATTTCTCCTTTGCTCTCTCTTGCTTTCTCTCAAAATGCTCATGAAAGAATAATGTGATCTTTTCTTCTTCTTCTCTCCTTTTACCCTAACCTAAGTGACTTTTGAGTGATCCCTAGATCCAATGGCTGAGAAAACTTTAGATCAAGGGTTGAAAATAAAAGCACATTATTTTCACTTTGTCTATTTAATCACTCACCCACTTAAATAAAGACCCACTTAGCCTTTTATTTCCATAGTCACTTTTTCACTTTCTAATTCTTCATTGACTTTAATAAAGTCACTTTCAAATTAGAACGCAACTTTATCACTTATAAAGTCACTTTTAAATTAGACCGAATTTACTACTTATAAAGGCACTTTTAGAAGAAGTACAATAGAGTGGACACTTTTCCCTAGGCAAAAGATCAAAGCCACGGGGAACCACTTGTCCTTGGTATCCAAAATTTAACACTCCCTCTTACTGAGAAAAGTGTTCCTCACCACTCCCATCTTGTCTCTGAAGTAGACATGTTTGCCCCGTGGTAAGGCTTTGGTGACGATGTCCGCTACCTACTCATTTGTGGAGATGTAGTCAAGCTTGACTGCTCCCTTTTGGACATAGTCTCGAATGAAGTGATATTTGATCCCAATATGTTTTTGACCTGTCATGAAAAACTGGATTCTCCATGAGTTTTATGCAACTTTGATTATCGCAGTGAATCAGAGAAGGCCTCAATGCCTGACCAAATAAACCAAACAACATCTTGCGAAGCCATGTGGCCTCACAGCTAGCCAAACTAGCAGCCATATACTCTGCCTTAGCTGAGCTCAATGCAACTGACTGTTGTTTCCGGATGAACCACGACATAATTGCCGAACCCAACCCAAAACAACACCCTAAAGTACTCTTCCTGTCTGAAGCACATCTTGCCCAATCTGAATTTGTGTACCCTACCAGTCTCAATCCATCACCATGTCTACAGTCCATACCATAATCCACAGTACCCTGCAAGTAATGAAGAATGTGTTTTGCAGCCACCCAGTGCACTCTCCTGGGCTCACACATGAACTGACTCATAGTGTTAACTGCAAAACATATATCTGGTCGAGTGTTGACCAAATACATCAATGATCCAATCAATTGCTTGTATAGTGTAGGATCCACCAACTCGGAATTAGAAGCATGAAGCTTCTTCCAGTTAGTGATCATAGGTGTACACATGGGTTTGCAGTCCTCCATGTGAAATTTGCTAAGAATATCCACTGTGTACTTCCCCTGTCCCAGGACGATATGCCCCTCCTCCTACCACAACTCCAATCCCAAAAAATAATTCATCAAGCCGATATCTTTCATTTCAAACTCTGAAGCAAGATCTCTCTTGCAGCCCTCAATGAGTCTCTCTCCTCCAGTGATGACCAAGTCATCAACATACAACACCAAAATGAGAGGCTCCTCGCCTACCACAATGAAGTATAGGTTCGGATCAACCTTACTCTTCCAACCCATCTTTGCTGCAATTGATATAATGGAGCGAATAGATGTATATCGAGCCAACTCTTTGCTGCAATTGATATAATGGAGCGAAGGTCTCTTCACAGTCAACTCCCTCTACCTGTGAGAACCCTCTCGCCACAAATCGAGCCTTGAACTTCTCTATGCTGCCATCTACAACATGCTTTATCTTGTAGAGCCATCTGGAAGTAACAACTGATTTACCTTCAGGCCTAGGCACTACCTCCCAAACATTGTTCTTCATAATAGAAGAATACTCCTCCATCATGGCCTCTCTCCAGACCTGCTGGTTGGCTACCTCCTCATAACTAGAAGGTTTTGGTTCTGTGTCAACAATGCTTGTTACCAATGCCATGTAACTACAGAACTGCTCAAGTGGTCTACTCTCTCTGACCTGTCTCTTTGGACTAGCAACTGATGTGGCCTCGCGCAAGGTGTCTTTAAGCCACTTGGGCTTCCTCTTCCCTGAACCTACTTCTTCCACCAGAGTGAAAGAATCCTCATCATCATCAGAAGCCTAAACTCCTGAAGGCCTGCCAACTGACCCCATACTTGTACTTGTGCCTGTAGAACCTGATGTACCATGTGAGCTGCCATTAGTGGACTATACTGTGAACTGTTCTGCGGACTGCCTTGTAAGCTGCCCGAAGATCCACTCACCTGTCTCTGAGTGCCACTGCTCACTGATGGACCTGAAACTGTAATAGATGTACTTCCTGATCCTTGACCTCCTGCATCCTGTGCACTGGATCCCTGTGACTGACTTAGTTGCTGCTGAGTGTCTGGTGACTCTATATAATGTAACTCCCATGAACTCCTGAAAGCTCTCTCCTCCTCGAACTTTACATCTCTCCTTATAACCACTGTCCTCTTTGCAGGAATGTAAATCCGGTAGGCTTTTGAGGTCTCACTATAACCCGCAAAGATGCCCTTGTCTGTAGTAGGTTCTAGCTTGGTCCTACTCTCCTTGGGGACATAAGAGTATGTAAGGCACCCAAATATATGAAAGTGCCCAACATCAGGTTCCTTCCTAGAGAAAGCCTCCTCAGGAGTCACATTCCCCAAGGCACGATGTGGACTCTTGTTCTGTAAGTAAACAACAATGTTGCATGCCTCTGCCCACAAAAATAAAGGTAACCCCTGATCATGAAGCATGGCTTTGGCAGCCCCTACAATGAATTTATTCTTCCTCTCTGACATCCCATTATGCTGGGGGTTGTAAGGAACCGTGAACTCCCTCTTAATGCCTGCCTCGGCACAAAAATCCACAAACTCACCAAGAGTATGCTCACCTCCATTGTCTGACCTTAGTACCTTGATCTTCCTGCTTGTCTGGGTTTCCACGAGAGCTTTGAACTCTCGAAACCGCTTGAAGACCTTGCTCTTGGTCTTCAAGAAATAAATCCAGGTCTTCCTAGAGTGGTCATCAATGAATAAGACATAATACTCAAAGCCACTCAAGGACACATGAGACATCCGACCACTCACATCGGAATGAATCAAGTCAAGGATCCCTATCGTCCTGCTGTCACTGCTGGGAAAAGGAGATTTTGCAAACTTCCCCATAGCACATCCTCTGCATACATCAAGGTGATTAGAACTGAAATCTGGTACACCAATGGTGATCTCCTGCAATGTCCTCAAGGCTCCATGATACATGTGACCCATCCTGCGATGCTAGATCTCACACAACTCTGAACTGCTAGAACTGTTGTCAGTCCTATCCTTGGTACTACTACTCAATGCCATCAGTGGCCAGAATGAGAACTTGTACACCTTAGCATTGCACACTCCAATCATTCTAGCTGAAGCAGCTGGAGTTCCCTTAGGATATATGAGCACCTGTCCATTCCTAAACAACACCTCTTACCCTCTGTCCTCAAGTGCTGAAACAGATGTTAAGTTCTTTTTCATTCCAGGCACATATAGAACATCTGACACTTTCAAGGGAGGTTTGGGTTCCCTATTAAATGTTAATGTTCCAACACCGACTGCTCTAACAATGTTGTCATCACCAAGTACTACTTCAATATTAGTATCACTCTCTGATAGCTATGAGAAGTACTCCCTGACTCCTGTCATATGGCGAGAAGCGCCATTGTCAACATACCAAACACTAGAGGATGCTTTGCTAGTAGATGTGAGTGCACACTCCCTCTGAACCTGTATGACAGGTGATACTGCACTAGAGGAATCACAAGCTATGAATCCAAACTCTTGATCAAAGCTCTCTGAGAAGTCCTCTATCTCTGCAGAAGCAGCCATGGTTGTCTCTTTCCCTTTCTTGTTTTTCTTCTCTGGACACACAACAACATAGTGTCCCATCTTTTGACAATTCCAACATTTGACTTTGGAATAGTCCTTTTCTTTGCTCTGCTGTTTGCCTTTACCTTTTCCTTTGCCTCCACTGGTGGAAGCTCCCTTCTTTGATTTGCCTTTCTTGCCTCTTGCTTCTTGCCAACAATGCCACATTGTCATCCTCCTCCCCATGTTTGGCTGTCCTTAGATGGTTCTTCCTGATCTCATTCTGAATGCAATCCTCCCACAACCTTTCCCATCCGGGAAGGTTCTCTCGTGCGACAATACCATCTACAAAACTCTCCCAAGTCTTGGGAAGACCATGCAAAGCTATCCTCACCAACTCAGTGGGTGTAATGGTCTTTCCTATGGTTGCCAACTCATCTCTCACCGAAGTGATCTTGGTGAGGTATGTTGTAGCACTGTCAGTCTTAGCCATTCTTATGGCCTTCAGTTTCTCCTTTAGGGCCATCTTATGGTTCTCATTTGAGCTCTGGTAAAGCCCGGTCAAGGCAGTCCACATTTCACGTGCATAAGTCTTTCCTCTCACATGAGGAATGACATGATCTTTGACTCCATCCAAAATCAGTCTTTTGGCCTTAGCATTCTTTTTAGTGAACTCTGCTAACTGTGCTGGATCAACATGAACTGCTACTAGGTGTTGGGTGGTATGTACGATAATGCCCCAAACTTCTGCTTCCTCAAAGATACTTTGGATTTTCTCCCTCCATGCACTATAGTTACTTTGCCCATCTAACCTATTTTCAATCCTCAATCCCAAAGACATGATTCACTGTCCTATAAAACTGAAGTTTCAAATCTAGGTAAAAGTTTTCTGTTTTCTGTGTAAAAATCACACTGTTGTAATTTACACACTGCTGTCCCAAATAACAATTTCCAGCCAACTTTGCTCTGATACCATGTGAAAATTTTAGTCCCCACTTCGATTATCAGTTTTCCCTTATCACTCCATTCATTTAATGTTAAATTCAAGCATGATAAAAACACTAAAATCTGAAATGAAATTTGTTTATGAAAATACAAATTTGGATATTTTACTACTGCTGGAAATATTGGAAATGAAATTTGTTTATGAAAATGAAAATTTGGAGATTTTACTACTGCTGGAAATACTGGAAATAAATGCACATAAAATTATAACAGCCACACACAGAAAATAACGCAGTGATTGTTGGTCCCTGGAAAAACCCCCTACAACTCTTGGGGAAAATCAGTTTTGAGAGCTCTTCTTTATTTCTGAAAACTATTACAGAGAAAATGAAATACACAGGAAAATTCCAACATTTACAAACACTGACTTATCTCGATTTTTGTGCCAAAACTCCACCTCGAAAATCATGCCACAGTTCAGACAGAAACCAACAATAAATGTCGTACGGACAACCTTGGGAAATGTGCCCAGATTGCAGCGTACGACCTGTACGGATTGTATGAAAATGTACAACAAAATTTTCTCCTTGAAAATCGTGCCCAACTGCCTTGAAAATCGTGTCCAACTGCCTCGGTTTTCATGCTTTCAATCTGCTGATATTTCTCCTCGAAATCTGTGCCGTACCCTCCTTGGAATGCATGCCAAACTTTAGCTATACGGATTTGCTGTCTTGGGATGCATGCCAACCTCCTGCTATACAGTTCTGCTGTAAATGCCTCCTTGGGATGCGTGGCAAGGCTCTACTGCTCTCCTTCACTTCCTCCCTGCTCAAAAATTTCTCCTTTGCTCTCTCTTGCTTTCTCTCAAAATGCTCATGAAAGAATAATGTGATCTTTTTTTCTTGTTCTCTCTTTTTACCCTAACCTAAGTGACTTTTGAGTGATCCCTAGATCCAATGGCTGAGAAAGTTTTAGATCAAGGGCTGAAAATAAATGCACATTATTTTCACTTTTTCTATTTAATCACTCACCCACTTAAATAAGGACCCACTTAGCCTTTTATTTCCATAGTCACTTTTTTACTTTCTAATTCTTCATTGACTTTAATAAAGTCACTTTCAAATTAGAACGTAACTTTATCACTTATAAAGTGACTTTTAAATTAGACTGACTTTACCACTCATAAAGTCACTTTTAGAAGAAGAAGTACAATAGAGTGGACACTTTTCCCTAGGCAAAAGATCAAAGCCATGGGGAACCACTTGTTCTTGGTACCCAAAATTTAATAGGAACCGAGTGATGGCCATATGATAGAGATAGAGCTCATGCTTGGCCTTTTCCCACGCGCTAATTTGCAAGTCTCGACCATCTTTTGCATTTTGATTTTTGTTTTTCTTGTGGCCATCTTATGCTCTTTCTTTTTCTTTTAGTTGCATCAACCTCCTAGGGTGTATTTCTAGGCCCTACCTTGGTATAGGGATGTGTGGATGCCAAATCCTAATGAACCAATGGTCAATTGACCCGAAAAAGGGAGGTGAAATAGGTACTTGTAATGTAAGATGGAAAGTGGTAAGTATGGAATAGGGATAGATGGGGCTACACTATCTCAATCTTGGCTTCCCAAGCAGTGCCCCTTCCTAAATCCATGGGCCATTAGGGGAGGTCCTGTTGTTTCTCGGATTGTAGAGGCACTGCGACACCGCTGAGGACAGGGGTTGTCACTCTGATCCCCGCCCACTGCGTTCTAGCTATCTCCCAACAACAAACTATGGGGGGTAGTCCCTATGGAATGAGATGGAATGAAACGAGTTGGAGACCAACTTGCTTGGGAGACATGGATGAGTGGCCTAGCCACTTGGTTGAATTCAAGCAAGGTGATTGATTATATTAGATTATTTATTGAGACCAATGCCTTAATGGAGTCACAAATCCTTGCTTTTAGTAAATTGAGACCAAATGACCGGATGGACACCCGTTGTTTGAGATGATTGATTAACCTATATGAGATGCAGACTTATAACCTAGGGGTAATGCAGTGATGTTGGTAAATTTTAATTAAATGCCTAGTCTAAATGTAACCTTTCCCCTAATTGTTTTGAGAAACAATCCTCAAAGTAAGTTGTGTAGTGGAAGCCAGCAGGAAGCAGACAATGGCCTAATTAACGATACTTGCCCCTGTGTTCCACCCACCCAGTGCCTCCAGCGCTGCAGAGACTGTGGCTCTGACGACTACAAGGTCATTGTGTTAACCACTAGGAGAAGTTCAATCCCTCATGCTAGATCAAAAAATGGCTGTCCTATATCTCTGTCAACCTAGTTTATGCTAGTAGGTAAGTTATTAGTGCAATCTAGATTTAATATGCAAATGCACTTGATTATGAGTGATTGTTATCTTGGATTAAGATTGGTTAGATTACTTAAGTAGTTATGTGAGATTTAGGATGCAAATGCACGAGATTATGAGTGATTGTTATCTTGGATTAAGATTGGTTAGATTACTTAAGTACTTACGTGAGATTTATTTTAAGAGTACTTAACAATGTTGTGATGCAATCTTTTAAACAAGATAAGTGCCGAGAGATACAAGAGTAAATTTCAAGTAACCAACTCTATCCACCAATTAACACAAGATGTTATGCCAAACCATGAGATCAATGAAATTAACCAATTTTATGTTTATAATAATGTATATCGGTAGTAAAGATTTAGAAAATTCAGGCTTGATCAATGTTCTAACAGCAGTGAGAAAATGCTAAATCAAACACCACTTATGTTT
The DNA here is from genome assembly GCA_034641835.2 of Pinus albicaulis. Lineage (NCBI taxonomy): Eukaryota > Viridiplantae > Streptophyta > Pinopsida > Pinales > Pinaceae > Pinus > Pinus albicaulis. Next base: position 492,055,261 of record CM076571.1, on the reverse strand, counting down.
TTCCAATATCACAAAAATATGCCAATTGTCAAACAACTTGATTTACTTAGAAAACATGTATGTTAGCCTTCTCAAGATGTATCTTTTAGCAAAATTTCAGATTTGAAATATTAATTGCAGCAATAAGTTAACACATAGATCAACAAACAAATGATATTGGCACCAATGCCCAAAAATGCCTAAAAATAGTAAAAATCACCAAACTTGAGAAAAATCAATTTTTTAGGATTTTTTAGAGCTTGACTAAGAAAATTTCAGATCTGATATATTTATTTTAGAAGTGAAATAGTGACAGATTAGCTAGATAAAATCCAGAAATAGATGCCCAATATTTCCAAAAATGGCAAAAAAAATTCCAATTTTAGGGCTTTAGGAGAGTTTGATTTAGCAATTTTCAGAACTGATAAGTTTATGAAAACAGTGAATCGTTGATAGATTAGCGAACTAAAAAATACTATAAAGATGATTCAGTGTCTAAAGATAGTAAGTTTTGCTGAAAAATTGAAAATTTAAATTTTTTGGACCTTATTTAGGATGCATTCCAGAAATGTTTAGATCTAATTTTAAAGTAATGCAGAAATTTCCAGCAAGTTAAAATATTAGATCTAGGTCAAATTAGAGATGTCCAAGTGGCCAAAAGTTGAGAAAACGAAGATTTTACAATTCTAAACACTTTTGACCATATAGAATTTGATTTTAGGGGTTAATTATTTGTGTTTTGCTTGCTGTAATAAAATTTGCAGAAAATAAGAGTTTAGAGATCAAACCCTAGGCCCAAGGCTTTGAAGATCCCATTGTTGAAAATCGTTGAAATTTTGGGATAATGTTGCCGCTTGAAAATTATGAATTTAGAGACCTTAAACCTGCAAAACCGCCAAGTATTTAGCCTTAAAACTTCAGATTAGGGTTTCAGGTCAATTTTGGGGGAAAATAGGTCAAAAAATGGAGATCAAGGTCATGGGAGCGGAATTTGCAGGGATAAAAGGGATAGGATGATAGATCAGGGCCCAAGGATGAAGAATATGCCCTCAAAGGGCCAACGATATGTTTAATGAGGCTAACGTTTGGGAAAAAGAGGGTTTGGAGGAGAAAAACGAGGGCTAGGAGTCCTAAAAGATTTAAAACCCTTGCTCAACAAAAATTATGCTTCAACTCCTTTGATTTTCCAAATTTTTTTTGTGGGAAACCTGCAAAAAAATTCTAAGAGACTAGATCTTACCCTCAGGGACCTAGATCTAGCTCTTCTCCCTCTTGATTTCTCGATCTAACCTGCAAAAATGAAAATAGATAGGAAAATAATTTACATCCCAACCCAAGTTAGGATCTAAATCTAAGAGCCCTCTTGATTTCTCGATCTAAATCCAATAGCCCAACCCAAGTTAGGAAAATAATTTACAAATTTAAAATAACAAAATTATTTACAAAATATACATGGGTTTTTAAATAGATTTTGAGAAAATGATTTTTATGATATATTACCTTGAAAGAATGGCTAAAACGCTTCAGAAAAATTATTGCTCACTATAGCCCTAACGAAGATTTAATCCACTATATGAAAACTAGGAATCCAATCAAGATGATCCTTGCCCACAGTCTGTGAATTTGGAGACGAAGGATTGAGTACTTGCAAACACTATGCATTATCTCAAATTAATAATCATAAAGCACCACATAGGAAGTCCGTAGTCAATACATACCACAGATCAACGAACAAGAACACCTCGAGTTGCACCCCAAAGTCTTTTATTATAGTAGAAAAAATAGTTTCCAGCGGGACAATAATTTACAAAATGCTTCAGTAGCAATTCTAGCTAGAGATCAAGATTTTTTAGATGACCAGACTCAAATGACTATATAATTTACAGATAAATCCTCCAAGTAGAAAAATAACGACCAATTTCTTTGATCCTTGTCAAAATAATCTTGGTCGTTGATAAATACTTAAAGATCTTTTAATCACGGCCCTTGATTTCTTATTTTGAGGAAATTTTGAAATTATCGTTTAACTCCAAGTTAATTCGCTCAAAATTTATTATTTTGAACTAATTTCCTCAATATTTGACTTTGACTTAACCACCAAGGCCCAAGGGTCCAATTTTTCTTGAAATATACAATATTCCCTTGGTGGAGGACCTTTAAAAATTGATTCTTTCAAGACCCACGAATTTTTCCACTTGGAGAATTAATTTTCTTAAGACACATTAACTTGACTTTAATTAACTAATTTTCCGGCTTAGGATTTTATTTTATTTTGCCAGAAAAATTAATTAATTTACACATGAGGGGAATAATTATTTTTCCAACCCTCATTTACATAAGATTTTACATTTTTTGACTTAAATACGGAATACACATTAGGCTTAGAGTCTCAAGACACACAATCCATCTGCGACACATTATGATCTAGTAGACCAAGTGATTTGTAATAAAATAATTAAGCGAACTAGCTTAAATTATTCTCAATCCACTTCTACATTAAACTCGAATAAAACACTAGGACTCATCTAAGACATTGGCAATAAATTTCACTCTAGCTTTGGGGGTTTAAGTTGGAGGGGAAAAACGCCTTTGATTAATTGTGTTTAGAAACACATGTAATCAACGAGGTTAAAAAAGCTCTTAAGATGAAATTTGTCACCAAAATCATAGACTTACCTAGGTTGTTACATAGACTCAAGGTCATACTAGGATCATTTACATCTTATAATTTGCAGAATGGGAGACGATGACACATATACTGCTGATAGGTGATCCGATCCTTGTTGAAAAATATTGGGTACTTCCGCTTCCCTGGAACTTTGACAGTTTGAGTGCAACAGGTCCCACTGGACTCGGATTGAAAATTAACCCCCCCTTTAAGGTGAGGGAACAAGACTATAGCTAATACCCTTCTTTCTTCCAAGTTACCCCATAATCTATGAAAATTTCTGAATACATTAATGCAGAAATCCTACTGTAGTATCTTGGTTTACTACTCCTACTTGTGATTAAATTATACAAGTTATTTTTAGAAAATATTCAAAAAATATTGAAGTAAAAACAACTAACAGCCTACACACATACATATCATTTACTGAATATTACACTCATTCGACAAAGTGACAGATTTTTCGGACAAATGTCCCCGGAAAAACCTAATGCGAGAAAACCAGTGCAACAGATATGAGGGTTTATTATTATTAAGTAGAATTTGAGTACAACAAATCTGGGCACCCAACTAGTTAACCCGACAGAGAAAATAATAGATCTGCAGCAATACTTGTTGTTCTGAGACCAAAAGCTTAACTGGTCCACACCCTCAAATGGGGTTTACAAGACTCAGCTAATTTCTGGTCCTAGAAACCCCAACACTCGCCCTGAAGTCCCAGTGTCAGCCCTGTTAGGCTCTTTGTGATCCTGCGCTGCTCAGAAGGGGACTGCGTAACCCCAGACTGGGTGACGCAGTCCTTACGCTGCCCTGGAAGGCCTTTGCGTAACCCTGGTGGCCTCCTGAAGTTGCAGCGCTACACCTCTTGGGCCTGCACAGTGGCTGAAGCCCTTTGCTCTGCGCAGCTGCTGCTGCTGCTCCTGTTCCTTCAGCTGACCCTGATTGCTGTTCCTCTGCCTCTTGCTAACTCTTGGCTCCGGGATCAGATCATCCCCTCAGCCAATACTACCCCTCGCTGTAGAAAACTCTTCTGGAAATTCTTAGCAAACCCGCCTTAGAATTCTAGCTCACTCTCTGAGCTTTGCCTCCGTGTGTGTGTCTCCCACTGACCCTCAAGCCTTTCTCTTATACTTTTTCGTTGACACATCAACAACCGTGATTTAATCTCTTATTGACGGCTAATATTAAAAGACTGCTTGATCCACGTCGCTTAGAACATTTCATCACACGTGTTAATTAATTCACTTTAATTTTTCTAATTTTCTAAGTTTAGGCTTAGGGTCCTCGTTAAAAAAAATAATTATTTGAATAACTTCAACACCAGATGAAATATCTCCAAACGCTTTTTAGGTTTTGGAGGTGATGTGTTTCTTAACCCCTCCACAAATATTCAGGGCTAGACCACATCCGATGCTACCCCAATACACAAAATCTCAACACAATCCATGTAAAAATGCCCAAATACAAACAAGCATAAACACCTGATTGCATAATGAATAAAGTACCTTTTGATCAAAAGCCCACCTTCCAACATATGCTCTTGACAAATGGGCGAGAAAACATATATGATATCATTGATGCAGGTGGCAGAGATATGAATGGCATGTCACAACGGCTATAAGGTGGCTCTCATGGGTTGCCGACTGGAAGAGATGAATAGGAGAAAAGCTTCTCCTAGGGGTCACCCATTTTTGGTGGGTAACAATTCCCATGTGCCCCGAAAGTAGGACAATCCTCTTTGACTGAGCATATCTTCCTCTTGGATCACCATTTCTGAAAAATTCCAAGGGTGATGGAATTCAAAATTTTGCTGCTTTACGTGATCACATTTTCCCTTGGGAACCTGCGCGTTGGGATCTGCAAACTACATTGGGAACCATAAATTGTTGGAAAATGAGAGACTACAATGTTCAAGACCTGTGACATGATGAAGACACCAAGGCCAAGGGATGCTATACAGACTCAATAAGACAACTAAGTGGGGAAAAAGTAGGTGCATCAGGATCTAATGCAAGGGAAGAGTACAATAGGCAATCACCTTTATAGGGCTAGACACTAAGTGGTCCCATAAATCAGGAGGCCTAACACATCCACCTCTAGGATGCATGCATACCACCCTAGGACATAAGGATGTCCATCAAGGCAGAGAGTTACCGAGCACTAGGGGGATGTCAGCAGTGCCATGAAACCAAGCACCATGTAAATGAAGCTAAGAAGACTGGCCATGACCACCCAAACGCCAGGGATCTAAGACAACCTTGCATAAAGATCATCCCACACGGCTTTAACAATGTTTTAGACTTGCACTCCTTGGGCTTACAATGCTGATGCCAAGTAATGAATCTGTGCATATATGCACCCTTGCTGAAAGAGGGTTAACACCTGCAATAGATGACTTTCTCACGTACTGGTAATGACCATTACTGTAACTCCACTAAACAAGCTTCAATATCCACTCACTAGATCAACTAAGGTTTCATGTTTACATGTCGAGGCATAGATCTGCTTCAGTCATCAAAGCCTACACACATTGCCCACTGAAACACCTTGAAAACTCTCTTTCCTTTGAGTTTTTTGTCTCCATGCATGGCCTTCTAGAAGCATTTAGATACAGCACTCTGATACCATGTTAAATTTTTTCAGTGCATGGTAACATTCCTAGTCTGATTTCCAACCCTACGTACTTTGAAAAATAGAAAACCCAAACCTCTATCAAAACTGCACTTTGATCTTTATTAGGAACTGAAATATGTCAAATTGAAGAAAGTATCAGCATGTACACAGATCTGAAGCTCAAAGCGCATTGCTATTTATCAGTCTTGAAAAGAGGAAATACACGGAAAGTTTCAAAGTCTATCCTTCACCCATTTCTTTCTACACTGATAAACTGAATGAATAGAACCTATACCCCTGTCTACTCCTTTATATATGAGGACGTAAATGAATCTGGACATGGGCACAACAGCACCTTAACTGAAATAAATTAAAATCCTAAATGCTAGATCTATTAAGCCTTGGGATTAGTGCCCTCAACCTACACGAAGAAGTGTTCTTATGAAGTCTCACCCGGTAGAGGAGAGTGCAAATATGCATGCATGCATCTCTCTGTTCTTGGGATCTGCATCCCATTTATTCTTGGAAACTTTCCACATGCAAAGTGCCTTAACTAATTGTGCATGCAACTACTAATTAAAGCAAACTCATAAATAGAATTGAAGTGCTAAATATAGGACATGTAAACTGGAGCTGAACTGATGATGGCACATGCATGCTCTCTCTCTCTTCCCCCTTGATAAATGCCCCTGCACTCTCATTCACTGCTGTACAGATCTGCTGAAGGAGGGTGTACTGTTGCTTCTGTCATTAAGGCAGCTGTATGGACTATTGAAAGGAATCTCTCTTGGAGTAGCCTTCTATGCAAGCACCCAGATCTTCTTTGCTTGCTGCTTCAATTAATGGTGCTCCTGCAACTGTACCGTTTTGCCAAACTGTTCTCTGCACCCAGGCCTTGGAGAACTCATTCCAAGGTTCAACATTTATTTAACAAGACAATCTTGGCTTTTTATTTTTCATTTTCTTTTTATATTAGTGTGTTGAACAGGGGTTCAAAATATTGTGTTTTCTATTTTTTTCATATTAATATTTCTAGAAATTCTTAATCTAATGCCGCCATAGAAAAAAAAACAGCAATGTCAATATAAGAAGCAATCTACTTTTCATAATTGTCTAAAAGTAATAGTGTCAAGGAAGTTGGTTAGTGCTCTGATTTTTAGTAAAATTACAACTTAACTGAAAAATTTCTGTTGACTATGGGAAGCCTCATTTTGCATTCAACCTGGCAAATTGTCAAATGTGTTGGAATAGATATCTAAGCATATATGTTTGCTATCTTATTTGTAAATTATATATGGTACTTTCATTTCCTTTATTAGCTTCCCTTGCAGAACTTGTATCAAACTATTTTGATGCCTCGCTGCTCAAATTGCAGTGCCGGCTTCTTTGTTAGCTCAGATCCCTTAAGAAGAAATCTACTTTTCATAATTGTCTAAAAGCAACAGTGTCAAGGAAGTTCGTAAGTGCTCTGATTTTTGGTAAAAACACAACTTAACTGGAAAATTTCTGTTGACTATGGCCCATAGTCTATGGGAAGCCTCATTTTGCATTCATCCTGGCACAGTTTTCAAATATGTTGGAATAGATATCTAAGCATATATGTTTGCTATTTTATTTGTAAATTACATCTGGTACTTCCATTTTCTTTATTAGTTTCCCTTGCAGAACTTGTATCAAACTCTTTTGATGCCTTGCTGCTCAAATTGCAGTGCCACCTTCTCTGTTATCTCAGATCCCTTCAAGATCAGTATACCTATTTACAAGGTCCCAATTTATCCAGTTATTCCTTGACAGGATTTTTTTTTCCAATTTACAGGACAAAACAAGCTCAGAAGATGGACGTGAAATTGGAATACAAGGTGATTCAGTGAGTTTAGATATAGATCAAGGTTTGTGCTGTTTATCTCAGTTCTATTTCCTTTCCATGTTAAATTTATGATTATCACAACTACGAGTGCCATAAAATTACAATCTGGGATTCACATTGCAAGTATGCTGGAAAGTGAACATGTTACATTCTCTCTCTCTTTTTGTGCAAGGAAAAAAATCAATATATTTTTTAGTAAACAAAAACGCAATTTCAGACGACTGCTTTTAAGCCCTTTACATGACATTCATATGTCCAATCCATTATCATCTAAAACTGCAATTTGATCCTGTTCAGTTATATCAGTAGCCTCTTAAGAATAATGACATTTAGAAAAGTGCGTCCATCTTTCATCCAAAGATCAGTGCAAGTCTATCCTTGTAACAAAACTGAGATATAAACTGTAATGGCTACAGTTAGGTCCATGGATCATGGTTATATTTTGTAGCATGTGCATTCTGGATTACTGGAATAATCCAGCTTCCTCGTTCCAGCCCAACTCCAGCTTTTGAGAGCCCATCTGCAATCCTGTTCCTGTCCTTGTAAATATGAAACAAAGCTTTAATATAAAAAAGATGTCAGTAAATTGAGAACTTCATCATACAAGGGTTGTAATCTAAGTTGCATGAAACGGGGAAACGGAAATGAGTTTCCAAAACGGGTACGGGTACGAAACGTGACCCCCCCAAATTTTGGAAACGGGGAAACACAATATATATATATTAGGACATTTAAGAAATATGTGCAATCATAAAGCATACATGATACATTTTAATTTATTACATTATGATTAAATTGTCCAATGTCAATGCATAAACTATTAGTCTCTAAATTTACATGACATTTACTCATGTATGATCACATAATGAAAATAGCAATATCCGAAATCAGCCACGAGAAATTTCTAATTTCTTGTCTCGTGTTTGATTGGGAGTCTCCTCCTGCATAGTCGAACGACCTTAATGCTCTTGATTAAATACGAGTTCCATACCCTAGTACCCTAGGTGCTCTTGATTATTGGGAGTCTCCCCTGCATAGAGGGCTTGGTTCTCTTGATTAAATACAAGTTCCATGTCCTAGTACATGGCAAAATGCAATGGAAACATTGCAATCTCCCCAATCCTGAAATCCTAAAAAAAAGATAAGTCTGCTAGATTTTGAGTGAGACCTAAAATTCTATTTTCTCCATACAATATTCAATGAGGGCGAAACCACTCTCAGACATCCTGAGTCATTTCATGGTAATGTTGAAAATTTAAGTAAAAGGATGAAAATAAAAGATAAAGGAGAATGTACATTACCATGAACATTACCATGACCTGCATATCAACACTAGTGACTAGGGCCATATGCTTGAACATTAGGTTGCCCTACTCAAAAAAATATATTTCCAATCTTCAATAGCTCCCTCTATCACTCCTGAATTGGCAGGGAGCAAAAAAAAAGTCACTTTACTGCAGAAACGTGGCTATACGACTTGGAAACGCGTTTCAGGTCGTACTGGGCCACGTTTCCTCCACGTGAAACGTGGCAGTATGGCCTGAAATGTGTTTCCAGGCCATAAGGTACGCGTTTTAGTGTTTCAGTTTCGTTTCATTGGGGAAACAACCCCCCTGGGAAGCGTTTCCTGCAACATAGGTTGTACTGTAAATTTTATGAATAATTTCTTTGTGCATCCATTGGATAACTAGCTTTGAGTCTCCAAAAATTTGTACCTGGGTTACACCATGTTCATGTGCAAATTTCAGAACCAACTTTAAAACCATCAATTCACAAAAGTTAGTTTTTTGACCAATTCCAGCTTTAGAAGTGTTATCGCTCAGATTCTCCCTAGAGAAAAAGTCCCAACATCACCAAGGGAGAACCTAAAGAAACTATCAGGGAAGGCACCCACTATCACCTTGACAACCTTGCTCCTCACTTCTAGGTTTAGGTGTGTTTTCCTATCCAAAGGGGGGATTCCTTACGTTTGATTCTAAGCTTATCGTGCAATATTAACAAAAGTATTTCTTAGCTTAGGTGCTGACCTCTTATTAATATTATGGTATGATTGCTAACTTATTTGAAATTTTTCGTTGCTATGATCATTAACCAGTTATTATCTGTGAAAATTCGGCCAACCCCGAATCCTATTGCAACAACTAATGTTAATTATTCTAATTGTTAATTTACTCAACAATTTATCTGCTGTTTCCTATGGCAAATATTGAATTAAATACATTGCAACCTTCACAAATAAACTGCGGAAGAAAAATAAACGTTGGGAGAAAATATATTCACACACAAATAACATTGTTATTTTTGGACCAATGTCACCGGAAAAACCCAATGCGGGAAAACCGGTGCAACAACTGATGGTTTTATTATTATGCAGTAGTGAAATCTGAGTACAAACTATGGATGCCCAAACTGGAAATCCAAACAGAGAAATACTAGCAAAAATAACTAGTGAGGAAATTCCTCACTCCACAGATGAATTCGACACTGACCTGAGCTTGAAATTGAGCTGTCCCCAACCGCCTCTGTTTCGTCTCTGCGTCACTCTACGTGGTCACTGCATCCCTTCAGCTCGGAACTGTGTCACCTGTCACTGTTTCGTCAGCTATTGTCTGGGAAACTGATTCTCCTGACCTTTGAAACCTCTGCCCAACTTCTGGCACTGAATCTCAACTTCTGCCCAGCAAAACAGAATTTGCCTCTAGAGGGTCTGCGCTGCCTCACTGTGGCACTCTCTGCCTCTCTGCAAATGTACTCGCCGGATCTGGAAACCTTCCTCCGATTTCACTATCTCTGCCTCTCTCTCACTGAATTACTTCCGACAACACACAACTGCTACTCTGTGTTAATTTTAGACAACCATGGTATGTTCTATGCTTAATGCAGTTTACTTCAATCTTTCTTATTAAGCCCAATTCAGATTTGCAATCACATAACCATTGAAAGTAAATGCTGATAGAACATAAAATTAAATCGAAAGAAGACAAGCCAATACAAGATACAAGAATTTGTAATTCTTCTTATTCAACAGAGATAGAGAAAAAATGTTTGTTATAGTAGTCAACAGGATGCCCTAGCCAGCAAAGACTTTGCTGGTCAAACCAACCCTTCAACCTCCAAATAGGTTCAGTGAAACTTGGTCAAAGTTAGCCTTCCTTCAAGGTCAAACTCACCCCAAAATCTAGTCCACAAAACACTCAACACACCAGTGAAATCTGCGGTCAAATCAGTCAAGGCTGTGGTCAAAGGTCAACATTTGACCTCGATTTCTGTGCCCTCCAATGTGGCCTACCAAGATCGGATTTCCTGAGCAGAAAATGCAGTCAAACAGCAAGGTTTGACCCACAATCAACGCTGGTCAACGCTCCAGAAACAACCCTAAAACAGTCCGAAACTTTTGTTGCTGTTTCGCACGTGTGGAGGAGAGAAAGCCTCTTAGGCTTGTACGAACCAGTCATATGAGAGAGAGATGTGTGAGTTGATTTGATGATGAAATGAGCATCATGTCTCTCCAATTTATATCCATGACTGGGGGTGAGTGACACATCTTTTGTGGCTTGTGAGCCTACATTACAATTCTGGCCGACCTTGACAATTTGCACGTGTGTGGAAAATAAATTCAAATTATAAGTTCTGATCATCAAAATAAGATGATCTTTAGATCAATCTTGCACCTCTCAGAAAGAGAAATCCAAAAAAAATATCATCTCCATCATATGAGCAATGCAACATGGAGTTTGACCAAAATTAACACTCCCTCTCAACTAGGGAGAACTCCATCTGTCCACCTGTGCAATTATGTCATCCAATACCATCATGTACTATCATCATCATCATCATCATGCAATCCCGTGTCATCCTACTGTAACTGCTTCGCTGGCTCTTCTCTGTTATAGAAGAAATAAGACGAACGAGAGTGAGTCAAAAAGACATCACTTTCCACTGACCTGAAGTCAGTCTAGAGGTAAAAACCTCATCCAGACTCAAGAGTGAGTCACATACTGACCCAAAGTCAGTTTAGAGCAAGTTGCGAACATTGACATTGGGATAAAATCAGCAAGGGTCCGAAAAACCAAAGAATCGTAAAAATCAGGGAAATATCGGTAAAAATCGGTAAAACATCGACAAAATTAAGATACAATAAAATATCTTTAAAAATTGGCAAACATCGGCTAGGCCAAAAAATCGTGATTTCGAGATAAAATCGGGATGTTATCGAGATGTTCGTAACACTAGTTTAGAGGTAAGAACGTCATCCAAACTTAAGAGTGAGTCACATATTGACCCGAAGTCGGTTTAGAGGTAAGAACCTCATCCAAACTTGATCCCAGATCAAGTTGTTGGACACAACCCATCCTAGACATAGAGTACGACAATCCCTGATGCGTCCATCGGTCATGCTATCGGTTTCTATCCTCGTTTCCCAACTCATTGGCCAAATGAGATGTACTTCCCATGAGTCCCAGACTCCATGGGTAGGATGCATGTGTGGCATAGTTCAAAGAGAGGGTGAACCAACTCAATATCATAACGGTGGGGAAGAAGCACACCAACAAGGTAAGGCGAACCTCGCCCTGTGGTTGCTTATAGCTCCAAGAAGCTATCCCCAAGCCCCCTGGAGCTCCTAGAACTCATAGTCCAACACAAGCAGGACCCTCAGAATGGGGTCTGTCCACGATACCAAGCTTCTCACAGAAGGTTAAGAATTTGACCTTCCCCAGGGGCTTCATGAGAATATTTGCGACCTTCTCATGAGTCCCAATGTGATGGAGCCTTACGATGCCTCGCTGGACCATGTCCCGGACAAAGTGGTACCTAATATCAACATGCTTGGATCGGTTGTGGAACACGAGATTCTCAGAAAGACGAATCCCACTTTGGTTATCATAAGGATAATGGTGGTATCCAACACATGTCCAAACAACTCACTGAAGAGCTTTCTCAACCAAACAACTTCACATCAGGCCATACTTGCTGCAATGTATTTGGCCTCGGCGGTGCTCAACCGATTTTTGCTTCCTGCTCATCCAAGATATCGAAGCAGAACCTAGAGTGAAGCAACATCTAGATGTGCTCTTACGATCCACCACAATGCCTGCCCAATCGACATCGGTATATCCATGGAGCCTCATACTCCCGGTAGTGTATCTCAACCCATGGTTGATTGTGCCCCGAAGATATCTCAAGAGATTCTTGGCACCAATCCAGTGAATGTGATGAGGCTCGACCATGTATTGACTCAACGTGTTCACTGCAAAACATATGTCCAGACTTGAGTTCACTAAGAACATCAAGGCCCCCACGAGTTGATGATACTCGGTGGGATTTCCCAACTCGGGCCTTACAACACTTCCACACAACTTCTTAAAGTTGAGTTCCATCGGAGTAGTCACAACTTGCAGTCCACCATCCCAAATCTCTCCAGTAGCTTCACGACATATTTTCCTTGAGAAAGGAAAATATCACTTGGCTTTTGATAGACCTCCAAGCCTAGGCAATAGTGCATCGGTGCTAGGTCCTTCATCTTGAACTCGGAAACTAGCTCCCTCTTACATTGATGAATGAGAGAGTCAGCACCTGTCAGGAAGAGATCGTCCACATAGAGAACCGGAATGAAAGGCTTGTCATTTGTCAACCTTAAAATAAAAGTTTGGATCAACATCACTTCGAGTGAAGCCCAGCTTCATCAAGTAGCTATTGATCCGCTCATACCAAGCCCTAGGGGCTTGCTTCAACCCATAGAGGGCTTTCTTCAACCTGCATACATACGTGTCTCTATCTTGGACTTCAAACCCCAGAGGTTGTTACACATAGACCTCTTCCTTGATTGAGCCATGTTCCATCCTTGTGTTGCAGCAAGGGCAATGATTGATCTGATGGTGGTATAGCAGGCAACAGGTGCAAATATATCATCATAATATATGCCTTCCTTTTGAGAGAAGACTCGGACAACAAATCTTGCCTTGCACTTTTCAACACTTCCATCGGCTCCATGCTTGATCTTATAGAGTCATTTCGAGGTGACAACATATTTGTCCTTCGGTCTAGGGACCACATCCTGTTGAGATTTTGTATAGTTGGTGTAGCATCGGGTGTGCTTTAGCTCTGAAATTATGTGGAGGGGCTAGGACACACTTGATCTCCAAAACCCAGAAAGTGTTTTGAGAAATTTCAGTTGGTGTTCAAGTTATTCAAATAATTAATTATTTTAATGGATTTCCGAAGTCTAAACTTAGGAAAATTAAATAATTAAAGTGAATTAATTAACACGTGTTGAAATGTTCTAAAAGACACATATCAAACAATCTTTTAATCTTAGCCGTTGATGAGTGCTTTAATCTCGGTCGTTGAAGGGTTCAACGAAAAAGTATAAGAGAAATGTTTGAGGGTCAGTTGGTGACATAAACATAGTTGCAGAGTTGAGAAATAGATCTAGAATTCTAGGGTGGGTTTGCTAAGAATTTATGGAGGATTTTTCTTCCACAAGGGGTAGTATTGGTTGAGGGGATGATTTGATCCCGGAGCCAAGAGTCAGTAAGAGGCAGAGGAGCAACAACAAGGACAACGCAGAGAAGCAGCTACGCAGGATAGCGCTGAGGCACCAGAGGGCTTCAGAAATTACGCAGAGGGTCTCCAAGGACAGCGTAAGGCCCGTGTCACCCCCTCAGGGGTTATGCAGTCCCTCTTTGGGCAGCGCAGTGGCATTCTGAGGCTAACAGGGCTTACGCTGGGGCTTCAGGGGCAGTGTTGGGGTTTCTAGGGCCAGATCCGGGCTGAGTCTTGTAAATCTCGTTTGAGGGTGTGGATCAGTGATATATTTGGTCCTAGATCTATAGGTTAGTTGCGGATTTGATTTCTTTTATTCTCAGTTGGGATTTCCCGATCTGGAACCCATATTTATTGTACTCAGAATCTACTTAATAAAATAAACCCTCATATCTGTTGCACCAGTTTTCCCGCTTTGGGTTTTTCCGGGGACTTATGTCCAAAAATCCATGTGTCACTTTGTTGGATGAGCATATATTTAGTAAATGATCTGCATGTGTAGATTGTAGTTGTGTTTATTTCGGTATTTTCTGAATCTAATTTGTGGAAATAACTTGTAATATTTAAATCAAGTAGGAGAAATAAAACATGATACTGTAGTAGAATCTTCACATGGTATCATAGCCAAGTTGACGATCAAGCTGAATCTCCAGCAATCAACTGAAGAAATATTTTTTTGCAGGGTGGCAGAAGAAGCAGCAGATTCAAAAAGGGCAACTTGACAACAGAAGAATGCAGATCCAGAAAAGGACAGCGCTAAAGCTGCAAAAGGTCATTAGGCTTACGTAGAGCCTTCCCAGGCCAACGTAAGGACTGCGTCACCCAGTCTGGGGTTACGTAATCCACTTTTGAGCAGCGCTGAGGCTACGCTGGGCTAGTCAGTGAGACACAATCCAGTCATTTCTTCAGCTGCAGAAAAGTTTTGCCAAGATCTGGAAGCAGTGCTTCAGATCTTCAGCAGTGCTGGTGGGGTGGAGATTCTGCAGGTGCAGAATTGTGCCTAGCTAAGTCAACAAAGGCGGGAGGAAGACAGTTACTCAGTAGATCTGAGCCAAACAGATCTGAGATTCGATCAGGAGGATCAGAGAGTGCTGTCCGATTGTGTTTGGGTGAAATATTTCCAGGAGGGAAATCAGTCTTCATCAAAAGCAGTTACTAGAGGGTTTCTAGTGACCAAGAAACTTAGATCCAGAGGGAGAAGTACTGTTTCTATCAGACCTTGAGTAGGATGGCTCAATATGGACTGAGGGATCAAGATAGATTGGACGATATGTCAAACTATGTTATTTGGGGGGCCAGAATCCTGTCAGTTCTGGATGAGTATGGTCTCAAAGATTATGCAGAGAAGGTTCTTGCTGTACCAACCAATGAAGATCCTCTAAAGAAGTATGAAGAAAATCAAGCGCGGACTAATCGTTTGATCATAGACAGAGTCAAGGACCATGTTATACCTCATATCACTAGAGAGATTACAGAAAATGACATGTGGGAAGCCTTGGACACGATGTACCAAGGAGGCTCCGTCCAAAGAAGAATGCTTCTGGAGAACTAGACGCGGTTGTTCCAAATGATGAAGGGTGAAGAGGTAGATCCATTCCTCTTCAGACTTCAAGCTATCCGAGATCAGTTGGTTGGCATAGGTGCTACTCCAGATGAGGGGCTCTTAGTGAGGACTACCCTGAATGCAGTCTCAAAAGATTGGGAAACTTTTCTACAGAGCATTTTGGCAAGGGCAAGGTTACCATCTTGGGCTGACATGTGGGCTATCCTTCGCCAAGAGGAGATCAGGAGTGTCAGCAAGAGGTAGAATATCAGTGGTGGAAGCAGAAAAGCCAAAGTAAAGGAGGAGGAGGAGGATGATGTAGCCCTTGCATCAAGGGAAAAGAAGCAACAAGGGAAGAAGAAGGAGCTTTCCAAGGTCCGGTGCTTTAACTGTGGTGATCTTGGTCACTTCGCCAGCACTTGTCCTAAGAAGAAGGAGCTTTCCAAGGTCCGGTGCTTTAACTGTGGCGATCTTGGTCACTTCGCCAGCACTTGTCCTAAGAAGAAGGAGCTTTCCAAGGTCCGGTGCTTTAACTGTGGCGATCTTGGTCACTTCGCCAGCACTTGTCCTAAGAAGAAGGACCTTTCCAAGGTCCGGTGCTTTAACTGTGGCGATCTTGGTCACTTCGCCAGCACTTGTCCTAAGAAGAAGGACAAAGGATCTTCTGATTCCAAGGCTGCAGCAGTAAAGGAAGATAGCTCTGGTGATGATGCAGCCATGAGTGCTCATGTGTCTTGAGAGAAAAGGTGGGGTGACATGGATCTGTAGAGCATCTACAGACATTGGCGGGATCTTTGAGTCAACCCTACTCTTGGATCACATATGAGCTACGGGAGCCTTAAGACAGTAGCGGGATGAGTCGGGAGATGGTTGCAAAGGTCACATTGAAGCAAAAGGAGCTGAAGAGCTGAAGGAGCAATGTAATGCAGAGGCAGCAACAGCACGGAGGTAGCAGCGCAAAGGGGCTGATGGGACCTCAACAACGCAGAAAGGCTGTGCTCATGCAGTGCACTGTTGCAACATAACAGTGCCTCCAAGAGGTCAGCGTAAATTAGCAGCCAGGGAACTTCAGTGATAGATGCAACCTGAGTTATCCGTCAAACAGTTGGGCAAAAGTCTTTCAGTTGCTTACTTCTTAGCAACTGAGTTGCAGTGCAGCAGTTAGCAGTGGTAGTGCTGTGGGCAACATGATGCAACAAGTTGAGAGGGAGCTACAGTATAGATGTGGCAGTGTCAGTGGCAGTGGCATGGGCAGCAGTACAAAGAGCAACAATACAGTGGATGGAGGGCAACAAGCCAAGCATTAGCAGCACTAAATCCAACTACAAGATCTTGTAGTGCACGGTGTGAATGCATTGCTAGAGCACACTCCGTGCTAAGAGGCAGTGTTGAGATTTTGTATAGTTGCTGTAACATCGGGTGTGCTCTAGCCCTGAAATGTTGTGGAGGGGATAGGACACACATGATCTCCAAAACCCAGGAAGTGTTTTGAGAAATTTCAGTTGGTGTTCAAGTTATTCAAATAATTAATTATTTTAATGGATTTCCTAAGTCTAAACTTAGGAAAATTAAATAATTAAAGTGAATTAATTAACACATGCTGAAATGTTCTAAAAGACACAGATCAAGTAGTATTTTAATCTTAGCTGTTGATGAGTGTTTTAATCTCGGCTATTGAAGGGTTCAATGAAAAAGTATAAGAGAAAGGCTTGAGGGTTAGTTGGTGACATACACACAGTTGCAGAGCTGAGAAATAGATCTGGAATTCTAGGGCGGGTTTGCCAAGAATTTCTTGAGGAATTTTCTGCAGCAAGGGGTAGTATTGGCTGAGGGGATGATTAGATCCCGGAGCCAAGAGTCATTAAGAGGCAGAGGAGTAGCAACAAGGACAACTCAGAGAAGCATAGCAGCAACTACACAGGTTCTGCGCAGCCGCTACGCAGGACAATGCTGAGGCACCAGAGGGCTTCATAAATTACACAGAGGGTCTCTAGGGCCAACGTAAGGCCTGTGTCATTCTCTCAGGGGCTACGCAGTCCCTCTCTGGGCAGCGCAATGGCATTTTGAGGCTAGCAGGGCTGACGCTGGGGCTTCAGGGGCAGCGTTGGGGTTTCTAGGGCCAGATCCGCGCCGAGTCTTGTAAATCCCGTTTGAGGGTGTGGATCAGTCAGATATTTGGTCCTAGATCTACAAGTTAGCTGCAGATTTGATTTCTTTTATTCTCTATCGAGATTTCCAGATCTGGAACCCAGATTTACTGTACTCAGAATCTACTTAATAAAATAAACCTTCATATCTGCTGCACCGGTTTTCCCGCTTTGGGTTTTTCTGGGGACTTATGTTCAAAAATCCATGTGTCACTTTGTTAGATGAGCGTATTATTCAGTAAATGATCTGCATGTGTAGACTGTAGTTGTGTTTATTTTGGTATTTTCTGAATCTAATTTCTGGAAATAACTTGTAATATTTAAATAAAGTAGGAGAAATAAACCATGATACTACACTAGAATCTTCACACATCCGAGACATCATTCTTCATGATCAACTCATATTCCTTGTGCATAACATCCTTCCAAACTTGATGCTTTACGGTTTCTTCAAAAGTTCCAGGGTCAGATTGTACAATAGTGCTCATGGCAGCTAGGTACCCTTGGTACCTATTCGGCTTCTTACTTTCACGGAATGTTCCCCTTGGAGCAGTATGTCCCTCGTGTTAATCTAGGTTGTCATTGATGATGACAGTGACCGGGATGGCAAATATTCTTGCATGATCTAAATGCCCATAATACTCTAGAAGATGCCTTAGCCCTAACATATTGATTATACTAATGATGCCCTTAATATACATGAATGAAAGCCTAAGTGTATGGAACCCTAAGCATATGAAGAAGGAGCCCTAGACATAAAATATTAAGAGCTGCCATGAATAAAATTAGAATGACAGCCTCACAAATTTAAGTTTCTTGATGGTAAAATGACCTTACTTAAGGTTGGGACTGCCATAGGCTTGAAGAGGGCAATTTTCCCTTTCTAACGAGCTATTACTCGCCCTCTAACTCCTAGTTTGAGAGAAAATTGATTTTCAAGTTTGAATATAATATTTTTAAAGGCTAGCCGACCTAAGCCTACCTGTCTAAGTCGGCTTGACCACCATGAGACGTGTCCCTTCGTTGGAGGTCGAAATCTGTATAAATACAAGTGTGAAAACTCATTTTCTAGCATCAATTCGATGATTAATTTAGAGAAAAACACAAAACTCGGATCTGAGGTAATAGAAAGCACTTCAGGTGGTCGAGGAGGAATTTTTAGACCACTGTTTGGGCATAAAATCTTGTACTACAAAAGATAAACCTGTGGAGGATCAAAGTAGGGCTTGGACAGTCACCAATAAAACCCTCAGAACTGTACAAATCTCGGACCACATTAATACTAGTGAACAATCATCCCATTAGGCTCGGTCTATTTGTTTGTTGAAGGGGTTGGATTGGCAATAAAACTCAGCATTACACCTCAGACTATATAGTCACATGTGGAAGGAAACCTGTGTTATTTTGGAAGCTGGGATAACAGTACAGGAGTGCGAGTTCACAAACTGAAAAAGATAAATAAAAGGAGTGATTTTGATCTTTTGGATTATCTTATTGTTTCTCAGTCCTGTGGAGACTTTTTGAAGGATTAAAACATGTCTGTGGTATACATATAAAGAGCTTGGACTAAGTGGATGTCATGCTACAACACTGTGAGCTTGAATAGAGAGCTCGGACCTGTCATCCTTTGGAAGCTTGGACACCTTGTGAACAACTGTCTTGGACCTGTGGTGGCTCGGAATGCTAGCACATCAAAACTGTGAACAGTCACCTCACTCGGTTAAGCAAACAGCCTCTTGTTTAGCTTCATCACTGTGATCTAGATTCTAAACACCTTGCTGCCTAAATTCAGTCCTGTAACTGCTTCTCTCAGGCTCGGACAGGTTGTTGTGGAGCACGGTCTACAGCACCAAAACTATGGAAGAGATCCATTACTGTTGATTGCACCTCAGACCAACAATACTTGTTAACTTATTCTTCTCGACCTGTAGCTTGTCATTATCTCGGAACTGTGACAGTCACCAATTTTGAAGAAGAATTGCAGAGCTACTTGTAGCTTGGACTTAGCTCGGATAACTTAAATTTGAAGCTCAGTTTGGCACAGTCACCCTTGGAAGCAGATCTAAAAGGTTATCTTTGAAGGCATCTTTGAGCAAACCATTTAGAGCAAAATTGAAGAACAACTGCAATAGCTGTAAACTTTGGAAGCTTACTTGGAGCCTAGAACTTGGAGAACTTGAAGCCTTGATCAGTGCAGATCTTGAAGATTTGGTGAGAGCAGCATTTGAGCTATGTTTTAGAGGCATATTTGAAGAGTCTTATTATGGAGAAGGATTGAAGCCAGCAAACTAGGTGCAGACCTTGAAAAATGTCTTGGAGCACCTACTTAGGAGCTTGTGGAGAAATATCTTGGTGGGCAAGCATTGTAAAGACTACCTTGGAGAGTTCTTGAAGAAGCCCTTGAAGAGGCTTAGAGCAGGTGCAGAACTTGGGTTGCCTATTGAAGACACCTTGAAGGTCTTGGAGATATTATTGGAGACCATGATGTGATGAGGCCATCATGAAGTAACCTTGGAGAAATTGTTTGGGTACAATGAAGAGCAGTGATGACACCTTCTATTTTGATAAGGTTGTCATTGATGACGCAATGTAGAGACTGCAATGAAGACTAAGTGAATATTGACAGGGCTCGTTGAAGAAGACATTGGGAGCCGTAAGTATAACCAAATATATCTTGACGAAATGAAGCAAGAGGTTGGAGCCTCATAGAGACAAGGTTGGTGCCTTGGAAGATAGGGCTGGAGCCCTTGAGGTTGGTGCCTCAGAATTGACAAGGTTGGAGCCTTGGAAGTCCAAGTCGGTGCTTGGCAAATACAGGTTGGAGCCTGGGAGATTGAAGATTGGTGTCTTCATCTAGGGTTGGAGCCCTACATATATTGTACTTGATTTATTGTAAAGAAGAAATTAATAAAAGCGTTTATTCTTACTGTTCATTTTGTGTTCTAAATATAAGTGATCTAACTAGTAAAAATAACAATTGAAAAGAAATACTGATTCACCCCCCTCTCAGTATTTCCAACACCTCGACATCTTCGAGAGTGTTTCTAAGCCAGGAAGGTCTTCTTTTATTTGAAGAAGGTAGATCTATAGGATCCATCGGACTTCAACATCGGGCATCGGTTCAACCTTTGGTTCTCCCTGCCTTCCAGCTTCTTCTTCTTCTTTTTCTTCCTTTGAGATAGGAAGATCCTTGACTTTCCTGAGGGCAACATCTTCGTCAAAGGTGACATCATGACATACCTCCACTTCTCTTTGACTAGTTACATAGATTCTATATCCCTTCGAGGTTTCACTATAGCCCACAAACGTTCCCTTCTTCCCAGAAGCATCCAACTTGCTTCTCTTTTCTTTCGACACATGAAAATAAACGGGACTTCCAAAAACTCTAAAACGAGAGACATCAAGATTCTTACTAGAGAAGACTTCTTCGGGAGTTTTGGAGTCCAATGCAGAATGTGGGCATCTATTTTGAACATACACAGCAGTATAGGGAGCATCTCCCCATAGAAATTTCAGAAGACCTTGGTCATAAAGCATGGCACGGGAAACTTCCAAAATGGTTCTATTCTTCCTTTCAACAACACCATTTTGTTTAGGAGTATACACAGTGGTGGTCTCTCTCTTAATGCTAGCTTCCCTGCAATAGTCATTGAATTCATTTGACTCATACTCGGTTCCATTGTCGGTCCTCAAAATTTTGATCTTCTTCCCTGTTTGATTTTCAACCAAGGCCTTGAAGGTACGAAGCCACTTAAATTCTTTGTCCTTCTTCTTCAAAAATAATATCCAAGTCTTGCGGGAGAAGTCATCTATAAAAGTAATATAATATAAGCATCCTCCCAAGGATGTTATAGGCAGCATACTAGATAGATCTGAATGTATCAATTGCAAAATATTAGATGTCTTCGTGACACTTGAGGGGAATGGTCCCCTTGTATGCTTTCCTTCGACACAACCCTGACATACACCTTCATGATCATCTTTGAAATCGGGCATCCCTGTCACCACCTTTCTTGCTTCCGGAAGGGCTTTGTAATGAAGGTGTACAAACCTCCGGTGCCATAGCTTGGATTGAAGAGTCGTGTCACATGTCATGGCCCCTAGCGGACTTCCTCCAAATTGATAGAGTGTATCAACTCTAAAACCAAGAGCAAACAGTGCTTTGAAGTTCCTCTTCCAAATGCGTAACTTTCCATCGATGAATGCCACCTTGAATCCTTTGTCTTCCATTGCCGAAATAGACACTAGATTCTTCTTCAAGTCAGGTACATACAACACATCTTGCAAGCGGAGGACTTGACCTTGATTTAGATGAAGGGTCACAGTCCTTGTCCCCTTCACAGGATAGGTGGCATTGTCTCCAAGGATAATTTCCAAATTAGTATCCTTTTCAATCAAATTAGAGAGGGCTTCCTTATATCCAGTGAAGTGCCTTGAGGCACCACTATCAATCAACCAATTATTCAGGGTGCCGGAAGGAGATGCAACAAAGAAGACAGATATAAGAATATATTCATTTTTCCTATCAACAACATCAGATTCATCATACCTGGAATTCCTTGACCTTTTGAAAGGTTGCCCATTTCCACTTTGTTCAGAGGGAGCCTTCCTCTTTCCTTTGAACCTGTTGTTCCTTTGATTTCCATTCCCCCTGAAGTTGTTGTTGTCATCATCTTTGGAAGAGTCCCTTCTATTAGGGCACTTTCTTGCATAGTGACCAAGCTTGTTATGAGTGTAACATCTCTATCTTCTTCCTTTGGGACCCGCTCTTCCATGATTTTGATTTCTCGGACCAACATTGTTCCTCTTCTTTGCATGAGCAAAGAAGGCAGTAGGGTCACTTCCATTCCCATTTGAGGGATGGTCTCTCTCCATCATCCTTGTCTCCTCTTGAGTGCATCTCGTCAACAATTCATCAAAATCAGGAATCACATTATTATTAAGAATAGTAGTATTGAATACATACCGTTCCCGGGGGATTCCTCCAAGAGCAATGAGAGTGAGCTCTCAGTCAGCTATGGCTTCTCCAATAGCTAAGAGATCATCCTTCATTTCGGTGAGCCTCATGAAATATGATTGGATGGATTCTCCTTTGCCCTTCTTGATCTCCTTCAATTTGTTCTTCAAATATCGAATTTGATTAGCATTGCTAGCCCTGAACATGCTAACCAACTTATCATACATCTCCTTAGATATGCCCATCTCGGAGATATAAGCAGCGAAGTGCTTATGAATAGAATTCCTGATGATCTTCTTCGTCTTGACTTCCCCTTTCTTGTATTTTGTCTTAGTGGTAGCCGATGCATTTGATGGAGGCTCATTGATCTTCCCGTGCACATAATCCATAACATCTTGGTCTTCCAATGTCAAATCCAAAGACATTTTCCAAGCATGATAGCTAGACTTGTTAGTAGGCTTATCGTCAGATTTGAAACCCTTGTATGATGAGGAGGCCATTGATCCCGGTCCTTGATTATTCAACTTCTTCGGTGATTGCTTTTCACACTTACTTGGGCTTTGTCTTCACCTTAGCTCTGATACCATGTTAATTTTAGACAACCATGGTATGTTCTATGCATAAAGCAGTTTACTTCAATCTTTCTTATTAGCCCAATTCAGATTTGCAATCACATAACCTTTGAAAGTAAATGCTAATAGAACATAAATTAAATCGACAGAAGACAAGCCAATACAAGACACAAGAATTTGTAATTCTTCTTATTCAGTAGCGATAGAGAAAAAATGTTTGTTACAACAGTCAACAGGATGCCCTAGCCAACAAAGACTTTGCTGGTCAAACCACTCCTTCAACCTCCAAATAGGTTCAGTCAAACTTGGTCGAAGTTAGCTTTCCTTCAAGGTCAAACTCACCCCAAAAACCAGTCCACAAAACAATCAACGCACTAGTCAAATTTGCAGTCAAATCAGTTAAGGCTGTAGTCAAAGGTCAAAGTTTGACCTTGATTTCTGTGCCCTCCAATGTGGCCTTCCAAGATCGGATTTACTAAGCAGAAAACACAGTCAAACAACAAGGTTTGACCCACCGTCAACACTGGTCAATGCTCCAGAAACAAACCTAAAACAGCCCAAAACTTTTGCTACTGCTTCACATGTGTGGAGAGAGAAAGCTTCTTAGGCTTGTACGAACCAATCAGATAAGAGATATATGTGTGAGTTGATTTGATGATGAAATGAGCATCAGATCTCTCTAATTTATATCCATGACTGGGGGTGAGTGACACATCTTTTGGGGCTTGTGAGCCTACATTACAATTCTGGCCGACCTTGACAATTTGCACATCTGTGGAAAATAAATTCAAAATATAAGTTCTGCTCATCCAAACAAGATTATCTTTAGATCAATCTTGCACCTCTCCGAAAGTGGAATCCAACAAAAAATCATCTCCATCATATGAGCAATGAAACATGGAGTTTGGACCAAATTGCCCAAAATCAACACTCTGGAAATCAATTTCCTAGCAAAATCGAATGCTGGACTGATTTGGTGTGTTTTCTCCGAGCCCCTTCAACTTCTTCTTATAATCCTTCGTTGAGACTTCAACGACCACGATTAAATCTTAATCGATGGCTAGGATTAACTAGAAATCAATCCATGTACTTTACTAGAACATTCTCACCATGACTTAATTAATTTTGATTAATTAATCATATTCCCTAAGTTTAGACTTGGGAAATGTTAAAAAACTGACTAATAAATCTAATTAAGTCGTCTCTAGGTGGAATTTCTAGAAACGATTTCTGGGTTTTGGAGAATACATATATTCTAGCCTCTCCACCAAATCTCGTGGGTAGAACACATCTGACGCGACAAAAACTAACACTCCCTCTTAGCGAGGAAAGTGTTCTATTGCTGCAACCCACTGAAACAACACCCTGTCTCTGGATCATCTCCTATCACGCTGCTGATGTTTGGCTACTGCTGCCCACCAACTGCTGCGCAACTCTGATATGTGCTACATCTCTGCTACTGCTGACCTCGCTGAACTGCTGCCAACACTGCATCTGCACTGCAACTCTGTTGTTGCTGCTATTGCAACATCTGCAACTCCCTCTGATCTGCTGTTGTTGCAACTAAGAACTATCCAAAATACTGAACCATCTGTGTTCAGTATGATGCATCTGTCACCTAAGTCCTGACTGCTACCATTCTCTGTGCTGTCATTGAAACCTCTGCGTTGCTGCTGACTCTGCACTGTGCTAACTGCATTGCTGCCAACTCTGCACTGCGCTGCCTAATATTTGACCGCTACTAGCCACTGCATCTGTCACTCTGGCATCTAACTGCACAAACTGCCACTGGTCCATCTTGCTACTACGTACTATGGGCTCCCGTAGCAAGGTACTGATTCAAGAGGTGGACCTCCTCAAGAATCCTACCAAATCACCAAATCAAATCGAAACCAAATCACCCTACCTCACTCCTAGAGGGATGTCTGCAAACACGGCGAAAATCTTACTCCAGCCTGGAGGACAGCCTATCGATCTCGAATGAAGCTGTTTGCTGGTCCTGCTTCTCCTCCTTGTCCTTCTTCCTGAGAGAACATTGAGTGTTGTAGTGGCCTAGCTCGCCACACCTGAAGCACTTGACCTTCGACAAGTCCTTCCTACGCTGCTCCCCTTGTCCCTGTGTGTGACCCTTCGATGCGAGGGCCACATGCTCCTCCTCCTTCACCGTCTTCGACCCACTGCTGCTGCCACTGATGGTTCTCTTCATCAGATCTCGTGTCAATTCTTCCTACCGCAAGTCTGCCCACATTCTGTCCCATCTTGGCAGGGTTTCTCTGCCCAAAATACTTTGGACAAACACTTGCCACTCCTCGGAGACAGATTTGAGAGCTACACGCACTAGCTCTGTAGGTTGAGGTGTTGACCCGACAGATGCCAACTCATCTCGGATCTCCTTAATCCTGGTGGGGAAGGGGTCTATGAGCTCCTCCTTCTGCATACGAGTGCATCTCAACTTTTCTTCTAAGTACACCTTCTGCTACTCGGAAGATCTCTACTATAGCATGGATAGAGAGTCCCACATCTCTTTGGCCATTCCCAAGGCCGCTATGTGAGATACCACATGATCTTGAACTCCATCAAGGATCAATCTCGTTGCCTTCGCCATCTCCTTCTTGTATTGCTTCAGCTGAACTGTCAATTTTTTAAGATGTTCTATGCTTGATGCAACTTTACTTTTATCCCCAATGTCAGTCAGCAATCACATAAACAAGAAAGTAAAGTGCTGATAGAACATATGATTAGATCGACAGAAGACAAGCCAGAAAAATATAAGTGTGCTGGTGCGTTACGGTGGTCAATAGGATGCTTTAACCAGCAAAGTCTCAATACGGTCAGCCAACCAGAAGTGTCACACACACAGCCCTTAAAGACAGCTCATCAAAAATCAACATAATTCAACAAAAGAATCCCACATCCAGATTTCCGACATCATCCAGATTTACGGCATCATCCATATTTACGGCATCTAGATTTATGACATCCATTTCCGGCATCATCCATATTTACGGCATCATCCAGATTTACGACATCATCCAAATTTATGGCATCATCCATATTTACAACATCCATTTACGTCATCCATATTTAGATCATGAGGATGTGTGTGATGAGACGATTGAAATGTCCTCCAATGTTGACTCTATTTATATCAATCACTGAGGGTGTGTGACACATTTGCTGGGGGTGTAAAACCTTAAGGTCGACCTACACATATTTTGAAAGTATTAAAAATAAATTCAAAATAAATGTTCTGCCCATCGGATCAAGATGATCTTTAGATCGATCTTGCACCTCTTCGAAAGAGGAACCCAATAAAAATATTGGTGTCTTCATCTGAGCATCACAACATGGAGTTTGGACCTATTTGTCCAATTTTAACACTCCTTCTCAACTAGGGAGAACTCCATCCACCTGTGCAATCAAACATCGTGCGTCATCCCGCCGTAAC
Organism: Pinus albicaulis; assembly: GCA_034641835.2. Taxonomy (NCBI): domain Eukaryota; kingdom Viridiplantae; phylum Streptophyta; class Pinopsida; order Pinales; family Pinaceae; genus Pinus; species Pinus albicaulis. The sequence continues at coordinate 492,028,924 of CM076571.1, read as the reverse complement.
TTGCTTTGCTGGTCTCTTTAGTTCAGAACAGAAGTGGGTCAGTCACAGAGACATCATTCCCGGCTGACAGATTCAACTCAGAGGTCCGAAACCTCTATAGGACTCACAAAGAATCTCATACCAACCCGGAGTCGGTTTATCTGGCCCGAAGTCAGTAGGAGGTTCGAAACCTCACTTGGACTCAAGAGAGTCATATACTAACCCAAAGTTAGTCTCACTGGCCTGAAGTCAGTTGGAGGTTCGAAACCTCACATGGACTCAAAGAGTCACATACCAACCCGAAGTTGGTTTATTTGACCCGAAGTCAGTAGGAGGTCCGAAACCTCACATAGACTCAAAAGAGTCATATATACTAACCCAAAGGTAGTCTCACTGACCTGAAGTCAGTTGGAGGTCCGAAACCTCACATGGACTCCAAGAGTCACATACCAACCCGAAGTTGGTTTATTTGACCCGAAGTCAGTAGGAGGTCCGAAACCTCACATGGACTCAAAGAGTCACATAACAACCCGAAGCTGGTTTATCTGACCTGAAGTCAATAGGAGGTCCGAAACCTCACTAGACTTGATCCCAGATCAAGTGGTTGGACACGTATCATCCTAGATAGAGAGTACGACAATCTTTGATGCGTCCATTAGTCTTTGCTACTAGTCTCTAGCTTTTCCCTCCTCATTGGCCAAATGAGAGGTACTGCCCATGGGTCTGGAACTCACATGGGTAGGATCCATACGGGGCACAGATCATGAGAGGCGATCCAACTCAATCATCATAACGGTGTGGCCCAAGCACACCAACAAGGTTCGGCAAGCCTAGCCCTGTGGTTGCTTATAGCTCCGAGAAGTTATCCCCAGAGCCCCCCATAGCTCCCAGAGCTCATCATCCAACAGGACCCTCAGAATAGGGTCGTTCCATGATACCAAGATTCTCATGGAAGGTTAGGAACATGACCTTTCCCAAGGGCATTGTGAGAATATCTGCGACTTGCTCATCAGTTCCTATATGATCGAGCCTTACGGCACCTCGCTGTACCATATCCCGAATAAAGTGGTACCAGCCATCAACATACTTGGATCATTCGTGGAACACAAGATTCTATGACAAACGAATCCCCCTCTAGTTATCAAAAAGGATAACGGTGGCATCTAGCACATGCTCAAACAACTCACTGAAGAGCTTTTGCAACCAAGTGACTTCACAAGAGGCCATACATGTTACAATGTATTCGGCCTCAGTGGTGCTCAAGGTTACCGACTTTAGTTTCCTGCCCGAAGAAGATCTACGTGTGAAGTAGCATCCAAATGTGCTCTTGCGATCCACCACATTGCCAGCCTAATCGGCATCAGTATATCCATGGAGTGTCATACTCCCGACAGTGTATCTCAGCCCATGGTCTATTGTGCCTCAAATATATCTCAAGAGTTTCTTGGCACCAACCCAGTGAATGTTATGATCAACCATGTGTTGACTTCACTGCACAACATACGTCCGGACTGGTGTTCACTAAGAACATCAGGGCCCCTATGAGTTGAAGATACTCAGTAGAATTTTCTAGCATGGGCCTAGTAGCACTGCCACTCAACTTCTTAAAGTTGAGCTCCATTGGTGTCGACACGGACTTACAGTCCATCATACTAAATCTTTCCAGAAGCTTCACAATGTATTTTCCTTGAGAAAGGAAAATCTCGTCGGGTCTTTGCTAGACCTCCAAGCATAGGAAGTAGTGCATCAGTCCTAGGTCCTTCATCTCAAACACAATAGCGAGCTCCCTCTTGCACTAATGAATGAGAGGGACAACACCTATCAGGAAGAGGTCGTCCACATACAACACCAGAATGAGAGGCTTCTCTCTATCAACCTTGAAGTAAAGGTTCGGATCAGCATTACTACGAGTGAATCCTGGCTTCATCAGGTAGCTATCTATCCTCTCGCACCAAGCTCTAGGTGCTTTCTTCAACCTGCAAACATGGGTGTCCCGATCTTGGACTTCGAACCCCAGAGGTTGCTCCACATACACCTCTTCCTTAATCGCACCATGCAGAAATGTGGTCTTCACATCCATCTGATGAAGACTCCATCCTTGCGTAGCAGCAAGGGCTATGATAGATCGGATGGTGGTATATCGGGCCACAGGTGCAAATATATCATCATAGTTTATGCCTTCGTTTTGAGAGAAGCCACGGGCAACGAATCTTGCCTTGAACTTTTCAGCACTTCCATCAGATCCATGCTTGATCTTGTAGAGCCATTTCGAGGTGACAACTGCTTTGTCCTCCGGTCTTGGAACCACATCCCAGACATCATTCTTCATTATGGACTCATACTCTTCGTGCATAGCATCCTTCCAGACTTGACACTTTACGGCTTCCTCGTAAGATCTAAGCTCAGATTGTACAATAGTACTCATGGCTGCTAGATACCCTTGGTATCTACTTAGCTTCTTGCTTTCACGAATGTCCCCCTTTGGGGCCATATGTCCCTCGACATCCTCGAGAGTGTCCCTGAGCCATGATGGTCTCTTCCCTATTGAAGGAGGTGGATCAATCGGGTCCATTGGTCCTTCAGCATCGGGCATCGTCTCATCCTTCGGTTCTTCTTGATTTCCAGGCCTTGCTTCATGATCTTCCTTAGATCTCGGAAGATTGACTACTTTCCTCAGGGAAACATCTTTGTCAAAGGTAACATCGTGGCATATCTCCTCTGCAAAAGTTCTTGAACTCGTTTGTCTCATATAATAAGAACATCCTCCTAAGGATGTCACGGGCAGCATACCAGATAGATCAAAATGTACTAATTGCAAGACATCAGATGTCTTTGTGACACTTGAGGGGAAAGGTCCCCTTGTATGCTTTCCTTTGGCACAACCCTGACATACACCTTCATGATTATTTGAGAACTTAGGCATCCCCGTCACCACCTTCCTTGCTTCGGGAAGGGCCTTGTAGTGAAGTTGTTCAAACCTCCGGTGCCATAGTTCAGTTTGTCGGATAGTATCATATGTCATCGCTCCCATTGGACTTCCTCCAACCTGGTAGAGTGTACCAACTCTAAACCCAATCGTGATAGCTTCCTTGAAACTCTTCTTCCACATGCGCACCTTCCATCAATGAATGCCACATTGAAACCTTTGTCTTCCATGGTCGAAACAGACACAAGGTTCTTCTTCAAATTAGGTACATATAGTACATCTTGTACACTGAGGACTTGACCTTGAGACAAGTGGAGGGTCACAGTCCCTGTCCCTTTCACGGGATATGTGGCATTATCTCCAAGGATAATTTGTAGATTAGTATCCTTCTCAACCATATCAGTAAGTGCTTCCTTGAACCCAATGATGTGCCTTGAGGAACCACTATCTATCAACTAGACATCCATAGTGTTGGGTGGAGATGCAGTAGAGAGGGCAGATACAAGAATGAATTCATTTCTTTTATCATAAAAAACATTTGATTCCTCATACTTGGAATTTCTTGACCTTTTGAAGGGTTGCCCATTTCCGCTGAAGGGAGCCTTCCTTTTCTTGACCTTCTTGAAAGGGCATTCTCTAGCATAGTGACCTAGCTCAGAGATGTAGGCAACCAGACTCTTATGAATTGAGTCCCTGATCATCAGCTTTGCTTTGATTCCCCCCTTCTTGTACTTTGATTTGGCAGCAACAGTTGCAGTGGATGGAGGCTCTTGGATTTTACCCAGTACATAGTCCATGACATCTTGGTCTTCCAAATTAAGATCCAATGTCATCTTCCAAGCATGGATGTCATTCCTTCCCAGTCAATTTTTCATCAGCCTTAAAGCCATTGTAGTTTGAGGAACCCATCCTCTTCTTCGATGATTGCTACAAACTAGGGCTTTGTCTTCACCTCAACTCTGATACCATGTGGATTTTTGAAGATGTTCTATGCTTGATGCAACTTTACTTTTATCCCCAATGTTAGTCAGCAATCACATAAAAAAGAAAGTAAAGCGCTGTTAGAACATACCAGTAGATCGACAAAAGACAAGCAAGAAAAATATAAGTGTGCTGGTGCGTTACGGCAGTCAACATGATGCTTCAACCAGCAAAGTCTCAATAAGGTCAGCCAACCAGAAGTGTCACACATACAGCCCTTAAAGACAGCTCATCAAAAATCAACATAATTCAACAAAATAATCCCACATCCAGATTTCCGGCATCATCCAGATTTACGGCATCATCCATATTTACGGCATCCATTTCCGGTATCATCCATATTTATGGCATCATCCAGATTTACGACATCATCCATATTTACGGCATCCATTTACGACATCATCCATATCTACGACATCATCCAGATTTACAACATCCATTTACACTATCCATTTCCGGCATCATCCAGATTTACGGCATCATCCATATTTACGACATCCATATTTAGATCATGAGGATGCGTGTGATGAGATGATTGAAATGTCCTCCAACATTGACTCTATTTATATCAATCACTGAGGGTGTGTGACACATTTGTTGGGGGTGTAAAACCTTAAGGCCGACCTGCACATATTTTGAAAGTACTAAAAATAAATTCAAAATAAATGTTCTGCTCATCGGATCTAGATGATCTTTAGATTGATCTTGCACCTCTTCGAAAGAGGAACCCAATAAAAATATTGGTGTCTTCATCTAAGCATCACAACATGGAGTTTGGACCTAGTTGTCCAATTTTAACATGAACAACATCCGTGGGGATAGTTACCACGTTATCGATATATGCTTTGAGATCATACTTATCCAGAAGGAAGGAAATCCTTGCCTTCCAGATCACATAGTTGGAAGCTCCGTCCAACCTGTCTTGATCCTGAAGCTCGACTGTTGCCATTTCAACAAAAAATGCCGAAAATCTCCTCTTCCCTTTTGCTCAGCTGCTGCCCAGCTCTACGTACTTCCTGTTGGAGTGAGAAACTTAGCCCACAACAACTGCTGATCTGCAAGGGAAATCGAACTTATGAGACTAGGAGTTCCTTGAGGAAAATTTTCCCTCAGTATGTGCTCTTTTCTTCCACCCGACACTGTTTTTCTCTAGCAAAGTGCTGCAAAATAACTGCGTCTAGCTGGAGATCTTCTCTGCAAGAAAATACTGGCTGCTCCCTCTGCCTTTGGAATCCCTCGATCAGGATAAATCCGATTTCTCTGTCGCTCTCTCAGAGAAATCGATTTTTCCTCAAGAAATTGACCTCTTGGCCAAGGTGACTCCGTTGCCCTCTGGGGTTTCGAACTGTTGCTCACCCAAAGCAACAAAACTCCTCTTTTCTTATGCTATTGAGCTCTCCAGCTGATCATCTGCGCTTTGATACCATGTGAAAATTCGGCTAACCTCGAATCCTATTGCAACAATCGATGTTAATTCTTCTAATTGTTAATTTACTCAACAATTTATCTGTTGTTTCCTACGACAAATCTCGAATTAAATACACTAAAACCTTCACAAATAAACTGTGGAAGAAAAATAAACGTTGGAAGAAAATATATGCACACACACAAATAACACCATTATTTTTGGACCAATGTCCCCGGAAAAACCCAGTGCAACAACTGAGGGTTTTATTATTATTCAGTAGTGAAATGTGAGTACAAACTATGGATGCCCAAACTAGCAATCCAAACAGAGAAATATTGGCAAAAGTAACTAGTGAGGAAATTCCTCACTCCACAGACGAATCAAACACTAACCTTAGCTCAAAATTGAGCTGTCCCCAACTTCCTCTGCGCAGTCTCTGCGTCACCCTATACAGTCATTGCGTCCCTTCAGCTCGGAATTGCGTCACCTCTCATTGTCTCGTGAGTTGTTTCTGGGAAACTAATTCTCCCGTCCTTTGGAACCTATGCCCAACTTCTGTCTCTAAATCTTGCCTTCTCCCCAACAAAACAAAATTTGCCTCTAGAGGGCTCTGCGCTGCCTCACTGTGGCACTTTGTCCCTCTTTGCAAATGTAAACGCCGGATTTGGAAATCTTCCTTCGACTTCACTATCGCTGCCCCTGTCTAACTTCTTTGATCTCACTGAATCACTTCTGGCAACACACAATGCTACTCTGGAAATCGATTTCCTAACAAAATCAAATGCTCAACTGGTTTGGTGTGTTTTCTCCAAGCCCCATCGACTTCTTCTTATAATCGTTTATTGAGACTTCAACGACCACGATTAAATCTTAATAGATGGCTAGGATTAATTAGAAATCGATCCATGTACTTTACTAGAACATTGTCACCATGACTAAATTAATTATGATTAATTAATCATCTTCCCTAAGTTTAGACTTAGGAAATATTAAAAAACTGACTAATAAATCTAATTAAGTCGTCTCTAGGTGGAATTTCCAAAAAAGATTTCTGTGTTTTGGAGAATACATATATTCTAGCCTCTCCACCAAATCTCGGGGCTAGAACACATCTGAATCTACAAAAACTGACATTATCTACAAATTTATGTAGTGTGCAAAGAATATCAACCCCGTAACTAAATCAAGTGCACATTCATTAAGATAAAAGAAACATTTCATGGACATGTAATCCAATCCCACAATCACTAAGTAAATATTTGCATCAATTAATACAAGTTGACATTTAGGATTTTTTGAATGGCTGGTGGAATGGGTGTGCCTAGTGCTATAAGCCTTAGATATACCAATACGAGGCCTGTATGAGAGAATAATCTTCACAAATGCTGTTTATAGTGCATTAACAATCATGTGGGCGAATGGTTTGTTTCAGGATTGACCTAGGGGGAATTTTGATATACTCGAGGTACATAGAAGTGATGTCCGTGTTCAATCTTGTCTAATGTGATACTACTCGAATGGGTATCAACAAGGGTAACCTGAACCTCCAACAAGGTGAGCGTTAAGCTCAATTAGTAGCCTTTTGAAGTCTCAGGGTTTCCTCGTGTGTATGATTCCCACTCCATAGTTTCACTCACCTAACAACAAATCTTGTTGTTATTTATAAATGTCGAAACACATCTCTAGCCTAAATTTCTAAGGAGATTTCTTACCCAAGTAATTATGCTGATGTTAAGAGCAATCATGTTTACTTTAACCAAAATATACATCATCATTCATTCCATCTTGAATGGAAAATTACTTGAAATTAAATAAGAAACTATAATAACCCATAGTGAGTTATGGATGGAATATGATTATTAGCATGCATACAAGGCATGTGTATGCGAGCTACATACATATGCATCACATGTATTGCACTAGTATACATGCCAATTTGATAACATGAAATGTCTAAGTGTACGGAAAATGAATTAATTATTAAATGCATTAATTAATATTCTAATTATCAAATAATACAATAAAAATATTTAAAAAATAATTTCATTAATATTATTTAATTTAAATAATAAATTATTATTATTATAATTTTAAATATATGTCAATATATGTTTGAAGAACTCTTGAAGACCCTTTTTGTTGATATATTTAATTAAAAGAAAATAGGGGAACTGAATTAGGTAGCCCTTTTCGTTAATATATTTAATTAAAAGAAAAATGGGAACCAACTCGAGTAATATTGTATAAATATATTTGGATAAGGTCGAGGCTAATTGGACCATAGGAAGGTGGGGTTTCTTCGGAGGGGAGAAACCTTCCCTATAAAACAACGTCCAAAATGGGAAAGTGGGGGAACTTTTTCATGGAAATTTGGAGAGTGGGGGTTGGGGGGGGGGGAGAGAGGAGGGGGTGAAGTGGGCAGATTGAGAATTTGGGAGAGAGACTCTGTGAATTGGGGGAAGATTCAGGGACGAGCCTTGGGGCTCAGATTTTTGATTATAGACCTATGATATTTGGGCTCTATTCTTGAAGTTTTGGGCAAGGGGGCTAGAATACTTTGATCTTGAAGTCTTTTGGGTCTAGGAGTCGGAGAAGTTGGTCTCAAATTGGTTGGGAGGAATTAAAAGTTTGGAAGCCAGAGCTGAGGACTTGGATTCCACTACGGATCGACATCATCTGAGGATCGACGTCAACCGCAAGAAACCAAGTATGTCGAGATGTTTAATTTGGTATATTTAGTAATGAACTTGATTGTGAATGAAATATGCTTGATATAAACCAATGTTGTGAACATCTCGTTAACATCCCGATTTTATCTCGAAATCATGAGTTTTTGGCTTAGCCGATGTTTGCCGATTTTTAAAGATATTTTTATGGTATCTTAATTTTGCCGATTTTTACTGATATTTTCCCACTTTTTACAATTTTTTGGTTTTTCGGACCCTTGCCGATTTTATCTCATATATTTCAACTCTATATTTGGATTTGTAATCAGAGGTCCATGATGCTGTTATAAAAAAAATTGAATCTGTCTTTGTGCAGGACCTGGAGTTACAGTAAAATTTGTCCTTAAAAGACAATGCAAATTTGGCCAGCAATTTCATGTTGTTGGGGATGCCCCACAGTTTGGTTCATGGAACCCAAAGGCAGCTATTCCTCTTCTGTGGTCTGAAGGAGACATATGGACAACAGAAGTGGTAAGAATGCGTGTTTGTTTCCCACATAGCTATGAGTGAAAAAAAGTTTGTGAATGTAATTTTCTTGATGACTGTGAATCTTTCATACATGACATAGGTGAGTGCCTTCATCAATTCCTTCATGTTTGATCTGTGGTAACTGAATTTTGCAAGCCTCTAGAAATTTCTTCATTCCTGGCAAGATTGGTCAATTCATAAGTAGATACCAGAAAGTTTTTTACTGTGATTTTATGTTTGAATGGGCTAATGGGACAGCTAGTACTAAAGAAAGTACATTATTAATGTCTTAATGTGCTGCCGTGTTACACCTTAAGGCTCATGTAGTCGTGGAGAAAAATTAGCCATTAAAAAATTGTTCATAAATAAAATTAAGAGTATAGAGTATAGGAGGTAAGCAATGATAGTTGTTTTCTTTGAAGATCATTGAATATAGGTGAAAATAACTCTTCAGACTTGAAAGTATAGTAGAAACAAATGGCATAAAAGAAGAAAAAACACTGATAAAATATCTTTGACCATTGCCATTTCATGGGAACATTTCTTTTCCTAATACTTCAAAATAAAGGTTTTACATTGATATCAAATCAAATTTCATGTCTGATACATATCATTCTGTTCATATTCAAACCAAAATCGAGCCTTGGGCATTTATATTTTTACTAAATATATATTTACTATCTCTGAAACTAGCCTTAACCAAGTCTGAGTCCCCACTGGAACAATCCAGACTCCATACTACTGCACTATAAACAGACTACGGCAAGGAGACTTGGCTCAAGAAATCACTGCCCGAACACAGGTGAACTCCAATGATCAGGCTCCTTTATTGGATGGTACAGGGAGCTGATGCAAGGAATCATGCAAAGCATCAACTCCCGAGATAGAAGCTCTGTAATGCATACCCAGGTTCTCCTGCATGGAGAGAACCATGCTTTTTAATTCCTTAATGCCTAATGCTTGAGAATCCATCCTCCTTGAAATGGTTGTTTGTGTCTCAACAATTAGACATGCCAATTCCTTCCTGGTAGCTCCAGTATCTTGGGGCCAAGAGTAGGTGGAACCACTTCCAAAGCTCAGCAACTCTAAAGCTAGCTCTTGAGTAAACGAATATTACATTTATCCTTCTACTACCTTCCACACCTTGGGTCCTTGACCATCACCAAATTGTCCAGCTTCTTACCTTTATTAACACATTGTATACCACCTAGAAGAACAGACTCTTTCCAAAAAATGTTAAATATGACTCCCGATGACGAATGATTAAGTGTTGCCTTCATTAAAAAACATGTGGCTATGGATCAAAAGGGGATTTCATCCTTTAGGGATATCCTCCAAGCCGTCCACCATTGCCACATTCTCAGTATTAATCAGATTTGTTTCCTCCTCAGCCCTCAGATGGACCCCTTCTTTGAAAACCAATCAGCAACTCTGTTACGAGATGTTTTGCAGTGATTGAAGGCAATGGGGGGGAAGGAGTATTTTATCTCTAGGGAGTTTTCCATGAAGGTGCTAATCTATCAGTTCAATGAATAACCATTAATCATACCTTTAATGGCTATAGCTAAATTCCTGTCCACATGGTGAATGATATTGATTTCCATTGAGATCTTCAGGTTTTCGTGGTCATAGCTTCACCTCTGCAATGTTACTTCATTATAATTCTAGGTCCAATGCATAAGAAAAGATAAGATAATTATATTAATGTTTGACAGAGAACCACAAAAATAGGTCAATGGGACTGAAGAGTACAACCGGTACAAATACAATGTCGCAGCACAACTCCTAGAAATGCAGAAAACAACTCCTACATAAGTATGACATCAAATTATATATATATATATATATATAACCGTGAAGGAATAACATCAAATTATAGACCCCGTTCGATTGCAGGCACTTCACTTTCCAGGGACCAGTTGAGACGGGATAATGTTTCGCTTGCGTGGCTATATGACTTGCAGGAGGTGGCCGTGATCGACACACCGGGACGAGGGATCTATTTTACGGGACTTGGGTTGTATCTTCAGGAGTTCCCTCTTGAGGTACCCAGGATCGATTTTCTGGCGGGACAAATTTCCATTGAGTTGACAGGGATTTGGGAGCTTCGAGGTGTTTTGCTTACAGACAGAAGATGGGAGGACTCTCACATCCCTACACCTTGGGTCTACTCATGGAGCGAGGGGTGCTTCATATTGAGCGTGATGACTTGGGTCCCTAGTATCTGGGGACTCCTTTATGACAGGTTAACGCATGGATCAAGAGTGGCTTAGTGGCACAATTGGGACCCTTGTATTGCTTGTAGTGGTAGTTGCGGCAACATGGTGAGAGCGCTTGTTTAGGAATTGCTTGAGGACTAGCAATTTTTGGTGGGGAGGACTGTAATATCCCTTCCAATAAAAATCTTCTAAATGTCTTTCTCAATTTTTGCAAATTGTGGATGTAGAAAATTTTGTGTACAAATTTAGGAAAAGCGGGTGAAAATTAATTAATTTAATTGTGTGGTAGGGAAGGCCCCAAACATTAGACAAATGGAAGATTAATCAAAAAGTGGGATGTGGGGACTGCCGCACGAGGAAATATGCACCCCTTGAGGATTTCTAATTGGAGGGAAGAGGGAAGAGTCAAGGAGGTCGAAATATTTGGAGGGACCCACAAGGAAAAGGAAAGCAACAATCATAAATAGAAGGTTGGGGGCAGTAATTGGCACATTTTGATAATTTGACATTTACACATTGTCACTCAAGCTGTTCAGCTGAGTCACAAGTGCTGTTTAACACAAAGTTCTCCAAGGGGAGGACTCACCCTTCTTTTGGTGGACTTCGAGTGAAACCCTAGGGAGGTAAATTTGCTGCTACAATTGAAGGAAGGCTTATGGAATTTTGGGAGCATCTTTCAGTCATTTCCCTCAGCTAATTCGTGCCGCAGGAGGACGTAGTAGAGGATCACGTGCCACTCATTTCAACTATTTTCCTGAGGGTGTTTTTCGGGAGAAATTTAGAGAAGCTACTCCATGGGAAGACTAAGCTTGGTGGAGAATTTTGGGGCTGAAGATTGCTACCTTGAGAGGAATGAATTTCTCTTCCTTGGGATTGCGTAGGAGAGAGACTGGACAACTTATTTCAGAGTTGGGCTCAACTCTTGGGTGTTGGGACTTCAACCCATCATCTCTCCTACCTTTGGAGAAATTTCCTAGAGACTTTCACTTGAAGATTGAGGAGGGATAAGAAGGATTTTAGCAAATTCTAGCACTGGGGGATGCAATTTCTGTTCAAGAGGGCGTAGCACCAATTTTGGGTAATTTCGGGAGGTCGGAATTAGCCCAAAACATTTTTGGGTTTTGTTGGTTAGGGGTCAAGGAATCTGCTCCTAATTCTGTAGAATTTTTGGGGGAGTTTTGGTGCCCCCAACAACAGAATTATTTGGCAGCCAATGGGAAGGAGTGAGCTTAAAATTTGGGTCCCGGGTGGTCGGTAGAATTTGGCAATACCATTTCTAGGTTTATTTGGGTTTGTCGCGGAGACTCCAAGATTAATTTCACAAAATTTTGTAGGCGTTTTTGAGAAGGAAAATCGAGGTCTGAAGTCGGCTAGCAGTGCAGAAACAAAGGGCCAACGCAATTTACTGGAGAGCAACATTACTACAGTAGTTGGGCATTTTTGTATTGATCACTTGAGGCTTGTAGCTTGCCTTGTGCAAGCCCAGGTGCACTCTCTCCAACTTGTATTGTACTCCAACACTCATATATAATAAATTTGGCCAGTTTGGTGTGTGAAAATTCCTAGATCTAACAATATGAGGAATCCTACTGCAACTAACTAAATCTACTTCATCTACTTATATTTTACATTACACAGTTATTTTCAGATTACTTCATGAAAATATTGAAGTAAATTACTGAAGCAACCTACACTTAATACTTTATGATTCTGAAACAAGGAAACTGAGCAAAGAATAAATCACATGTAAGACAATTATTTTTGGATGAAAGTCCTCGAAAAACCAATTGTGTAAAACTGGTGCAACAGATTTAAGGGTTTATTATTATTAAGCAACAATTTCTGAATACAATCTTTGGATGCCTTGCTGGCTATCCAGTACAGACAAATCACGACAGACAAAAATATAGTGAGGTTTACCTCTCACATTGCAAGTCCTGGTTGATTCGGTCCCTGAACTCACGAAACCCCAGCACCCTCTGCGTTGCCTCTGCGCAATAGCTGCGTAGGCCTGCGTGGGGACCTCTGTGGACTGCATCACCTCCTCTCTAGGATCGATCTGCTCCTCGGAAAGTCGAGTTCCAGCCCTCCGGGCTCAAAACCCCGATCTCCTGAAAAATTTCGGACTATCTCACGAAAACTCTACGCAACCTCTGTGTGGGCCCTGCGTGGGCCTGCGTCACCCCTTCTGGGGCTTGCGTCACACCCTCTGGAGGCTGCGCTGCTTCCTTTGCTGGTTCTGTTGCCTCTCTGCTATGTATTATTGGTCTCGTAGAAGATCCTTCGACCAATAACTGTCTCTGCTCCTCACTGCAACTAGAATAACTTAGATATGATCTTCGTACGAGCACTTGCTCCATCAGGGGATTTTGATCACTTGATTTACTCGGTGTGTCTTTGCAAATGACCCTCAAGCCTTCCTTTATAGTCTTCTTGTTGAGATATCAACGACGGAGTTTAGATCTCTAATCAACGACTAAGATTATAACTTGACTTGTTCTTCACTTTCTAGATCATTTTCACTCTGTTTTATTAATACCCTTTAATTATTTAATTTCCCTAAGTTTAGACTTAGGGTCCCCATTAAAATAATTAATTTTTGCAACAAAACATAATCCGAGTGGAATTTTCACAAACGGTTTCTGGGTTCTTTGGAATACATGTGCCTAAGTCTCTCTACAAATTTGGAGACTTAGAGCACTTCCGATGCTACCAAAAATCAACGCTCCCTCTTAGCGAGGAAAGTGCTCTAACAACATGCATGCTGCATATTGCTGTGACCCTGAAGCATCCTCTGCGTTGTTGAAGTCTGACAAGCTATCCATCAGCCACTGCGCTGCTGTTGCTACTGTACTACTGCCCATGACACTGCCACTGCCACTGCCACTGCAACATCCGTACTACAACTCCTTCTCAAGTGTTGCATCTGCTATGCTGCTAGCACTGCCACTGCCAACACTGCATCTGTACTGCAACTCAGTTGTTGAGAGAAGCAATTGAAATCACCCAAAAACTGAACAAGCGTTCAGTGGATGCAGCTTGGTGCTGAAGGCTCTGACTGCTAATAGCTACTGCGCTGTCTCTCTGAAGCACTGCACTTTTGCTACTCTGCATTGCGTTGTTGCTGCTCTGCACTGCGCTGCTGCTGCTCTACTCTACGCTGCCGCTACCCTGCTCTAAGTTGCTTTAGAAGTAGGCGCTGCTACCTACTGCAATTGTCGCTCCATCACTCCTTGCTTCCCACTGAAAACTCCTCCATTCTGCTACTGCTGATTAAGGGCACCCGTAGCAAGGTTGTGATCAAAGAGGTGGGCTCCTCAAGGATCCTACCCAACTGAATTTCAAGATGAACGACAGTTCTGTGTCGCCCCATTTCTCTCCTGGAGAAGCATGGGCACTCATGGCAAGCTCATCCTGCTCGATCTTCGCAGCTGCAACTTTAGGATCGTGTTTTCCATCCTTATCCTTTTTCTTCAAAGGACGCTGTGATGCAAAGTGGCCCATCTCGCCACATCTAAAACACTTCACCTTCAAGACATCTCTCTTCTGTCCTCGTTGTTGATTTTTGGGTAGCATCGGATGCGCTCTAGCTCTAAAATTTTGTGGAGGGGCTAGAACACATTAGATCTCCAAGACCCATAAATCGTTTGGAGAAATTCCACCCGGAGTACATTTTATTCAAATAGTTAATTATTTTTAATGGAGCCTAAGTTAAAACTTGGGAAATAAAAATAATTGAAGTGAATCAATGTAAATGTCGGTGAGATGCGTCTAAGTGACGAGGATCAAGTCTGTTTTAATCTTGGTCGTTGATTAAAGATTTGATCAAGACAGTTGATCTCTCAACAGGAAAAGTATAAAGGAAGACTTGAGGGTCAATTGGAGAAGACACACACAGAGAGCAGCACTTGAGCTAAGTCGAAATTCTGGGGCGCGGTTTGCTGAGAATTTTGGAGTGAGCTTCTAGTGCAGAGAGGGGCAGTTCGGCAGTGGGACTTCTATCCAAGGCCAAGAATACATTGCAGAGATGCAACGTAGCACCACGGAGAGACAACACAACACTTGGGAGGGTCACGCAGAGCCTGAGAGAGGTGACGCAGTCACTGAAGAGGCAGCGCTGGGGTTTTTGTGAGGCAGATCGCGCATCAGTTCAGCAGTTTGATTTCTGAGCTAAGAAGGCTCACAAGGAGGGTGACGCAACTCCTAGAGGGGGTGACGTAGTCTCAACGCAGAGCTGGGAGCAGCTGTTGCTACGTAGCACTGGAGACAACGCAATCACCTGTGGAGTTTGATCATTCTGCTGTTGGATTAGCCAAAATATTTGTCTCCAGATAGAGGTACTTCTGCCGGGATTTTTTTCTCTATTGGGTGAGCTGGATTTGGCACCCTAGTTGTATTCAGAAATTTGCTTAATGATATAACCCTGACATCTGCAGCACTGGTTTCTTGCATTGGGTTTTTCTGGGGATGTTTAGTCCAAAAATAAGTGTGTCCTTTGTGTGATTGCCTCATATTATTTTTCAGTACTTGATTCGTATATTGGTGTAGGCTGCAACGTATTTGCATTAATGTTTACTGAAGATTTCTGTAAATAACTTGTTAATTGAAGAATACAAGTAGGAAATGAAAATCAGTTAACTGTAATAGGATTTCTGATTGTTAGATTCAAAATTTTTCACATGGTATCATAGGAATAGCAGATCAAGGAGGACTGAAGGCATCAGTGAAATGACAAAGAAAAATCTGCTGCAAGAAAGCAGCTGTCCTGAGAGACGACGCAGTTTTGGGCCAGAGAGGCAGAGGATGTTGAAATTTGGTTACCGGAGGACAGGTGGTTCCCTAAGGCTTTTATCTTTGGCCTAGGGAAAAGTGTCCAAAAGAATTTAATTTTTCTCCTAAAGTGACTTTATAATTTTTATAAAATCAAATCTAATTTTAAAGTGACTTTAAGTGATAAAGTTACTAAAGTGACTTTATAAAGTTATAAAGTCAAATCTAATTTAAAAGTGACTTTAAGTGATAAAGTTACTAAAGTCTAATTTTTAAAGTGACTTTAATAAAGTCAATGTAAAATTAGAAAGGAAAAGTGACTTTGGAAATAAATGACTAAGTGGGTCTTTATTAAAGTGGGGTGAATTAAAAAATAGAAAGTGAGATTTAAATGAGTATTTAATCTCAACCCTAGATCTCAATCTATTTCAGCCATTGGATTTAGGGATTCCCCAAAAGTCACTTAGGGTTAGATTAAAGGAGGGAAAGGAGGAAAAGGTCATTCATTCTTTCATGAGCAGATTGAGAGGAGAGCAAGAGAGCAAGGGAGATTGCTGACACATTTTTTAGGGGAGGCCATACAGCAAGTGGCTGTACCTTGGCACGCATTTCTAGGCAGAAATCCGTACAGTCGTACAGCCGTTTTTCTGCATAGAAACCGAGAAAATCGTATAGCAGAATTTATGGTAGTTGCACGCTTTTCTAGGCAGTCCGTACAACAGCATTTAAGGCTGAAATTTGGGCACGAAAATCGAGGAGGCCGTACAGCATTTATTGCTGTTCTGTTTTTGCTGTTTGCACATTTTCCGAGGCAGTGATTAAGCACGGAAAACGAGATAAGTTGTAAAGTCTGTTTGCTGATTTTTTTTTGCTGAATATTTCTCTCACTGTAAAAAGCATTTTTCAGAAATAAGAAGGGGCTTTCGAACTGGTTTTCCCCAAGAGTTGTAGGGGGTTTTTCCAGGGTCATGTTGACCAAAAATATGTGTCAAAATGTGTGAATGACTGTTTTATGTGTGCTGATATTTATTTCTGCATTTTCCAGCATTCTGTAATTTTTCCAGAATTTGTGTTTTCAGCAAAATTTATTTTCCAGCTTGTTAAATGTATGGATATGGGAAAGGGCATTTAACTATTTTGGAATAATAAGGTGAAACTGAAAACCGGAGTGGGAAAACAGAAATTTCTACAGAGGAAAGGTGACACAGTCACCAAGGAAGGCTCACGCAGAGCCTGTGTCAACCTGCTAGGGTGATGCTGTAGCTCTAGAAGGCAACACAATGTTTGCTGGGCCAACGCAGAGGCTATTGAGTCTCATTTTTCTATTTGCCTTGGCTATAGTTTCTATCTGGAGTTGCTGGTGGGACGCTGATTCTGTTGGTGCAGAACAATGTCTAGTGGGGTAGAAGCAAAGTAGAGGGAATCAGTTCCTCAGAAGATTTCTTTCCAAGAAGTCTAGATCCAGTGTTGAGCAGCAACAAAGAGAGATCAAAGAGGCGTGCTTCAACATTTGTTGGCAGAAGGATTTCCGTGAAGGAAATCGAGATTCAGAGGGAGCTTGTTCCTTAGAATATTTCTAGCGCCAAAGCAACCCGAATCTGAGTTTTGCTGGGATAGCAGCGAAAGAGGGACAAAGGAACTTGTTTGACATTCAATTGAGCAGAGATGGCCGCGAGTGGACTGAGGGATCAGGACAGGTTGGTTGGAGCATCAAACTTTGTCATCTGGAAGGTCAGGATCCTGGCAGTTTTGGATGAACATCGCATCAAGGATTATGCCTTGAGGACGGTTGTTGTTCCAGTTGATGTTGATCCTCTCAAGAAGTACGTGGATGCTCAAGCGAAAGTTAAGCGCATGATCATGGACGGAGTCAAGGATCTTGTGATCCCACATATTGCTGAGAAGAATACAGAAAGGGAAATGTGGGTGGCCTTGACCTCATTATATGAGGGATCATCCGTCCAGTGGAAGATGTTGCTTGAGAGTCAGCTGAGATTTTTTCAGATGAAAAAGGTAGAAGAAATCGATCCCTTCCTTATCAGATTGCGAGCTATCCGAGATCAACTAGCTTCCGTAGGGGCTAACACTAGAACCTGAATTTATGGTCAGGACTGCCCTGAATGTAATCATTGAAGACTAAGAGATTTTTGTCCAAAGCATTTTGGGCAGGGCTTCTCTTCCTAGCTAGGAGGAGATGGGGGCAGCTCTTCGACAAGAAGAGATCAGACGGTGGACCAAGGTGGGAAGCAGCAACAAAGGGGTCAAAGTCAAGGAGAAGGAAGAAGAGGATGCGACTCTCGCATTAAAGGGACAACAAGGGCAACAGAGACGGAAGAAAAAGGACATCTTGAAAGTTAGATGCTTCAAATGCGGGGAAATGGGAAATTTCGCCACACAGTGCTCCAACACAGGCTAGTGAGGAGGATGACGATGACTGCGCCATGAGTTCTCATGCACCTCTAGAGAAGAGGTGGGTCGATATGGAGCGTTGTAGTTGGAGCTACAGAGAGAACAAGGGCATGATCCTTGAGGTGCCCAAACTCGTGGATCACATACGGCTACGGGAGCCCTTAATGACAGTAGTAGAATGATGGGAGTTTGTTGGTGCGAGGGATGATGGGGCGACAGTGGCAGAGCTAGAGCGCTAAAGTTTGAAGTAGCGCAGTGGAGTGTTGCAGCAATGCGGGAGGCGCAGAGCAGATACAACAACAACACAACAGAGGAAGCTTCAGCATTGAGGTGCATCTAGACTGACTAGTATGTCAGGATTTGGGATGTCTTTCAGTTGCTTAACTCTCAGCAATTGAGTCGCAGTGCAGTGGTTAGCAGTGGTAGTGCTATGGGCAACATGATGCAACATATTGAGAGGGAGCTGTAACAGTGACAGTAGTAGTGTCATGGGCAGCAGTACAAATTGCAGCAACACAGTGGATGAGGGGCAGTAGGCCAAGCATCAACAACGCAGAGGACCGATGCCGTGGATCATGGTGATGCTTCTGGTGAGAAATATTGCTAGAGCACATTCCTCGCTAAGAGGGAGTGTTGATTTTTGGGTAGCATTGGATGTGCTATAGCTCGAAAATTTTGTGGAGGGGCTAATACACATGAGATCTCCAAGACCCATAAATTGTTCGGAGAAATTCCGCCCGGAGTGCATTTTATTCAAATAATTAATTATTTTTAATGGAGCCTAAGTTAAAACTTAGGAAATTAAAATAATTGAAGTGAATTAATGTAAATGTGGGTGAGATGCTTCTAAGTGACGAGAACCAAGTCTGTTTTAATCTTAGTTGTCGATTAAAGATTTGGTCATGACCATTGATCTCTCAACAGGAAAAGTATAAAGGAAGCCTTGAGGGTTAGTTGGAGAAGACGCACACAAAAATCAACACTTGAGCTAAGTCGAAATTATGGGGTGCGGTTTGCTGAGAATTTTGGAGTGAGCTTCTAGTGAAGAGAGGGGCAACAGTTAGTAAATCAATGCAAATCCAAGAAACAACAAGCGTATAGTAACCATATATGATCAATGAGATGCTCAACAACTTTAACAAGGTAAACTTATGAGTTTTAGCCCACTGAAGATGCAATATTCAGTGATATATCAGATCTGGAAGAACTTATTACAGCAGTAGGAAAAAATATAAACAGTGAGCTATTAATGCCACAACAAATGCCAATTTATGCCCAAGACTTAGAGTAAGCTTGCCAAACTGAAAAAAATGATTTTTGAGCTGTTTTAGATGTGCTATTAAAAATATATCAGATCTGACTATTCATTTATGGAGAGATATTGCAACAAGCTAAGAAACAGATGTAGGGTAGATATGCAATGCCCAAGCGGCCAAAATTTTAAGAAAATTTTATTATGTAAATTTTAAGGTGTTTTGAGTCCTGACCAATTAGATGTGTTTTTAGGGCTTTTAATTCACTGTTATGAAGATGTTATTACAGTTGTAACAAAACAGTGAGAAAAGAGGGTTTAGAGAGCATACCCTAGGCCCAAGGCCTTGTAGATTACTTGCCAAAATTTGCCAATGAAGTTGCCACCTGAAAACACAAGCTTTTGAGCCAAATTTTCTACCAAACACACCCAAGCTTTAGTCCCAAAAAATTTCAGAAATGAACAGTGTGAAAAATCCTAAATCTGGATTCCTACTGCAACAAATCTGAATTACTTCTCCTATAATTATTCATAATTATTTCATTACAGTGAAATATCGAAGTAATTACTGAAGCAGTCTAGACAAATAATGCTACAGAATAAATCTAAGTGCTGAAACAAACTGAACAACATACAATGAAAAACATCCACATTTGACACAGTTATTTTTGAACTAAGTCCCTGGAAAAACCCAACTCGGGAAAACTGGTGCAACAAATCTGAGGGTTTTGTATTATTAAGTAGTAGAATCTTGAGTACAACTAGGGTGCCAATATTCGGCTCACCCTTCAGAGAAAATCTAGGCAACAGAAGAAATGTGAGGTATACCTCACTCTGCAAGTCCCCGGCTGATCTAAACAACGCTGGTGAAGCCCCTCTCTACCTCTGCGTGATGCCTACGCTGGAACTGCGTAAGCCTACATGGGCAAGCTCTAGAACTGCGTCACCTCTCCTCTGCAACTGATCAAAGCTGATATGAAACTGAGTTTTGGCCCTCCTGGCTAAGAAACCCTAGGTTCCAGCTCTCTCCGGACTGATCACGAAAGGCATTGCGTCACTTCTGCGTGATTCCCTTCAGGAACTGCGTCACCCCTCCAGGTGACTGCGCTGCCTCTCTCTGAAATGTACTCCTGGTCCTCCTGACCAGTTACTGCATCTGCCCCTGTCTGAAAATGATCACTGAATCAAATCACTTAGCAAACCCATCCCTAGTGATTTGATCTTGATCAAAATGCTGTGTCTCATAAGCTCGAAAATGCCAAATGCTCAATGTGCTCGTTGTGTTTTCCATAGGCCCCTCACCCTCCTTATAATCCTTCGTTGACCCTTCAATGGCCAAGATTAAAACATAATCAAGGGCTAAGATTAACTTGGAGGTGATCCATGACTTTATCTAGAAGATTCACACTTAGTTTAATTAATACTCTTTAATTAATCAATTTCCCTAAGTTTAGACTTAGGAAAACATTAAAAAACGTTTAATCAATTTAATTAAACCATCTCTAAGTGGAATTTTCCAAAATCCTTTCTGGGTATTATGGAATACATGTGTCTTAATCTATATACAAAGTTACAAGGCTAGAGCACATCCGATGCTACCATAAATCAACAAACATGAGTCAATTTAGGGCCAACGAGGGCAATGCTAGGCCCAGTAGGGCTAGTGTTGGGCAAGAGAGGGCTTGAGAGACCAAGGAAAAGGCGAAGGAGGTAGGAGAAGGCCAAGAAGGCTTGACGCTGGAGGGAGAAAGCTCTCTAAGAGCTAGCGGATAGAGTTTGTTGAAGAATGTAAATAGGTTCGGTCTTCATAAATGTATTTGAGTCATTATGTAATGTACTTATTAAAAGAATGAAAAAGAACATTTTTATTATTATTACAATGACTTATTAAAGTATGGGTTTCATGCTTGGGTCATCTTTTATTAGTCAAAGTCCCCATTGTGGACTCCTAGGATTTACATTGAGTCATTAGAGTCATTGTATATTTAATAAGGCCCTTCTTGGGCTGTTGAATCACGTAAAAAGAATTATTTTTTAGTCAAAAATGAATTTTGTCACCTCCACACAAAGTCGGCCCCTGCCTGATGAAGTCGATCTGAAAGGAAGCAAACCCACAAGAAGCCTATATACACAAGTGCAATTCGATCTATTTGCTCATCCACTCAACAAGTTCGATTCATACAAGAAGTAGTGCAGTAAAAAGTACAGGAAGAAGGAAAGGTGCAGGATTGAAGTTTTTGGGCTCTCTCTCTCTCTTTTCTGTGAAGTTACTGGGCAGTTGCAGGATCGAAGTTGTTGGAGTTGCAGGGTCGAAGTTCTGCTGCTTTAGTAGGTCGAAGCCATATGAGGGTCGAAGTTGCTGGGTCGAAGTGTTGCATAAGATCGCAGTGTTGCATAGGTCAAAGTAGCTGATGCTGCATAGATTGATGTTTTGCTGCTGCAATGTCGAAGATCTAGATCGAAGCTTGCTGGAAGGAAGGCCTGACTTGGTGGTTGGAGGAAATCTGTGTCTAGGGTGAAGAGTCTAGGATTATCTCTGGAAAACTTTTGAAGGAAGATATTTTGATTGGGTTTTCCCAAAGATAGGGGTTTTTCCCTGACAGAGTGCCTACATGTTGTGTCTCTTGTTTTGTAATCTTCATACACACATAATTTGGTAATTGCTTGATGAAAGATAATATAACAAAGAAGTAAAATAAGCCAACATAATTCACAAGCAATTATCAAGAAAGAGGAATCAAAGACCTAAGTCTACTTGCATTAATTTCTCAACATGGTATCAGAGGTAGGTTGAAGATCACTATTTTGGCTCGAAGGAAATGGTTGCTCCCTATATGATAAGTTATATGAGAATGGGATTCAATACTACATGAAGCTGGATCAAGAAGATCTTCTACTCCTTATTCAAAAAGGTCAAAAGTCAAGGGTTCTTGGCTGCATTTATAGGGTCACTTAATGATGATAATGCATGGATTATTGACATTGGAGCATCAAGGCATATGACAGGGGAAAGCAAACAACTTCACACTCTATCAAAAGAACCATCTTCTCAAGCAGTGGAGTTGGGAGACAACAAAAGCTATGCTGTTAGAGGCCTAGGATCAACATCTTTGAAGTTGGATAATGGAGCTAAGCTACATCTCAACAATATACTATATGTTCTAGGTTTGAAAAATAATTTGCTTTCAATTTCTTGCTTAGAAGATAAATGGGATAGAGTTGCTTTTGTTGATGGAAAGGTTTTGGTTTGGGAAAATATTCAAGTATCGATAAAGCTAGGGTTATTGGAGTTCGTGAAGGAAGCTTATATAGAGTCATAACACCATCTCCTCAAGCTTTAGTTCATATGGAGATCAATCCCATTGAGCTATGGCATAGAAGATATGGTCATCTACACTACAAGGTCATTCCCATTCTTAATCAACTGGTTCATGACATCCCCAATATCAAAGAAGATCTTGAAGGAGTTTGTAAGGGATTTTCTTTGGGTAAACATACAAGAAAACCATTTACAATAGTGAAACAGGGTCTAAAGAAATATTACACCTCATTCAGTCTGATGTGTGTGGGCCTATCTCTGAAAAATCACTTGGAGATCATCTTTTCTATGTAACATTCATTGATGAACACTCTCGAAAGACATGGCTCTACCTTCTCAGGAAAAAGGATGAAGTATTTGAGAAATTCAAGGAGTTTAGATCTGAAGTGGAAACCCTTACCGAAATAAGAATACAGACTTTGAGATTCGACAATGGTGGAGAATACACTTATAAAGAGTTGATTGCATATTTTAAAGAAGTAGGAATTAAGAGGGAGCTCATTGTTCCCTACTATCCCGAACAAAATAAAGTTTTCGAAAGAAAGAATAGGACATTTGAGAAGGTATACGAATAGTTCTCTTTGTTGAAGACTTACCAAAATTTCTATGCAGAGAAGCAACAATGACATTAGTATATATTTAAAATAGAAGTCCTCATAGAATTCTTGAGAATATGACGCTCGAGGAAGCATTCACAGGGAAGAAGCTGAGTGTGGATTATCTCTGAATCTTTGGGAGTCTTGCCTATATCCACGTTCCAAAGGAAAATCGAAAGAAGTTAGATTCTACAATCATCAAAGTGATCTTCGTTGGCTATAGTCTCTCTTCAAAAGCATATAGAATCTACACCAAGGAAGGAAGACATTGAAGTAAGCAGGGATGTTATATTTGATGAAAATCATGCCTACAAAAGATCCAAAGATATCACTATTGATTCTAAAGACAAAGATATTAGTAGTATTCGAAGAAGAAGAAGTACACCACAACAATCCTACTACAATTCAAGAAGAAGAAGAAGGACCAAGTGAGCCTATTCAACCTGTGATCACACTGAACACCAGGAAGAGGCCAAATTGGTTAAAAACTACTCTTGAAGATGTCGAAGGACATGGAGATGTGAAAGGAAACTTTAGAGAAAGCAAAAGGCCAAAAATATATTATGGATATGCTGCATACATGACAAAACTGATTGAAGCTGAACCATCTACATTTGAAGAAGCTGCTCATCAAAAAGTATGGAAGAAGGAAATGCAGGAAGAATATCAATCCATCATGAAGAATGGGGTTTGGGAAATCATTCCGACACCTAGTGACAAATCTTTTGTCACCTCCAAATGGATCTACAAGATCAAGCATGCTGTTGATGGAAGCATGGACAAATACAAAGCTAGATTTGTTGCAAGTGGTTTCTCTCAAAAGAAATGCATAGATTATGAAGAAAGCTTTGCACCCATTGCAAGGTATACTACCATTAGATCTTTGGTTTCATTGGCTGCTACAATGGGATGGAATATCCATCAAATGGATGTGAAGATAACATTTCTGAATGGGACCATTGATGAGAAAGTATACATTGAACAACTCGAAGGATTTGAAGTAAATAGAAAAGACACTCATGTTTGTAGACTCGTATTCATATTCATGTGGATGATCTATTCATTACAGGTGCTGAGTGAAGGATACAAGAATGTAAGAAGATGCTGCCTGCTGAGTTTGAGATGAAGGATCTGGGACTGATGCACTATTACCTGGGTCTGGAAGTATGGCAGAAACTTGGGGAGTTATATCTGGGGTAAGGAAAATATATCATCAAGTTGTTGCAGAAATTTGGGATGATGGATTCCAAGCCCATGACTACTCCTATGATCACCAATCTCAATAAGTTGAGAAGCTCTGACACAAGTCTCGTAGATCGTACCTCCTATCATAAGTTGGTGGGTTCTCTGATGTATCTGGTAAATACTAAGCCAGATATATGTTTTGCTATGAACATTCCTAGTCAGTTTCAGTTGGAGCCTCGTCATGATCACTGGATAGCTGCCAAGCATAAATTGAGATATCTTCGTGGCACTATACATCACTGCCTAAAGTACGATTGCAAGGAAGTCAAGCTGATTGGCTTCATAGATTCTGATTGGGTGGCAGTGAGACTGATGGAAGAAGCACTATAGGTGGATGCTTTAGTTTGGGCCCTGCCATGATCTCATGGATTGTAGAAAGCAAGATCTCGTTGCTTTGAGTAGTGCTAAAGCATAGTATGTGGCTACATGTGAAGTAATAAAGGAGGTTGTATGTGATCTGAATTTATGCAGGAACGCAACAAAATACACATATAACAATAAATACAAAGATGCAACGGAAATAACACTTCATTTCATTAATATCAAAGAACTGAAATTTGTTTACAAACATAATGGAAATAAACTAGGTAAGGCGCTGGTAGCTTATCTCTGAGAAGATATGTGGTGGCTATAGGCCTCTGAACGACTCATATTTGTCGGAGGTTTCATGCCCAAAAAAAGTTGTTTAGGGCCTCAAAATGGCTCCGGAAGTTTAGGACACGAAAAATTGCCAAAAATAGTAAATTGTGCTACAATTAAGGAAACTGAAAAACTGAAAGAAACAATGGTGGGGGTCCAAGTGGAATAGGAGGGTGGCCACCAATATCCACCTGGATCATTCCTCCCCCCTTAGGAAGTAATGGTCCCCATTGCGTTGAGTTTTTCCATGAGATGAGGAAACTTCTGCTGAACTTGGTCCCTGGTGAGCCACTTGCCCTGGTGAAGGAGTTGGCTTGCTTTGACAACTTGATATAGCTGGATCCTATGCTGGCGGGTGTTCTTGATCTGTGTCCATAATCTTGGTCCCTGGTGAGCCACTTGCCTTGGTGAAGGAGTTGTCCTGCTTTGACAACTCGATATAGCTGGATCCTCTGTTGGCGGGTGTTCTCGATCTGTGTGTCCATAATCCAATCAGTTGTAACTTGTTCCATGCAGTCTGGGTTTATCTCTGTTGTTGTGAGTTGTTCTGCCACGTCGGATGTGTCCAGTAGAGGTGGAAAGTAGGGCCGAAGGCAGTCCACATTGAACACTGGGTGCCGACCAAGGAATGGTGGAATATTGAGCTCAAAGGCATTGTCCCCGACAACCTTGGTGATGGTGTATGGCCCATATCGAAGCGGGCGAAGCTTGCGGTGGGGTCTAACAAGGGGCTCCTTTTGCAAATGTAGCCACACTTTGTCGCCCACCTGGAAGTTGTGTGGCACACGACGCTAATCATGCTGCTGCTTGTACTTAGCATTGGCTCTGTCCAATATGTCATGAACCTGTTGGCAGATGTTTTGAATGCGCTCAATGAAGCTATTCACCTTGTCAACTTCAGACTGGACATGAGCCGAATTGGCTTGAGCAGCTACAAATGGCATGACTACGTCAATGGGACATAGTGGCTGGAATCCCAAGCCCACCTGAAAGGGGCTGTGGTCAGTTGAGCTGTGGAGGGCCTAGTTATAGCTATGTTGTACATAGGGGAGGCTCTCTTCCCATGTGCGTGGATGCTTTGAGTTGTACATGCGCATAATGTGTACGATCATCCTTTTGATGACCTCTGTTTGGCCATCAGTTTGGGGATGGAAAGCTGTGAGCTTGGTGTCTAGCATTGACCAGAGGCTAGACCAAAATGTATCGAGGAACTTGCTGTCCCGATCTGAGATAATAGACTGTGGGATCCCAAAGTGTACCCACACTTGTTCAAAGAAGAGTTTAGCAGTGGCTTCTGTTGTGATATTCTTCTTGCAGGCTGCCATAATGGCCATCTTCGAGAATCTGTAGACGACCACGAAAACACAGTCGTTGCCATGCTTAGTAGAAGGAAGGCCCAACATGTAATCCATGGAGATGGATTCACAAGGTTGACTAGGGGTAGGCAGCGGAGTATAGAGGCCTTGCTTCTTGATGGTAGGTTTGGAAATGGTGCAGGCAGTGCGGGATATGATGTACTTCCCGACATCCTGTCAAAGGTTTGGCCGATAGAAATACTTCTGCAGTAAGTGCGCTTCCCAAATCATCTTGGCACGCTTGCTTGAAGGAAGACAAAGGTGTTCCAGGTGACATAGCAGTGCATCCTGGAGGTGAAAATTTGGAACTTGGTTACCCTCCAAGAGCATCTTGTATGTGTGGTTGAATTCTGGATCGCTCTTGTAGAGAGGCAGCCAATCGGAAGTCTCGTGCCCGCAAGAGTTGAGCATGGTGGTTATCGCCAAGATCGGTGGTCGGGTGCTGCCCTTCTTGTACTTGATGTTCAAATGAAACTGTTGCAGATAGGTGGACCACTTCTGATGGTGATCGTTCTTCAACTTACCTTGTGTTTGTGTGAACTGCAGGGATCGGTGTTCTGTGTGGATGATCGTTTCCTTCCCTAAAATGTAATGCACAATGGAATACATCTCTTTGTCATAAGTGGGATATTTCCAGACTGTGTCGCACAGTGTCCAACGGTGATATGCCACTGGATGCCCTTGTTGAGTAAGAACTGCCCCAATAGCATAGTCAGAGGTATCGATCTCGATTTCAAATGGTTGTTGCAAGTCTGGTAATGTGAACACTGGGCAGAGCAGGGGCAATGTCTCAATTCTACGAACGTTTTCTGCTGAGATTCTGACTGAAAGAATTTTTCTTTCGCTCCTCCTTTGGTGACTTGACTCAAGGGCCAAGTGATATGAGAGAATCCCAACACAAACCTGCAGTAGAAATTAGCAAGACCCAGAAAGCTGCGAAGCTCTATTAGAGTGGTTGCAGTTAGCCAATCCCGAATGACTTTAATCTTGGTTGGATCCACATGCACTCCCCGCTCATCAATAATGTATCCCAGATACTGAACCTGGGTCATGCCAAAAGTGCACTTCTCCAAATTGGCACACAACTTGTGTTGCCGCAGTGTTTGGAGGACCTGTCGGATGTGGTGGAGGTGCTGTTCCCAAGTCTGGCTGAAGATTAGGATGTCATTCAAGTACACTACTACAAATGAGTTGGTGAATGGCTGCAAGATGTCGTCTATCAGTTTCATGAAGGTTGCATGAGAATTTGTCAACTCGAAAGGCATGACCAACCATTCGAAAAGACCTCCTTGGCTTTGAAGGCAGGTCATGCCTTTCGGGTTGATGAATGCTCCCACAACCTTCATGAGGCTGATGGACGACATCTTGCGGCCATCACCAACTCATTTGTGGTACTGTACTTGCATGACATCCTGATCTTTAGCGAGACTTGGGAATGTTGAAATTTTGTATAAGTTGGTGTAGCATCGAGTGTGCTCTAGCCCTAAAATTTTGTGGAGGGGTTAGGACACACTTGATCTCCAAACCCCAGAAAGGGATTTGAGAAATGTCAGTTGGTGTTCAAGTTATTCAAATAATTAATTATTTTTAATGGATTTCCTAAGTCTAAACTTAGGAAAATAAAATAATTAAAGTGAATTAATTAACACGTGCTGAAATTGTCTCAACTCACATGGATCAAGCAGTCTTTTAATCTTAGCCGTTAATGGATGATTTAATCTCGGTTGTTGAAGGGTTCAACGAAAAAGTATAAGAGAAAGGCTCGAGGGTCAGTTGGAGTTGACACACAATTGCAGAATTGAGGAATAGATTTGGAACTCTAGGGTGGGTTTGCTAAGAATTTTCGGAGGAATTTCCTACAGTGAGGGGTAGTATTGGTCGAGGGGATGATCTGATCCCAAGAGCCAAGAGACAGCAAGAGGCAGAGGAGTAGCAACAAGGGCAACGCAGAGGGGCTCTAGAGCCACGCAGTCCAGTAGGGGCAGCGCAGAGGTAGCTAGGGCCACGCAAGGCTGATGCAGGCCTAGCAAAGGCAACAAAGGGGTAGTGTAGACTCTCTAGGGGTGATGCAGGCCCTCCCAGAGCCATGCAGAGGCTGACGCAGGCCTTCAGAGGTAACGCTGGGGCTTCAGAAGCAACGCTGAGGGTTTCTAGGGTCAGATCCAGGCTGAGTCTTGTAAATCCCGTTTAAGGGTGTGAATCAGTTCGATATTTGGCACTAGAACTTCAAGTTAGCTACAGATTTGATTTCTTTTATTCTCTGTTGGGTATTTTAGATCTGGAACCTAGATTTACTGTACTCAGAACTACTTAATAATAAACCCTCATATCTGCTGCACCGGTTTTCCCGCTTTGGGTTTTTCCGGTGACTCATGTCCAAAAATCCATGTGTCACTTTGTTGCATGAGCGTATTATTCAGTAAATGATCTGCATGTGTAGGCTTTAGTTGTGTTTATTTTCGGTATTTTCTGAATCTAATTTCTGGAAATAACTTGTATTATTTAAATCAAGTAGGAGGAAATAAACCAATACACTGTAGTAGAATTTTCACATGGTATTAGAGCGATAGCAGATCAAGCTGAATCTCCAGCAATCAGCTGAAGAAATATTTTTTCTGCAGGGTGGCAGAAGAAGCAGCAGATCCGGAAAGGGCATCTTGTCAGCAGGAGAACACAGATCCAGGAGACAGCGCTAAAGCTGCAGAAGGCCTTCAGGCTTACGCAAACCCTTTCCAGGGCAGTGTAAGGATTGTGTCACCCAGTCTGGGGCTACGCAGTCCACTTATGAGCACTGCTGGGCCAGCTAGAGAGACGCAGTCCAGTGATTTCTTTGGTTGCGGAAGAATTTTGCCAAGATCCGGAAGCAGTGCTTTAGATCTTCAGCAGTGCTGGTGGGGTAGAGATTCTACAGGTGCAGAATTGTGCCTAGCTAAGGCAACAAAGGCAGGAGGAAGACAAATACTCATCAGATCTGAGCCAAACAGATCTAAGGTTCAATCAGGAGGATTGGAGAATACTGTCCGTTTGTGTTTTGGTGGAATATTTCCAGGAGGGAAATTAGTCTTCAACGGAAGCAACTACTAGAGGGTTTCTAGTCACCAAGAAACCCAGATCTAGAGGGAGAAGTATTGTTTCCATCAGATCTTTGCAAAGATGGCTCGATATGGACTGAGGGATGAAGATAGATTGGATGGCATGTCCAACTATGTTATCTGGAGGGCCAGAATCCTCTGTTTTGGATGAGTATGGGCTCAAAGAGCATGCCGAGAAGGTCCTTGTTATACCGACCGATGCAGATCCTCTCAAGAAGTATGAAGAAAATCAAGCACGGACGAAGCGTTTGACAAAGACGGAATCAAAGACCACGTGATTCCTCATATTGTTGGTAAGACTACAACAAATGACATGTGGGTAGCCTTGGGCACGATGTACCATGGAGGCTCTGTGCAGAGAAGAATGCTTCCTGAGAACCAGATGTGTTTGTTTCAAATGATGAAGGGTGAAGAAATAGATCCATTTCTCTTCAGGCTTCAAGCCATCCGAGATTTGCTGGTTGGCATTGATGCTACTCTGGATGAGGGTCTCTTAGTGAGGACTGCTCTAAATGCAGTCTCAGAAGATTGGGAAACGTTTGTCCAAAGCATTCTGGGAAGGGCAACTTGGGCTGATATGTGGGCTTTCCTCCGCCAAGAGGAGATCAGGAGGTCACCAAGCGTCAGAATATCAGTGGAGGAAGCGGAAAGGCCAAAGTCAAGGAAGAGGAGGAGGATGAAGCCCTTGCATCAAGGGAAAATAAACAACAAGGGAAGAAGAAGAAGGACTTTTTCTTTAATTGTGGTGATCTTGGTCATTTCGCCAACAGTTGTCCTGTTAAGAAGGACAAAAGCTCTTATGATTCCAAGGCTGTGACAACAAGGGATGATGGCTCTGATGATGATGCAACCATGAGTGCTCATGTGCCTCGAGATAAGAGGTGGGGTGACATGGATCTGTAGAGCATCTACAGAAGTCGGCGGGATTCTTGAGTGAGTCCTACTCTTGGATCGCATACGAGCTACGGGAGCCTTATGACGATAGCGGGATGATTCGGGAGATGGTTGCAGAAGGCCACATTGAAGCGAAAGAGGGAGCTGAAGAGCAGTGCAAAGAGGTTGATGGGACTTCAGCAGAGCAGAGAAGCTGTGCTCATGCAGTGCAGAGTAGTAGCATGATAGTGTCTCCAAGATGACAGCGTAAATCAACATCCAGGGAGCTTCAGTGGTGGAAGGCAACTTGACTTATCTGTCAAACAGTTGGGCAAAGTCTTTCAGTTGCTTTCTTCTCAGCAACTGAGTTGCAATGCAGCAGTTAGCAGTGGCAGTGCTATGGGCAGCATGATGCAACAATTTGAGAGGGAGCTGCAGTATAGATGTGGCAGTGTCAGTGGCAGTGGCATGTGCAGCAGTAGAGAGAGCAGCAGTGCAGTGGATGGAGGGCAGCAACCCAAGCATCAGTAGGACAAAATCTAGCTTCAAGATCTTGTAGTGCATGGTGTGGATGCATTGCTAGAGTTCACTTTCCTAGAGCATACTTTGTTCTAAGAGGGAGTGTTGAGATTTTGTATAAGTTGGTGTAGCATCGGGTGTGCTCTAGCCCTAAAATTTTGTGGAGGGGTTAGGACACACTTGATCTCCAAAACCCAGAAAGGGATTTGAGAAATTTTAGTTGGTGTTCAAGTTATTCAAATAATTACTTATTTTTAATGGATTTCTTAAGTCTAAACTTAGGAAAATAAAATAATTAAAGTGAATTAATTAACACATGTGCTGAAATTGTCTTAAGTCACATGGATCAAGCAGTCTTTTAATCTTAGCCATTGATGGATGATTTAATCTCGACCGTTGTAGGGTTTAGTGAAAAAGTATAAGAGAAAGGCTTGAGGGTCAGTTGGAGGTGACACACAGTTGCAGAACTGAGGAATAGATCTAGAATTCTAGGGCGGGTTTGCTAAGAATTTTCGTAGGAATTTCCTGCAGTGAGGGGTAGTATTGGCTAAGGGGATGATCTGATCCCAAGGGCCAAGAGATAGCAAGAGGCAGAAGAGCAGCAGCAAGGGCAACAGGGGCAGTGAAGGGGCATCGCAGAGGCAGCTAGGGCCACGCAGGGTTGATGCAGGCCTAGAAAAGGCAGCGTAGGGGCAACGTAGACCGTCCAAGGGTGACACAGGCCCTCCTAGAGCCACGCGAAGGCTGACACATGCCTTCAGAGGTAACGCTAGGGTTTCAGAAGCAGTGTTGAGGGTTTCTAGGGTCAGATCCGGGCTGAGTCTTGTAAATCTCGTTTGAGGGTGTGGATCAGTCTGATATTTGGCACTAGAACTTCAGGTGAGCTGCAGATTTGATTTCTTTTATTCCCTATCGGGTTTTCCAAATTTGGAACCCAGATTTGCTGTACTCAGAACTACTTGATAATAAACCCTCATATCCGCTGCACCAGTTTTCCCGCTTTGGGTTTTTCCAGGGACTTATGTACAAAAATCCATGTGTCAATTTGTTGCATGAGTGTATTATTCAGTAAATAATCTGCATGTGTAGGCTGTAGTTGTGTTTATTTTCGGTATTTTCTGAATCCAATTTCTGGAAATAACTTGTATTAATTAAATCAAGTAGGAGTAAATAAACCAATACACTGCAGTAGAATTTTCACAGGGAAGAGCACCTCCACCATATCCAACAGGTATTCCAAACACTGCGACAACACAAGTTGTGTGCCAATTTGGAGAAGTGCACTTTTGGCATGACCCAGGGTCAGTATCTGGGATACATTATTGATGACCAGGGGGTGCATGTGGATCCAACCAAGATCCAAGTCATTCGAGATTGGCCGGGTGGATATTGGTGGCCACTTGCCTATTCCACTTAGACACCCACCATTGTTTCTTTCAGTTTTTCAGTTTCCTTAACTGTAGCACAATTTACTATTTTTGGCAGTTTTTCGGGTCTTGAACTTCTAGAGCCTTTTGAGGCTCTATACGACGTTTTTTGGGCATGAAACCTCCGGGGAATATGAGCCTTCCAAACATCGGACGGTTCGATTGTTACCTAGTGATACCCAGACTTCAAGACGATCTTGCTGAAATATTTTGCCCCTTTGAGTTGGTCAAGAAGGTCATCAATCCGTGGGATCAGGTACCTATTCCGGACAATGATCTTGTTCAACGCGCGATAGTTAGTACAAAGTCTCCAAGTCCCATCCTTCTTCTGCACCAACACGATCGGGCTCCCATAGGGTGATGAACTTGGCCGGATGTGACCTTTCTGCAACAGCTCTTGAATCTGCCTCTTGATTTCATCGTTCTCTAGAACAGAGCGCCGATAGATAGGTCCATTGAGCAACGATGCACCTGAGGTTAGATCGATGGGGTTCTTGACCTGACAGTGCAAGGCACCCATGCGGGTGAGGTGAAGATGTCCCCGTACTCCTCCACGACCTTGTCCATTTGTTGTTGTGCGGAGGAGCCCTATCTGGAGGTTGTGGCCATAGTCTTCTTCTCGCCCTGAGGGCGGATCATCAGGAAAACAAATTTCCCGGTTTTGGAAATGAGCTTACTGCATTGTTTTGTAGTAACCAAAGAGATAGTAGCAGGCGGTGGTACCTTTGGTATCCTGTAAAACTTATTGCCCAAAGTAACAATAACAGCTCAAGGCCGAGACTCATACACAGCATGTCGCTTCCACAAGTATGGTTGGCCTTATAATACATCACAAACATCAAGAGGAGCAATTTCACATAATACATCATCGGTGAAGGGCTTGATGCTGTAGGGAAGGTGGCACTGCTGGCTGACGCGAAGATCTTGTCCTTGGTGAAGCCACCCGATGGTATACGACTGTGGGTGTGCTGTGGTCGGCAAGCTCAACCTCTTCATGACCTCCTGTGAAATGAGGTTCTTTTGGCTCCCACTATCGACAATGAATTGTAGCGAGGAACCCTTTACCCACATCTGGGAGTGGAAGAGACGCTCCTCCTTTGGATCTTCCGGTTCTTCCTTTTGGATCTTCGTGGTGGCAACGGTGGCGTTGGGCTCTGCATCAATAATCTGCTTCCCTTTGTCATTCCCCTTCTCGGGTTCTGATTCAAAGTCAGAGCATGGATTTGATTTGGAAGCTTTCATCTCGGCCATCAGTGACTGCTTGGCTCGACACTCACTTGTGTTGTGAGTGGAGCTCTTATGCAACTCACACCACTTTCTTGTGTCCTTCGATTTCGCGGTGTTGTTCTTTGCTTGCGGCTTTGGTAGGTTGTCTTGGGTCGCCATGCCTTGGATTTGTCCTTTGTTCTGCGGTTTGGGGGCACCTTTCCCTTGTTTTTGATTCGCAGATCCGAAGTCTCACTTCTTCTGTTTGAATTTCTGCTCAATCTTGGTAGCATACTGGTATGCTGTACTAAGCGAGGAGATGTCGAGGAAATCCATTTCCTCCTGAATGTATTTGTGTAGACAACTGCGGTACTTCAGCACCAAATGTTTCTCTGAATCTTTGATACTAAACTTTGTGCGCAGGGTATGGAACAGATTCATCAGTTCATGGACATCTTGATCACTTTGTTGCCACAAGGTAGTCCATTGTATGTACTTGTCCTCATAGCTCCCCACCAGATAATATTGTTCCTTGATGGCGTCTCAGAAAGAATTCCAAGTGGGTGAGACTGAGAACAGAGAGGGTTCCCCCTTGTCCTTTTTATCACAGTAGGTTTCCCACCAGTCCTTGACATGGGGGGCGACTTTGAGGAGTGCAAAAATAATCTTCTCTCGGTCGGAAAAGTCATGAACCGAGAAGTATCCTTCTAATAGATTCAACCATCTATCTACAACGTCTGCATCTATTTGGCCATCAAATATGGGAATGTCAAAGTTTACTTGTACCTTAAAAGGGGTTGTGCCTCTAGAGTGGCTGCTGGATGCAGATGCGTCGCTAGTGGGCAGTCGTTGAAGGATCTGGGCAAAGTTATCCATCATCGCATTCCTTTGTTTTTCGAGGGCCTCCTCGAGCAATATTTTGATAGGATCTCCCTCATCTTTCTTTTCGTCCCCCATGGGCGGCCGTCGGGGTTTGCGAGGCTGACCTTGCAAAGGTTCAACCAGATCGAGCCCCAACTCCTTATACCCCAACCTCGTTGGGGACATGCAAAGAAGGATTGAGAAAGAGCATACCGCTCTGATAACACTGATCCGAATTTATGCAGGAACACAACAGAATACACATATAACCATAAATACAAAGATGCAGTGGAAATAACACTTCATTTCATTAATATCAAAGAATTGAAATTTCTTTACGGACAGAATGGAGATAAACTAGCTAGGGGCATTGGTAGCTTATCTCTAAGAAGAGATGTGGTGGCTATAGGCCTCTGATCTCTATGTTACAATGAGGCTCGAAGGCCTATATATTATTGAGAAACAATGGAAAACCCTAAACATCCAAAAACCTAACCCTAGGAGATGAAACACCAGACTATCGGCCACGTCGGGGTAAATTGGTACATCAATTTCCCGGGGTCGTAACTTTGGCATACTATCTCTGTTTGACGCACATGATACATCGTTAGAAAGATCTATTCGAGGACTACAATTGTTGACAGCTAATATCGAGTTTGGAAGACTCATCTTTGCCAGAAGTTTCATGCCCAGAAAACGTCGTTTAGGGCCTGAAAACGGCTCCGAAAGTTCAGGACCCGAAAAACTGCCAAAAATAGTAAATTGTGCTACAATTAAAAAAACTAAAAGAAATAATGGTGGGGGTCCAAATGGAATAGGAGGATGGCCACCAATATCCACTTGGATCATTCCTCCCCCTTAAGAAGCAATGGTCCCCATTGCGTTGAGTTCCTCCATGAAATGAGGAAACTTCTGCTGAACTTGGTCCCTGGTGAGCCACTTGCCCTGGTGAAGGAGTTGGCCTACTTTGACAACTCGATATAGCTGGATCCTCTGCTAGCGGGTGTTCTTGATCTGTGTGTCCATAATCCGATCAGCTGTGGCTTGTTCCATGCAGTTTGGGTTTAACTCTGTTGGTGTGAGTTGTTCTGCTATGTCAGATGTTGTGTCCAGTAGAGGTGGAAAGTAAGGCCGAAGGCAGTCGACATTGAACACTAGGTGCAGACCAAGGAATGGTGGAATACTAAGCTTGAAGGCATTGTCCCCTATAGCCTTGGTGATGGTGTATGGCCCATATCGGAGCGGGCGAAGCTTGCGGTGGGGTCCAGCGAGGTGCTCCTTCTGCAAATGTGGCCACACTTTGTCTCCCACCTGGAAGTTGTGTGGCACCTGATGTTGATCATGCCCCTACTTGTACTTAGCATTGGCTCTGTCCAATATGTCATGAACTTGTTGGCAGATGTGCTAAATGCGCTTAATGAAGCTGCTCACCTTGGCAGCTTCAGACTGGACATGAGCCGAATCGGCTTGAGTAGCTGCAAATGGCATGGCTATGTCAATGGGACATAGTGGCTAGAATCCCAAGCCCACTTGAAAGGGGTTGTGGTCGGTTGAGCTGTGGAGGACCCGGTTATAGCTATGTTGTACATAGGGGAGGCTCTTATCCCATTTGCATGGAACATATAGAGTTTGTAAAAAGAACATGTTTTGAAAGATAATTTTCTTATTTAGAGTCAGACAGAGTATTGCTTTGAGCAAGCTTTTTTGGAATAAATAGGCCTCTGCTCTATGGGGTTCTTGCTGCCATCCATGATTGACAACATCCCCATGTAGCCAACTATTGTCACATTTTA
The DNA here is from genome assembly GCA_034641835.2 of Pinus albicaulis. Taxonomy (NCBI): domain Eukaryota; kingdom Viridiplantae; phylum Streptophyta; class Pinopsida; order Pinales; family Pinaceae; genus Pinus; species Pinus albicaulis. The sequence goes on along the minus strand of CM076571.1, from coordinate 491,992,861 downwards.
TTTAGAGTTTGAATTTTTGTTTTAAGAAATGCTGACAACTACAATGTCAACGAAATATTTGTAATAAACAGGAAAAAGTGTTGATAATGGGACTATCAACATTATTGTGGGTTCAGTGATTTTTTAAAGAAATACATTGACAATGGGAATGCTAGCATTATCAAGCTTGTAACTGTAGTATCAACGACAAACTTTTAAATTTGAATTTCAATTTTTGAAATGCGCTGACATGTTCCACATCAACAACGAACTAATGATAACCGGTCATGCCACATAAAATTTGAAGGGTGAAAGGTATGTGCTGTAAGATTCCGCCACCAAGCAAGGTATGCAATTGTCTTATAATTATTGAAAGGTTAATTCAGTTGTTAACCATTAATCAATTACTTGAAAATCATTGTTACCCTACATGGTAATTTCCCGATTTCAATTGTGATTGTTCGTTAATTGTAATCGCTGGAAGGTCATTTGGTTGTGAATAGTTGGCGGAGATCCAGGATCGAATCCCGATCCTTTCTTCTAGGTAATCGCCAAACTGTGAAGATAATGGGGAAAAGCGGGAGACTAAACCTAAGTGAACCAAAAGTGCGCGACCTTCTGATGGTTTACCTGAATATTCAATAGTAGTTCCAACAAGTTGCTTGGCAGGAATTTTTCCAACGATGCACCAATTTCCATGACGATGTTGCTCGAGCATTCGCCCAGGGTTTTGACGGTCACTGTGTGGAGGTTGGAGGACTATTGTTCTAGGTGACAGAGGAGCTGATTGCAGAGGTTACAACTCTGCCTACGGATGGAGAAAGACTATTCAGAAGCCACGTTTTAGCTAGGATTGATATCCCATTTTTCCTGAAGGCTAAGTTCAAGGAAAGAAACTGGAAGACATGGGTTCAAAGGTCTTGGCTGGAGGACAAATGGAACTGACTGCTACGAATTACACAATCATATTTCACTTGTGAGGGGCGTTTTAACTGGGTAAAATTGTATCATTTCCATTTATTAGCTCAACTAGCAAGACAATTAAGAATGAATGCATGTTATTATTTGTTGGAATGTCTCAAGCATATGGTTGCTCGTTTCTGGGTCAGGACAAACCTATCCCCACACTTTATTTATCACAAATCCCTAATTAAATTATTAATTGAGAATCAATTGGCAAAAGCTGGAAGGACATGGAGCCATTTTTTGTTTTGTGGAAGGATTCAACTCCAACCTCCTAAGGCTAAACGGGGAAGGAAGAAGGGTACCAAACAAAGCAATAAATCTCAGGCAAGAACCTCCTCTTAGGGCACCTCCACTCAACAAACCCAAAGCTGAAAGGAGAAAGACAAACCCTCATCTTCTGGTCCTAAAATACCTAAGGTTTATGCTAGAAGAAGTGATAGGCTTAGGAAAACACAATCTACTGCAAACCCTCCAATTGCGAATTTGCCCCCTACTGTGAATTCCCCTCATTCTGAAAAGCCACCCATTGAGAGTTACCCTGCAGAAAGCCAACTACCAGAGCAAACGAAAGGAAATAAGGTTGAGCTTGAACCCCATGATGAAGAAGTTCCAGTTGAAAAATCACCCACAGTGTCTGAGATGTTTAAAGGAGGTAAAAGACCTCACACCAGGCCCTCAAACAAATTGAGGCTGAAGATAAAGTTGAAACAAAACCCTGACCTTAACAAAGAAGTCATAGATGTGGACAATGTTCCACTAAAGGACCTAATAATAAACAAAGAAAAAACTACAAGTTCTAAAAAGTCAAAGACAAAGGAAACCAAGAAGAAAATCCCCATGGAAACTAGACAGAGCAAGAGACAGAGGATGGATAAGGTGGACATTCTTTTGGAAGCGACCAATACCCTCAGCTGAGAAGTTGGTAGCCATTTTGTGGTTTTTGGTCTTTCACTGCTAAAGTGAATTTTTGATGTGGCACTGATAAAGTAATTTTCAGTGTTTAGGTACAGAAGGGTGCAGAGGAGCGTTGGCATTCTCATTGTCAGCGAATTTTGCAGAGAAGCGTTGACATTTCCATTATCAACGCATTTTGAAAGAAACAGTCTGAAAGAAGTGCTGACATTCTACTTGTCAACGAAATCACCAGTTGCGACAGCTAAGGGATTGACACTGACATTATCAGCGGATTGCAGCAGGAATACCCGTGAAGGCAGGAGCTACGACAAAAGTCTGATTTTGAAGTATGACAAGACCTAATCTACAACGAGGGAGGCATTCCAAGAATACATTTTCTCAACCCCATTTTTAGCACAATTTTTAGCGAGTTGTTTTGTTTTGGAAACTTGATATGTTTAAAAGATATTCTCATATGCATGTGGCTAAGAGATTTATTCTACTATTTTTGGATTACTATAATTAATTTCAGCTACAAACTTGTTTCTGTTATTGTAATGGTTATATAAGCAAGGAATGCAGAAGGAAAATGTTGGAAAGCGTAACTAGGTTCGGTCTTCATAACGACTAGTAATTATGAATTTATGTAATGAAGAAGACAAAGATAATAAAATGTATTTTGTAAATACTTGCTTCATGGGTTTCATGAGCAAATGTAAATTTTTGTAGATGTTCTAAGCTTGATGCAACTTTACTTTTATAACAACAATTACATAAACAGTTAAGTAAAAATGCTGATAGAACATACCAGTGGATCTATAGAAGACAAACCAGAAACAGGAGAATGTGTTGGTGCGTTACGGCGGTCAGCAGGATGCTTCAACCAGCGAAGTCTTCTTGGTCGGCCAACCCAAAATGTGTCACAACAGTCCTCAAATCAATTATCCAGTCAACTCAAAGTCAACCCCAGAAAAGTCAACGCAGTCCAATAAAAGTCAACGCAGGGCAACAACAATAAAGTCAACGCAACTCCAACTTCAGTCAACCTTTTGACCTCGATTTTTGTGCCAATGAATACGGCCTTCAAAAATCGAACTCTCCACAAAATTTCAGCTCAAACAGACCATGTGTTGACCAAAGTCAACGCTGGTCAAACTTGCCCAGAAACCCTAACTGTAGAAAATTTCGTCGAGAAACCCTAACTGCAGAAATTTCATCCTTTTTCTAGCTGCAGCTACTTCATCCTTTTCCCACGTGACAACTGCTTCTTAGATGCTCGTATCCAATGAGAAGTGTGTGGATGAGATGAGTGAAAAGCTCTCCAACGTTGACTGTATTTATATCCATCATTGAGGTGTGTGACACATCTGTTGGGGGTGTAAAACCTTAAGGCCGACCTACACTTAAATTTATTATAAATAATAAATTCAAAATAAATGTTCTGCTCATCAGATTACAATCAATTTTATATCGATTTTACACCTCTCCGAAAGAGGAATCCAATACAAATATTGGAATCTTCATCTGAGCATCACAAGATGGAGTTTAGACCTAGTTGTCCAAATTTAACACTCCCTCTCAACTAGGGAGAACTCCAGCCACCAGTGCAATCAAACATCATGCGTCATCCCGCCGTAACTTGCTTTGCTGGCCTCTTTATTTCAGATCAGAAGTGGGTCAGTCACAAAGACATCATTCCCCGGCTGACAAATTCAGCCCAGAGGTCCGAAACCTCTATCGGACTCACAAAGAGTCTCCAACCAACACTGAAGTTGGTTCATCTGACCCGAAGTCAGGCGGAGGTCCGAGACCTCACTAGACTTGATCCTAGATCAAGTGGTTGGATCGTGCCATCCTAGATAGAGAGTACGGCAATCTCTGATGTGTCCATCAGTCTTTGCTACTGGTCTCTAGCTTTTCCCATCTCATTGGCCAAATGAGAGGTACTTCCCATGAGCCCTGAACTCAATGGGTAGGATGCATACGGGGCACAGATAATGAGAGGTGAACCAACTCAAACATCATAACGGTGGGGCAGAAGCACCACAAGGTTCTGCAAGCCTAGCCCCGTGAGTGCTTATAGCTCCGAGAAGCTATCCCCAAAGCCCCCCAGAGCTCCCAGAGCTCATCGTCCAACGGGACCCACATCATAGGGTCATTCCACGATACCAAGACTCTCACGGAAGGTTAGGAACTTGACCTTCCCCAGGGGCTTAGTGAGAATATCCGCGACCTGCTCATCAGTTCCTATATGATCGAGCCTTACGGCGCCTCGCTGTACCATATCCCGGATGAAATGATACCTTATATCAATATGCTTGGATCGGTCGTGGAACACAGGATTCTCAGTCATGCGAATCCCACTCTGGTTATCACAGAGTATCACGGTGGTATCTAACACATGTCCAAACAGCTCACTAAAGAGCTTTCGCAACCAAACTGCTTCACAACAGGCCATACTCGCTGCAATGTATTCGACCTCAGCGGTGCTCAAAGCCACCGACTTCTGCTTCTTGCTCATCCATGAAATCGAAGCAGAACCAAGATTGAAGCAGCATCCCGATGTGCTCTTACGATCCACCACACTGCCAGCCCAATCGGCATCAATATATCCACGGAGTGTCACGCTCCCGGCAGTGTATCTCAACTGATGGTTTATCGTGCCTCGAAGGTATCTCAGAAGATTCCTGGCAACAACCCAGTGAAAGTGATGATGCTCAACCATCTGTTGACTCAAAGTGTTCATTGCAAAACATATATCTGGACGGGTGTTCACTAAGAACATCAAAGCCCCTACGAGTTGACGATACTCAGTAGGATTTGCCAATACGGGCCCAGCAACACTGCCACTCAACTTCTTGAAGTTTAGTTCCATTGGTGTTGACACGGACTTGCAATCCACCATACCAAATCTTTCCAGAAGTTTCACAATATATTTTCCTTGAGAAAGGAAAATCTCTCCAGGTCTCTGCGAGACCTTCAGGCCTAGGAAGTAGTGCATCATTCCTAGGTCCTTCATCTCGAACTTAGCAGCGAGCTCCCTCTTGCATTGATGAATGAGAGGGTCAACACCTGTCAGGAAGAGGTCGTCCACATACAACACCAGAATGAGAGGCTTCCCCTGGACAACCTTGAAGTAAAGGTTCGGATCAGCATTACTTCAAGTGAAGCCCAGCTTCATCAAGTAGCTATCTATCCTCTCGTACCAAGCTCTGGGTGCTTGCTTCAACCCATAGAGGGCTTTCTTCAACCTGCAGACATGAGTGTCCCGATCTTGGACTTAAAACCCTAGAGGTTGTTCTACATACACCTCTTCTTTTATTGCATTTTGCAGAAAAGCAGTCTTGACATCCATCTGATGAAGACTCCATCCTTGCGTAGCAGCAAGGGTTATGATTGATCGAATGGTGGTATATCGTGCCACAGGTGCAAATATGTCATCATAATCTATTCCTTCCTTTTGAGAGAAGCCACGGGTAACAAATCTTGCCTTGAACTTTTCAGCACTTCCATCGGATCCATGCTTGATCTTGTAGAGCCATTTCGCGGTGACAACTGATTTGTCCTTCGGTCTTGGAACCACATCCCAGACATCATTCTTCATTATGGACTCATATTCTTCGTGCGTAGCATCCTTCCAGACTTGATGCTTTACGGCTTCCTCAAAAGATCCAGGTTCAGATTGTACAATAGTACTCATGGCAGCCAGATACCCTTGGTATCTACACGGCTTCTTGCTTTCTCGGAATGTCCCCCTCGGGGCAGCATGTCCTTCGGCATCTTCGAGAGTGTCCCTAAGCCATGATGGTCTCTTTCTCAGTGAAGGAGATGGATCGATTGGGTCCATTGGTCCTTCAACATTAGGCATTGTCTCATCCTGCGGTTCTTCTTGATTTCCAGGCCTTGCTTCATGATTTTCCTCAGATCTCGGAAGATCTACTTTCTTCAGGGAAGCATCTTCATCAAAAGTGACATCATTGCATATCTCTACTTCCCTTTGACCAGGTACATAGACTCTATAGGCCTTAGAGGTTTCGCTGTAGCCCACAAACATTCCTTTCTTCCCAGAAGCATCCAGCTTACTTCTCTTTTCTTTTGGCACATGAAAATAAACAGGACATCCAAAAATTCTAAAATGTGAGACGTCAGGTTTCTTACTAGTGAAAACCTCTTCGGGAGTTTTGGAGTCCAGGGCGGAATGAGGGCATTGGTTTTGAATGTATACAACAATATTCGCAGCTTCTCCCCACAGAAACTTCGGTAGACCCTGGTCACATAGCATGGCACGGGCAGCTTCCACAATGGTCGTGTTCTTTCGTTCAACAATGCCATTCTGCTCAGGAGTATAGGCAGTAGTAGTCTCCCTCTTAATGCCAGCTTCTCTGCAAAAGTCCTTTAACTCATTTGACTCATATTCAGTGCCATTGTCGGTCCTCAAAATCTTGATCTTCTTCCCTGTCATATTTTCCACCAAGGCTTTGAAGGTACGGAACCACATGAAAGCCTCATCCTTCTTCTTCAAGAAGTATATCCAGGTTTTGCGGGAGAAGTCATTAGTGAATGTCATATAGTAAGAACATCCTCCCATGGATGTCACGGGTAACATACCAAATAGATCAGAATGGACCAGTTGCAAAATATCAGATGTCTTTGTGACACTTGAGGGGAAAGGTCCCCTTGTATGCTTTCCTTCGGCGCAACCCTTACATACACCTTCATGATTATTTCCAAAATCAGGCATCCTTGTCACCACCTTCCTTGCTTCGGGAAGGGCCTTGTAATGAAGGTGTCCAAACCTCTGGTGCCATAGTTCAGTTTGTCGGATAGTATCACATGTCATAGCTCCTAGTGGACTTCCTTCAACCTGGTAGAGTGTTCCAACTCTAAAACCAATCACGATAGCTTCCTTGAGATTCTTCTTCCACATGCGCACCTTTCCATCAGTGAATGCCACGTTGAAGACTTTGTCTTCGATGGCTGATTAGACACAAGGTTCTTCTTCAATTTTGGTACATAGAGTACATCCTGCAAATGTAGGACTTGTCCTTGAGACAAGTGGAGGGTCACAGTCCCTGTCCCTTTCACGGGATATGTGGCATTATCTCTAAGGATAATTTCCAGATTAGTATCCTTCTCAACCATGTCAGAGTGTGCTTCCTTGAACCCAGTGATGTGTCTTGAGGCACCACTATCTATCAGCCAGACATCCATAGTGTCAGGCGGGGATGCAGCAGAGAGGGCAGATACAAGAATGTATTCATTTCTTTTATCAACAACATTTGACTCCTCATACCTGGAGTTTCTAGACCTTTTGAAAGGTTGATTGTTTCTGCCAGAGGGAGCCTTCCTCTTTCCTTTGGACCTGTCGTTTCTTTGATTTCCATTCCTCCGGTTGTTGTTGTTGTCATCACTATCGGGAGAATCCTTCTTGAAAGGACATTCTCTAGCACAGTGACCAGGCCTATGACAAGTGAAACACTTGCCCTTCTTTCCTTGGGCCCTTGCTCTTCCTTTGTTCTTAGGACCACCAGCGTTCTTCTTTCTAGAATGAGCAGCGTAGGCAACATTTCTGTCATTTTCGTATTCCTTCATTCTTGTCTCTTCTTGCATGCATCTTGATAGTAGCTCGTCAAAGTTAGGAATTGTATTATTATTGAGAATGGTAGTGTTGAATACTTGCCATTCATATGGGAGCCCTCCAAGTGCGGTGAGTACCATCTCACGATCAGCTATTGTCTCCCCAATAGCCAGCAGATTGTTCCTGATCTCGGTCAATTTCAGAAAGTATGTTTGGACAGACTCATCCCTGCCTTTCTTCAGATTCTTTAATTGATTCTTGAAGAATAGCACTTGGTTTGCATTGTTTACTTTGAACATTTGTATCAGCTTATCATACATCTCCTTGGACGTGCCTAGCTCAGATATGTAGGCAACCAGACTTTTATGTATGGATTCCCTGATCATTAGCTTTGCTTTGATCTCCCCCTTGTTATACTTGGTTTTAGCAGCAGCGGTAGCAGTGGATGGAGGTTCTTGTATCTTACCCAGTACATAGTCCATGAGATCATGGTCTTCCAATTTGAGATCTAATATCATCTTCCAAGCATGGAAGTCATCCCTTCCAGTCAACTTGTCATCCTCCTTGAAGCCATAACTTGTGGAACTCATTTTTCTCAATTGGTGATTGCTATAAGTTAGGGCTTGTCTTCACCTCAGCTCCGATACCATGTAAATTTTTGTAGATGTTCTATTCTTGATGCAACTTTACTTTTATAACAACAATCACATAAACAATTAAGTAAAAATGCTGATAGAACATACTAGTGGATCTATAGAAGACAAACTAGAAACAGGAGAGTGTGTCGGTGCGTTACGGCAGTCAGCAGGATGCTTCAACTAGAAAAGTCTTCTTGGTCGGCCAACCCAAAATGTGTCACAACAGTCCTCTTATCAATTATCCAGTCAACTCAAAGTCAACCCCAGAAAAGTCAACGCAGTCCGGAAAAAGTCAACGCAGGGCAGCAACAATAAAGTCAACGCAGCTCCAACTTCGGTCAACCTTTTGACCTCGATTTTTGTGCCAATGAGTATGACCTTCAAAAATCGAACTCTCCACAAAATTTCAGCTCAAACGGACCATGCGTTGACCAAAGTGAACACTGGTCAAACTTGCCCAGAAACCCTAACTGCAGAAAATTTCGTCCTTTTTCCAGCTGCAGCTACTTCGTCCTTTTCCCACGTGAGAACTGCTTCTTAGATGCTCGTATCCAATGAGAAGTGTGTGGATGAGATGAGTGAAAAGCTCTCCAACGTTGACTGTATTTATATCCATCATTGAGGTGTGTGACACATCTATTGGGGGCGTAAAACCTTAAGGCCGACCTGCACTTAAATTTATTATAAATAATAAATTCAAAATAAATGTTTTGCTCATCAGATTAAAATCAATTTTATATCGATTTTACACCTCTCCGAAAGAGGAATCCAATATAAATATTGGAATCTTCATCTGAGCATCACAAGATGGAGTTTGGACCTAGTTGTCCAAATTTAACAAAGGAGTATTAATTATAGGTCAAAGAATTCTTCTTGATGTCTTTAGGGATTTGTCATCTCATCATAAATCTATAATTTAGAGTCACGTATATGAAGTGTTGTTACACTTGTAAAGGATCATTATTGATGCAAAAAGTATGCCTCAATACCTTGTCAAAATAATCTAGAAGATGCTGGAAGATCTCCTTGAACAAGTCGGCTCAAATATATTGAAGACACTCCTTGTTAAGTTGGCCTAATAGCAAGAGATCATGTTGGCCAAGGCAGAGGGAGACAATCCCTATATATATAGATCTGCGGCCTCATTTGGAGTCAAGTAATTCGGATCAAGTTCTGAGACAAAAATAGAGTTAAGGATTACAGTAGGTGCGAAGTTAGAAGGCTGATTTGCGAAAGAAAGAGAGGTGTTCTTACCAATGATCTCCCCCTTTATCATTGATGTCAGCACTAACGCTCCCCTGTCATTATGCTCCCCTTACCTTCATACTTCACTTCCTTTCTCTCCCCTTTTGACATCAGTGGAAAAGGGTGACTTGTTTCTTTGGGGTTGCTCTCCCTGAACATATGGCTCTTAGTAGGATTTTTGTCTTCTTATCCTTCCCTTCTTTGTTGTCCCTATGACTGTTTTGCTTGGCTGCAATTTTCTTTTGCTCTGCTTGGTCTAGGATGTATATGTTGTTTGGTCTTCTTGTAATTGTTGCAACCAATCTTCCTAAGTCTTCTTCTCTAATTTCGTATTTCTGGGAATCAAATAGGAGATGATACCCTTGATCACACATTTTGCCGACACTAAGAAGATTGTGCTTCAAATCCTCAACCAATTTTTTTTTTTTACTGCTTTTACATGTTCACTTTCAAGATTTACTACACCTTTTCCAAGGATGTTGATGGAGGAGTAATGTCCAAACGCAACACTGTCACTTTTTTCTTTTTAAGCTGACAAATTTGTTTTGATCTCCTGTCATATGTGTAAAGCATCCACTGTCCATGTACCATTTGTCTTCTTTGTCTTCAATGATCAATGCTAGATTGCAATCTTCCTTCTTTCTCTTTTACCATTTCATAGGTGGCTTATTTGTTTTAATGACTGGAGAATTTTCTTTCATAAACCTGCAATGTTTTGCCTTGTGACCAAGATTATTGCATTTGTAGCACACAATCTTTTGATTCATTAGTGGTTCAAATGGATTTTAGTTTCTGTTGGTAGATCCATGAACATTTCCTGATCTAAGGTCATTTCCTGCAAATCCATAATCATTCTTACTTCTTGCATAATTGCATCTTGTATTGGTTTTACAATGAATTGCTTTATGCCTAAAATTTCTGCAAGAGTAACAATGACCATGAAAAATATTTTCATACTTGGGAAAGTAAGATGATCTCCTATAGTTGTTCTACCTTGGAGGTGGTTCAATCCATTGTTGATATTCTTTATGATGGATGTTCATGGGGATATCAACAAAAATTCTTGAAGTATCCTTTTTGCTTGAAGATGCACTTGTATATCCAAGCCCTGTTTTATCGCATGGTGATCTTTGACAACTGAGAATGTTATCTAACACTTGAGCGTTTTTCAAGTTCTTATTGACCTTGTCAATTTCAACTTTCAATGACATGACTTCCTTTTCAATGTTAGTTTTTGTGCTCTAGCCACGAAATTTGGCGGATAGGCTATAATACATGAGATCTCCAAATCCCATAAATCATTTCTGAAAATTCCACCTAGAGATGACTTAATTAGATTATTAGCTGATTTTAAATATTTCCTAAGTCTAAACTTAGGGAATATGGCTAATTAATCAAAATTAATTAGGTCAAGGTGAGAATTCTCTAGAAACTCACACGGATTGATCCAGAAATGACCTGAGCCATCGATTAAGATTTAATCATGGTCGTTGGAGTCCCAAAAGGAAGACATAAGAAGGGAAAAAATGTGGTGATGGAGAATGCACCAAAGTTACTTGGAGAATTTGATTTTCTAGAGTAGTAGTAGTCACTTGCTGGAGAGTTCTAGCATTAGTGAGGCAATGAAGATAGTGAGGGCAGAGACAACGAGGCTAGAGGAAGATTTCTAGATCCAACCACTGCATTTTCAGAGAGGCAGAAGTACCACAGTGAGGCTAATGCAACAGATGCGTAGAAGCCTCTAGAGGGCAGTTCGATTTAGTTGGACTCTAGAGAGAAGCCGAGTTTCAATTCCAAAGGCTGAGAAAGGGTTCTGAAAGGCCGAAGAGACGATTTCTCTGCCAGTGGTAAACAAGTCGGCTACAGGAGCAGTTGATTCAGGCCGAGCATGGAAGATACTGCGCTAGGGTGATGCAGGCCAACGCAGAGGTAGTTTGGACAGCTCACTTGGAGCTGTAGTTAGAGCCTGTATTTGCCTATGGGATGAGGAAAATTCCTCACTATAATTTTGCCACTGTTTTTCTCTATAGGATTGCAAGATTTCGGCATCCAGTTGTATTCAGAACTTTTCACTGCTGCATAATAATGAAACCCCTCACTGTTGCGCCGATTTTTCCAAGTTGGTTTTTTCCAGGGACATTTTTTCAAAAATAATAGTGTTAATATATGTGTGTGCGCTAGTATTATCTTAGTTTCTAGCGCTATTTTCTCCTGCAGTTTATTTGTGAAAATCACAGTGTGAATTATTTGGTATTTGTCGTAGTAAATTGCAAATAAATTATTAAATAAACTTAACAATTATGAAAATAATATCCCTATGATATATGAAATTTTCACATGGTATCAGAGCGTGATTGATCAGTCGGGAAGCTCAGAAGCGAAAGAAGGAATTTCGTTGTTCAGTGAGAACAACAGGTTGAAATTCCTAGAGGCAACATAGTCCATTGCTAGGTAGGGTGAGTTGCTTGGGGAAGTTCGATTTTTCAATGCAGAGAGGCAGAAAAATTTAACTTTCTAGTTTGAATGATTCCAGTAGGCAGACTAAGCAGCTCAATTTTTCGCAGAGCAAGTTCCTTGGTTGGTCGTAGAGGGTTTTGTAGCAGTAGAAACAACGTCAGGTGGAAGAGAAAAGCACACACAGTAAGGCATATTTCTCTCATAGGGTTTCTAGCCAAGAAATCCGATTTTCCCAGTTGCAGATTGGCAGTAGCAGCTAGCAGAACTATGCATTCCAGGAGGGAGTGCGAGTAGCAGAGCAACGACCGAGTGGAGGAAGAGGGAGTTTCCAGACCAGATTAGAGATGACCACAACTGGGCTCAGGGACCTAGACAGATTGGAGGGTGCCTCCAACTATGTCATCTGGAAGGAAAGGATGTTATTCCTTCTGGATGAATATGGTCTGAAGCGCAGAGAGTGTGGTAGTAGTACCCCAGGATGTTGATCAACATAAAGAGCACATAAAGGAGATGTCCAAGGCCAAGAGGATAATTTTGGATGGAGTCCAGGATCATCGTGTCTCACATGTGGTAGGACAAGCGACAACCAAGGAAATGTGGGATGCCTTCGTAGAGTTGTTTCAGAGTTCTTCCGAGTAGCGAAAGATGTACCCTCCAAGAGAAGCTGAGGAGCACGAGGATGCGGAAGGGCGAGAGCATAGATGCCTTTCTCACATGGATTTAGGAAGTCCGAGATCAGTTGGCAGCTATTGGGTCGGCACCTCAGCCCACAGAGCTTGTACGTGTTGATTTTTGTAGCATCGGAAAATGATCTAAGTCTCAAATTTGGTGAGGAGGCTTAGACACCAGTATTCCAAAGAACCCACCATAAATCTTTTGTGGAAATTCCACTCGGTTCATGTTTTATTAAAATAATTAATTATTTTAATGGAGACCCTAAGTCTAAACTTAGGGAAATTAAATAATTAATGGGTATTAATAAACAGAGTGTGAATCTTCTAGAGAACGAAGATCAAGTCAAGTTTTTAATCACAGCCATTGATTAGACTAATAATATGGGCCGTTGATTCATCAAAGAGAAGATTATAAAAGAAGGCTTGAGGGTCATTTGGAAAGTAAACCGGGGCAATCATTCAGTAACCCGAGGTAAGTCAATTTTGAAGGAATAAAATTCAATTTCAGAGGGAGATTTGCAAGGGCGAAGGAAGTAGAGGGCATCAGCAGTGTCAGGGTACAAGGGAAGGAGGAAGCAGGGAAGCAGAGAGGTAGCACTCTAGAGCAGCGCAGTAGTGACGCAGGCTTACTTTGGTTCTGTGCCGAGAGATACGTAGGAGGCACACAGAGTGTCGCAGGGAGGACTAGGGAACCCCTCAGGTGTTAGAAATTCTTCAGAGGACTGAAGGAGAATTATCTCAAGTGTATCTTGAGAAAATTTCTTAATTGCTTCTGCCAGACTTTCCTTGTAAAGGTTTCACTACTAAAGATTAATATATAAACCCTCATCTGCTACACCGGTTTTCCCACACTGGGTTTTTCTAGGGACAATTGTCCAGAAATAACTGTGTCTATGTGATTGATTCTTATGCTTGTATTCTTTATTGTTCTGTTCTCTGCATTTACTTGGGTGATTATTGCAGTAGTGTTTATTTCAAAATTTACTGGAAGAATTTTGTAAATAACTTATTGGAAGAATAAGTAGGAGAAATAAATCTATCATTGCAGTAGTATTTTAGGATTGAAATTTTCACATGGTATCAGTGTGAAAATTTCTTAACTAAATCCTATTGTTAAATCTCGATTTACTTCTCCTACTTGATTAAACATACAAGTTATTAATCTGAATATTCAGAATTAACATCGAAGTAAATACAATTAACAACCTACACATACAGATCATTTACTGAATAGCATGCTCACATGACAAAGTGTCACACAGATTTTTCGGACAAATGTCCCCTGAAAAACCCAATATGGGAAAACGAGTGTAGTAGATATGAGGGTTTATTATTATTAAGCAACAATTTATGAGTACATCTAGGGTTCCATAAACTCGGTAAACTCAACAGAGAAAACCTCGATAATCAGAGAAAATGTGAGATATACCTCACTCTCGCAAGTCCTGGCTGATCCAGATGAGCAACTGGTGAAACCCTAGCTGCCTCTGCGCAGCAATTGCATAAGCTTGCGTAGCCTAGCTGAAGAACTGCATCACCCTACCTCTACGTGAATCTGCCTCTCTTGGACCTCGGTTTCAGCCCTTCTGGCTCAGAAACCCTTCTTCTGAAAGAATTTCGGACTTTTGCTTGGAGATGCTATGGTGCCTTTGCATAGGCCCTGCGTGGGCCTACGTCACTCTGCTGAGGGACTGCGTAACTCCCTCTGATGGCTGCGTTGCATCCACTGCGTCTCTACTGCCCTTGCTCTGCAATGTACTCTTGGCCCTCCTGACCAATCACTGCATCTGCCCCTCGCTGCAACTTTGAGTCACTAAGATCTGATCTTCGTCCGAGCACTGCTTCGTTAGAAGAATTCAATCTCTCAGACTGTGTGTGTATGTGTGTGTCTCCAACTAACCCCAAGCCTTTCCTTTATACTTTTCTCGTTGACACATCAATGACTGTGATTTAATCTCTTATCGACGACTTAGATTAAAAGACTGCTTGATCCGCGTCACTTAGAACATTTCATCACATGTGTTTAATTATTTCACTTTAATTTTTCTAATTCCCTAAGTTAGACTTAGGGTCCTCATTAAAAAAATTTAATTATTTTAATATCTCACACACCAGATTAAATTTCTCCAAACGCTTTTTGGTTTTGGAGGTCTTGTGTGTCTTAGCCCCTCCACAAAATCAGGGCTAGAGCATACACGATGCTACCTCAAAATCTCAACACTCCCTCTTAGCACAGAGTGTGCTCTAGCAATACATCCACACGATGTATCGCAAGATTTCGACATCGGTCTCTGTGCTGCTGATGCTTCGCCTGCTGCCCTCCATCCACTGCGCTGCTTCTTTCTGTACTGCTGCCCATGTCCCTGCCACTAATACTGCTACATCTGTACTGCAGCTCCCTCTCAATTTGTTGTGTCATGCTACCCATATCACTGCCACTGCTAACTGTTGCACTGCAACTCAGTTGCGGAGAAGCAACTGAAGGACCATCACCCAATCTTTGACAGACAAGTCAGTTGGGCTGCATCTCATCACTGAAGCTCCCTTGGCTGCTGCTCTGCGCTATCCTCCTGAAGTCACTACGCTGTTACAACACTGCACTGTATCCTCTACACTGGAGTCCCACCAGCTCCTCTGCGCTGTTGCTTCTACGTTGTTGCTGCCTCTGCAATGCATTGCTCCCTCTATAGGATCCAGCTTTGCCCTTCGCTTCACTGTGATCTTCGGCACCCATTGCTTCACTTGCCCCACTACCGTCTTAAGGCTCCCGTAGCTCGTATGTGATCCAAGAGTTGGGCACCTCAAGGATCCTGCCTCCACTCGTCTGTAGCTGCTCTACAGATCCATATCGCCCCACTTACGTGTCTCAAGAACACTCATGGCTACGTCATCATCACTCCCATCGTCCTTTACAACTGCTGCCTTGGATTCAGAAGATCCTTTGTCGTTCTTCTTAGGACAAGCGCTGGCGAAGTGTCCAAGTTCGCCACAATTAAAACACTGGACCTGGGATAGGTCCCTCTTTTTCTTCCCTTGTTGCCTTCATTCCTTTGATGCAAGGGCTGCATCATCTTTCTCTTCTTTCTTCAACTTCACTGTTCCGCTACCACTGCTTTGCCTCTTGGTAAATCTCATGATTTCCTCCTGATGGAGGATTGCTCACATGTCTGCTCAGGATGGTAATGCTGCCTTGCCCAGTATGCTCTAGACAAATGTTTCCCATTCCTCGGTGACTGCATTCAGGGAAGTCCTTACCGAGAGCCCTTCATCTGGAGTTGCACCCATGGCAATCAGTTGATCCTGGATAGTCTAGAGTCTTAAGAGGAAGGGATCTATTTCGTTACCCTTCTGCATCTGGAATAACCGCATTTGATTCTCTAGACGCATTTTCCTTTGGATAAAGCCTCCTTACTACACCATCTCCAAAGCAGTCCACGTCTCATTTGTCGTGTATTTACTGGCAATATGTGACACAACGTGAACTTTGAATCCATCCATAATCTAGCGCTTAGCTCGCGCTTGATTTTCCTTGAATTTCTTCAGAGGATCTGGATCAATAGGCACAACTTGGACATTCTTTGCATGGTCCTTGATGCCGTACTCATCCAGGACTGTCAGAATCTTGGCCCCCTAGATGACGAAGTTGGACATGTCGTCCAACCTGTCCTGATCTCTTAGTCCATGAGAAGCCATCTAGCTCAAATCTGTCAGAACAGATACTCTTCTTCCTTTTTCTGATGCAACAATCACAGAATTTCTGCTGCAACAATCACATAATTTCTGCTGCAACAATCAACAAAAATGTTGGATCTGGGTTTCTTGGCGATTAGAAACCCTCTATAGTAGCTGCTCCCTCCGACAATCGATTTCCCTCTTGGAAATCTTCAGCCAAAAACAACTGAACAGTTCTCTACGATCACCCTCCTGATCGAATCTCAGATTTGTGTGGCGCAGATCTGCTGAGTAACTGTCGTCCTCCCGCTCTTTGTCAAGTCAGCTAGGCACGATTCTGCACCATCAGAATCTCCACCACACCTGCAATTGCTGAAGATTTGAAGCCTTGCTTCTGGATCTCGCCAATACTTCACAACAACAAAAAATCTGGACTGCGTGCCTCTCGCTGGCCTCTACGTGAGCAGACTAGCTTAGCGCAGCCTCCGCGCAGCGCAGGTTGCTCCTGCGTCCCTCCGGAAGGCACTGCTCTGTCTCTACGTCACCCAGATGGAACTGCATCAATCCTTGCGTAGCGTCTGCTAGGACTGTGTCCTTTTGATGCTACGCTCCGAATCTTTGTTGCTTTAGCTGCCTTTTGCAACAAAAAATTCTTCAGCCGATTTTGTTGGAGATTCAGCTTGATTTGCAATACTTTGATACCATGTGAAAATTTCTTAACTAAGAAATCCTACTATTAAATCTCGATTTACTTCTCCTACTTGATTAAACATACAAGTTATTAATCTGAATATTCAGAATTAACATCGAAGTAAATGCAATTAACAGCCTACACATACAGATCATTTACTGAATAGCATGCTCACATGACAAAGTGACACAAGTTTTTTGGACAAATGTCCCCAGAAAAACCCAATGCGGGAAAACCGGTGCAACAGATATGAGGGTTCATTATTAGTAAGTAACAGTTTCTGAGTACATCTAGGGTGCCATAAACTCGGCAAACCCAAAAGACAAATCCTTGACAATTAGAGAAAATGTGAGATATACCTCACTCTTGCAAGTCTCGGCTGATCCAGATGAGAAACTGGTGAAACCCCAGCTGGCTTTGCGTAGCAACTGCGTAAGCCTGCGTAGCCTAGCTGAAAAATTGCGTCACCCTAGCTCTACGTGAATCTGCCTCTCCCAGATCTTGGTTTCAGACTTTCTGGCTTAGAAACCCTTCTTCCGACAGAAATTCGGACTTCTGCTTGGAGTGTTGCGCTGCCTCTGCGTGGGCCTGCGTCACCCTCCTGAGAGATTGCGTAACTCCCTCTGATGGCTGTGCTGCCTCCATTGCGTCTCTGCTGCCCTTGCTCTGCACTGTACTCTTGGCCCTCCTGACCAATCACTGCATTTTCCCTTTGCTGCAACTTTGAGTCACTCAGATCTAATCTTCGTTCGAGCACTGCTCCGTCAGAGGAATTCGATCTCTCAGACTGTGTGTGTGTGTTTCCAACTGGCCCCAAGCCTTTCCTTTATACTTTTCTCGTTGACATATCAACGACCATGATTTAATATCTTATTGACAGCTTAGATTAAAAGACTACATGATCTGCATCACTTAGAACATTTCATCACATGTGTTTAATTATTTCACTTTAATTTTTCTAATTACCTAAGTTATACTTGGGGTCGTCATTAAATTTTTTAATTATTTTAATATCTCAGACGCTAGATGAAATTTCTCCAAACGCTTTTTGGGTTTTGGAGGTCATGTGTTTCTTAGCCCCTCCACAAAATTTCAGGGCTAGAGCACACCCGTTGCTACCTCAAAATTTCAACAATCAGAGCTTGAGATGAGTAACGGGAGTGGAGAACCTGCAAAGGAACTAAGACCAGACGTTGCTGCTGCAGCAACATGGAAGGATTCACGCAGTTCTCTAGAGAGAAGGGAAAGCATGAAAGAACAAATGGATCACGACATCTCTATACTGGCATACAGACTAGAAAAAGAGCTTGTGTTTCAAACTTTGCTTCTCCAAAGTTCTGGTATATTGACATTGGAGCTTCTGCACACATGACGGGGGTAAGAGAATGTTTCTCTAGCTACCGAGAAGAGAAGATGAACTTTCAAATCACCATGGGCAATAAGGCAAAATGCACCCCTGTGGGAAGAGAAACCATAGTATTTCAAACCAAAGATGGTAATAAGCTTCATGCCACTAATGTACTGCATGTCCCTGGTTTGGGGATGAACTTACTCTCTGTGTCTCAGCTTCAAAACAAAGGTTATGACGTTTAATTCATTGGAAAAAGTGTATATGTCAAACCCCTGAGTTGGAAGAAGAAGGCACAAATTGGAGTCAGGAGCAATAAACTCTATAAGTTGTAGCTCGAATCTCCAATGCCGCTAATATGCAGCAATGATGAGAAGGATTTGAATGAACTATGGCACAGGAGAAGGGGGCACTTACACCGTGGGGCTTTGAGAATTCTCAAGAAGACTGTCACACGAGTTCCAGAACTTAGCAACAAGCGAGATGACGTCTACAGAGGGTGCGTAATGGGGAAGTATGCCAAGGCAGTGTACCCCAGAAGCAGCAATAGGGCTAAGAGTGTGTTGGGATTAATACACTCGGACATTTGTGGACCAATGTCCACTAGAGCTCTCAGTGGTGCCGAATATTTCGTCACCTTTATTGGTGACCACTCCAGGAAGAGTTGGATCTACTTTCTTAAGACCAAGGATGAAGTCTTTGATCAATTCAAGGAGTTTAAGGCTCTAGTTGAGAATCTGATAGGAAAGCGGATAAAGACACTGCGATCAGACAATGGTGGAGAAAACATAGATAAAGACTTCAGAGAGTTCTACGCAAGGGAAGGCATCAGAAGAGAGTGGACTGCTCCATATAATCCAGAGCAGAATAGAATCGCGGAAAGGAAGAATAGAACTATTGTTGAGGCTGCAAGGGTTATGCTGTATGATCAAGACATGCCTAAATTCTTATGCGCTGATGCTTGTAATACAACTGTATATGTTAAGAACAGGGTTCCTTATAATGCATTGGGTAAGATCACTCCAGAAAGTGTCTTTATTGGCAGGAAGCCAAAGGTAAGCCACTTCAGGATCTTTGGTAGTATGGCATACTGCCATGTACCTGAAGAAAAGAGGAAGAAGTTGGACAGGACTGCTGAAAAGGGGTATCTGGTGGGATACAATGAAAATGCTAAGGCTTACAAAATCTACATTCCTGGGAGTAGGAAGGTTGTAGTGCGGCGGGATGTAAACTTCATGGAGGAAAGAGCTTTCAGAAAATCTCGAGAGATGCCTTCAGCTACACAGTCTAAAGATGACACACTGGTCCAACCTCTACGACCAACTGAGTTTAGCCCGAGTGCTTCTCCAAGGCAAAATGATTCAAGGGATTCATCTCCAGAAGATTTGCAGGAGGGGGAGCAGGTAGAGCCACCCACTACTAGTGGTAGGACAAGCAGGGAATTACGATAAATTCTGAAGGATGCAGAGCAGTTTGTCGGGGCCCCCAGAAATGAGAAGAGGGAGCGTAAGCAACCGGATAGGTACAAAGCCTTGATAGCACAGGTTGGGGAACCCTCTAGTTTTCAGGAGGCAGCTCAACATAAGATATGGGTCGATGCAATGGTGGAAGAGTACAGTTCCATCATGAAAATTGATGTCTGAGAGGTGGTTCCTAGGCCTCATAACAAATCAGTTGTGGGTTTGATATGGATCTACAAGATCAAATATGTTGCAGATGGCAACGTAGAAAAATTCAAAGCCAGGTTTGTGGCAAAGGGGTATGCTCAGAAGGAAGGGATAGATTATGAAGAGACCTTCGCCCCAGTCGCCAGATATACTTATATAAGACCCGTTATATCCATTGCTGCACAGATGGGATGGGAGATTCACCAGATGGACATCAAGACTACGTTTTTGAATGGGGTGATAGAAGAAGTATATATCGAACAACCAGAGGGCTTTGAGACGCATGAGTAGAAAACCCATGTGTGTAAGCTTAAGAAGGCCTTGTATGGACTTAAGCAAGCCCCTAGATCTTGGTATGGTCGAATTGATAACTACTTGCAGAAGATGGGATTCGTCAAGAGTGACACAGATCCCAATCTCTACTATCTAAGAGTAGGGGATGAGCCTTTGATATTGGTATCGTATGTAGATGATCTATTCCTGACAGGATCATCTAGGCTCATCAAGCACTGCAACGAGAATTTAGTTGTAGAATTCGACATGAAGGATCTGGGGTTGCTGCATTATTTTATGTGGTTGGTAGTTTGGCAGTAGAAGGGTGAGATCTTCCTTGTTCAAGGGAGATATGCTACAGAAATCTTGAAGAGGTTCAAGATGGAGGAGTGTGGACCCATGGCTACACCAATGATCACCAACTAAAAGAAAATTGATACTTCTGAAGATGATGAGGCTGATCCTACCTTGTATGGGAAGCTCATACGGTCCCTGATGTATCTGGTCAACACTATGCCAGACATCTGTTATGTCGTCAACACCCTCAGTCAGTTCATGGTGGAATCAAGTAGGGCACATTGGGCAGCAGCCAAGCGTGTTCTCAGATATTTTCAGGAAATGAGAGCTTGGATTGAGATACACCTGAGTCAATGACATCAAATTGGGTGGGTTCACTGACGCAGATTGGGCTAGGATCCCAGTAGATCGGAAAATGACCAGTGCGTATTGTTTCAATGTTGGATCAGGAATGACCTCCTAGTTCAGCAAGAAACAGAAGTCCGTGGCTCTGAGCTCATCTGAGGTGGAATATATGGCTGCAAGCACTGCTTTGTGCGAGGCCATATGGCTTAGGAAGCTGCTTGTGAATCTACTCAAGGAAAAGATGGAAGCGACCAACATTGTAACGACCCATTCCCAGGTTACACCCAAAACGATATTAGCATGTGAACGATATAGGCATTTGATAGCTACACCTGCCTATACCGCCCACATCGCACTAGTACACCTACCTACTAAGATCAAGATTACATAGATTGGGAACTTAATATTAAGATTTCAGATATATTAAGTTCAACTAAGTATAAAATCTATGAAAATAGGTAATAAAAGAAATGAAATAATAAAGTTAAAACCTTAAGTTAAAAATGAGTATGCAATATTAAAGATTAATATTAAAAGAACTTAAATAAAGTCCCAAGCTCTATAAATAAAATAACTATATAATCACCTTCATAAATGTTTATTCGTGCTCATATTGGATCACCCACCATAAAAACATTTAATATAAACATAAGGTTGGATAAGGCCTCGGGAGGTAGAGGCGGTGGAGGAAGATTGTTTAAATTATATTCCTATCCGAATTTAATGAAAAGTATACCACCATAAATACAGAAAATATCACCATTAATAAGGGGAAGACCTCGGGGAAGTATGAGGCGGTGGAGGGAGCTTATTTAAGGGAGGTGATATGGGGAAGAGGGGGGAGGTTTTTGAAGGAAAAGAAACGAATTTTGCTTAAAGTGAGAAGGAAATGTCAGATTGAATTGTTTGGGAAGGAGTCTCTAGGTTCTTGGAAATCTGGGCACGGGGGCAAAGGAGACATCCTCTGGGTCTGGGATTGTTCCTGGATTTGGCTGGGAGGATTTGATTGTCTCGGTAATCTGTTCTGTTCATGACGTCACCAGGTGCTCAGCTAATCTTCAGCCGCTTCAGGATTTGTAAATTTGTGCTGATTTTCAGGTATTCTTCTACGTATAGATTAATTATGCAAGTTGAAATTTCAATTTTTACTGTTACAATGTTTTATTAGATCTGTTTTACTTAAACTTAAGTTCAGATAGGTACAATCTTAGAAATCAGGGAACAGAGTCATTACATTTGGTATCAGAGGGCAAGTTTCAAACCCTTTTTGCGGCCTTATAGGCCCATTAAATTTCCTCTGTCTAAACCAGTCTATGGCTGTCCAATTAAATCTGCTTGAATCTTCAGTCTTAGTTATGGAAAGATAGATAGGTTTTAAGTTTAAATTAACCACTGTGTTGTGAGCCTTAAACAGCCGCATTCAAACCCAAAATAAGTGTTCGATTACTTGCATGAAGAGATCTGGGTTAATCCTGTAGAGGTTGATCTTCAATGTCCACAACTATGTTCACAGCTGAGATCTGGGTTAATCCTGTAGAGGTTGATCTTCAATGTTCACAACTATGTAAAAGATCGGTTAAACAAATTAAAACATCAAAATATTCAGAAGTTTTCTGCATAACTACAAGTTGCTGCCTTTAACATTACAGTAATTATCAGTTTAGAAGATCCAAAAAAAATAAAATAAAAAAAATCAACAATGATGATGTCAGTGAGATGCCTAGCTTACTAAAATCACTAGGAACCTGGGTTGACATTTGGAATAATAACTATTTACAGATGAACAATATTCGAACCAAGCAATGGTTCAGAAAATTGTACAATATTCATGAGTACCAAAAGTACAATATTTACAAGAAAGAAAGAATGTATATTAATTACCTTTGGCATCCAAAGGCAGATAATAGGACTGGTAACTTACATGTATACAGTACAGTGAATTTAACATCTCCATCTAACTATATACTTCTCTTTCAAAGATTGGCAATCCTTAAAACATCTTAGATGCGGCACCAGAGGGAATATTAGCTACAACAAAGGAGAGGATTTTTAAATTTAATAGTTGTAGAAGCAATTCCAAGACACCAAGACTGATGCATCCAACCTTACTTGTATACACGCACACATGCACCTATAGAATTGAACACATCCAATAGAGAAGCTCTAACGGAAGAAAATGTAGGGCAGATGTAGGCTGCAAATGCAGTAATTCCTTGGGTAACAACGCAAAAGATCAGACATCCTGTGTGCCATCCTCAAAGTATAAAACCACCCAAGCTGTTTCAAATAATGTTCACTACCACCATACCGGCATAAAAAAAAATATATATATATATATATATATATATATATAATGACTAGATACTGAACGACTCCATCATAGATAGTAACTATCCTTGTTCATCAGCGATGTAGAAAGTAACAAAATTAGCTCATACCTCAATGTCAATAGATGTTCCTGTTGTTACAAAAGGGGCATAGAAGTAGGCCTCTAAAAGGCCGGATATCTGCTTCAATTTGAGTTCAGTGATTGGTCTCTACAAGAATGGCACTAGCTAGGAAAGCCCCAAGCTGTACAGATGTGGTGCTTTCGTCAAATTAAAAGTATCAAGAAGCATTGCATGAATTTAAGTGCAAAGGGCTTCAATATCAAACCGTATCACTAAAACCCAATTTCTGTGTCATAAGTGAGGTGCCTGTCACTGTTAGAAGGCAAAGTGCATTGAACGCTTCTGAACTTCTGGATTCTGCAACAACCGGTTATGGAGAAGAGCTTAGCTTCTCAATTATTATCTACATGCCAATTTCTAGGGATAGAAAACTATAACCAAAAACCATATAGTTGGAAATATAGGCTTATTGTCACACCAAAACTTGGATCACCTCAAAGATGCGTCGCAACAGAAATTTTCCTCCAAGTGACAGCAAACATAGTCCACCAAGTGCCTTTAAGCTCTCAACAAGTAACACTGGCCAAACAGTTTCCTCTCCAAGATTCTGACTAATGGCATTCTCAAATCCCAATAGTTAACACAATGGGAAATTGGAAACTCTGTTCAGTTAATGTAGTTTCTAAATAGAAACAAAGCCCAAAACGTACTTGTGCGACATTTAGAATAAATTCAAAGCACTAAGTTAGTTTAAAAAAAAAATCAGGTTGCAGGTGAAGTAAAAAGTATTAGTGCTCCAGACCCACTTTGCCGCTGTTGGAATTGGACCGTGGTACTCCACCTCAACAAGCTTGGCGGCGAAGGCTTAACAACCATGCAAAATATTTGAAAGAGTTCAGCGTGATATTTATGGAGGCTTAGAAATGGTCCACTTGGATTTCGCCTTCGGACACATGTTAAAGAAGAGCGCTCTGGGAAACAACGTGGACGTTGGGACTGCCACCGAGGTTACTTATGATTTGCTGTCAACACTTCCAAATCCTTGTATATAAGACGCCACGTTAAGTTTTCCCACCGATATCAATATCACGTGTCGCCGGAGTATGGACGTGTAACATATTGAAAATGCAGCGTGCTTCTTCATATTGTGTTCCAGCACGGATAGTCGGCGGCAAGCTGGATAAAACAGTTGCAGACGGCATGGGTGTGTTGTCATTTTGTGGCGACGCGGGCGAGAATGGCCCTACCGGATTTGAAACCCGGTCGGGGCTCCTCCAGGCGGCCCACACCAAAAATTTTAATTAAAAATCTTAATTTAATATGTTTAATTTAAATGATTAATGCGTTTAAATTTAAAAATTTAAATTAAATACGTAAATTATATGCTATATAGATATAGGGTCATTATTATATACAATTTAAATCCTATGTATTTAATGTTTTTTTTAAATTTAATATGTTTTATAGGATATGGATATATACGGAGTATGGTCATTATTATATACAATTTAATCCTATTTATTTAATGTGTTTTTTTAAAATTTAATATGTTTTATAGGATATGGATATATATACGGAGTATGGTCATTATTATATACAATTTAATCTTATGTGCTTAATGTGTTTAAATCAATGTAAAAAATCGCGATTTTATTGCGATTTTTTGAAAAAATCGCGATTTTTTCGGGCTGCCGATTTTATCGGCGATTTTTTCAACGATTTTTTGAAAAAATCGTTATCGCGATAAAATCGCGATTTTTACGAAAAAATCGCGATTATTATGGTAAAAATCGTGGGCCCATAAAACAGAAACCCTATAAGCTCAAAAATCGATTTTTTTTTTGTCATTTTTGCAGCCCTCTCATTTTCCTAACACACCTTGTTGGCAGTTCATGGTAATGTTAAATTCTTAAAGTAAAAGTGATATTTCCTTTATTTTTCATTTTCATCCTTTTACTTAAATTTTTAACATTACCATGAAATGACTCGGGATGTTTAAAAGTGGTTTCGACCTCATTGGATTTCATATGGAGAAACTAGAATTTTAGATTTCACTCAAAATTCAGCAGACTTAATGGTTTTCAAGGTTTCATGGTTTGGGGATTTGCATTATTTCCATTTGATTCTATTATGTGTAAGGGTATGAGATTGGCATTTGATCAAGAGTATGAAGTCCTTTAAGAACCTTGATGTTGGTGGCATTGATTGTTGAACTTTGTTGATGTTGGTGGTATTGATTGTTGAACTCCCCTACGGTGGCCTTAACAAGAATGTACCCTTCACTCAAAGGAAAACAACTGGTTAGGCATGTTAATCTTTTTCTACCGCATTTTAAGGTTGAGCAATCCAAGTCTGAAGACTTTGAGCTAGATGATGTTTATGTATCTCTTGTTGATGATCCCATTTCTAGTAGCGATGAATCGATGATGAGTTTCATGAGGAGGAGGAGAAAGAGCAACAATAGGAGGAGGATGAGCAACAATAGGAGGAGGAGGTGACACCACCTACCCCTGCTATCGGTAGAGGACGTGGTCTACCTCCTTTAGCTCCTAGTGCTTCAGGATCTGGAGCACAACAGAGTCCATTGCCAGCCCCGCCAACTTCTTCGTCTAGAGGGAAAGTTGTTACATTTTCTCGCAAGAGGGGCAGAGGAAATCAGTAGTATAAGTTATTTGGTGCATTCCTTTGTATATAACATTATGACTCATGATATGAGATACATTATTATATTTTTTGTTGATATTTTGAGGTTGAGTTGAGACTCGGGACTTAGTATTTAGGACATGATTCATTATTATGTGTGATGTAGCACTATACATGATATTACACATCTTATATATTAGTTTTTTTTCATATTTATGTGTCAATGCATTTATTTTATGTTGTGGGTGCTTTAGATATTAAAAAAATTGAAAAAAAATGAATATTTTTGTATGTGCCGATTTTTTCCCGATTTTTATCGATTTTCTTGATTTTTTCCGATTTTTTCCCTCAAGCAGTTTTATCTAAAATTGTGATTTTATTTTTTGAACTGATTAATTAAATATATTTTAATTAATTGTTATCATTATGGATACTGGATATCTCTTTGATTATGGTCATTATTATATAAAATTTAATCCTATTTAATGTGTTTAAAGTGTTTAAAGTGAATTTAATGTGTTTTAATTAAATTCGTAATTTATATGGTTGGGTTATATATGGTTAATAGTGGATACGATTAACTATATAACATATCGTCAGACAAAGAACGAATGAGAGCCTCGTATGTTGTGATCATATGTGCAATGTGATACATTAATACTATAGTTAAGTTATGAAAACGGTTTAAAAATACTTAACTAGATGATTCACATCGAATTGGGATTAAATAGCTTTTGCATAGGGAAAAGCTATGAGTTGAGCTTTTCTGTATAAAGGTAAAAGTTATATGCTTACACGATTGAAAATGTAGAAGAAAGTATCTTGTTTATATACATAGTAATTAACCTTGCAATTCACTCTAGAGTTAGTATGCATAATTTACCCTGCATAGGACAAGGAGGTCGCGTTGCCACCCTCCTTGACCTCGGTACCAGTAAGACCTGCCTGTAGGTAAAATAGTAAAAGAACTATACCCGTATGCTAGCTCAAATCTTACGAAAATTATAATTTGTCAGTCTGAAAATTTATCCACTCATGAATTTATTATTATGATTTTCAGGAAAAAATTTACCATGTTGAATACGTACCAAAGGCTACGTACCAAAGGCGGCAGCGCCAGCGAAATGCAGCGCCACCACCTCCACCTTCACCATCACCTTCACCACCATCAAGATCACCGTCAACACCTGCTGCTCCGCCTGATCTCGCTACTGTGATGAGCTCATTAGAAGCCATTATGGAAACCTTGAAAGGGTCGCAGTCGACCAGGAACAAGGGGGAGCAACGCCAGTCAGAGGAAAGACATTCAGAAAGGCCGAAGGATTTTGATGACAAACCTCACAGAGAAGATATCTCACGGGAACTGCAAAAGATTAAACTCCCGGAATTCTCTGGAGGACGAGGTGGAGAGCATGTCGAAGCATGGTTGGAAGGGATGATCAGATGCTTTGTATTAAGAGAATATTCTTCAACTTCTAAAACAAAGATTGCGGTTTTCCAACTTAGGGGGAATGCTCTGATTTGGTGGGGGAATATGGAAAAATAGCTGCATCTCACTTCAGATACCGTTCCTTGGGAATTGTTTGTGGACCGATTCCGTGCGAAATACTTGCCACCTTTCTTTCAAGAGCAGCAAGCTGGAGCCTTCCATACTCTAACCCAAGGGGGTAAAACCGTGGAAGAATACGAGACAAAGTTCATGGAACTTGTAAAATACGTTCCTTATCTAGACACGGATGAACGCCAGGCCGAGTGTTTCATATTTGGGTTAAATCCTCGGATCAGAGCCATGGTAAGAATGTGGAAGCCATCAACGGTGGCGGAGGCAGTGGAATGTGCTCGTTATGCAGAAGAACATCTGAGGATAAAAAGGGATTTCAGGCCAGCTGAATCAATCTTGCAGGCATTTACAGGAAATACTCCCCGAAATTTCTTCCGAGGAAATAACTCGAGACCACCTCCTTATGGTAACAGGTTTACCCCAAGAGGAGCGGGGGCAGGAGCGACCAGGACCATAAACGCAATAGCTTCCGGGTCTTCAAACATCAGTGCGTGGAGGTTTCGAGGAACTGGTAATCGAGGAAGGAATGGGAGAGGAAGCAGCACCAGGGGACAGAGTTCTTGGTCGGGGATTTCTCAGTCAAACGAAAAAGGACCAACCCGAGTGGACTGTTGGGGATGTGGAGGACCCCATCTTCGACGGGATTGTCCGGAGAACTCGCGGCAAACAGGAAAAGAACCAGAGAACTCGCGGTGAACAGGAAAAGAACCGTCATCAGATGCTCAAAGCAATCACAGAATCCATGCTGTCGTCAACAACAACCAAGCAGCGCATCAATCCACGGTAGTGGAATCTTCAGGTACAATCAATGGGATAAAACTCAAAATCTTGTTTGACACTGGAGCTACTGATAGTTTTATTTCATCTTATGCATTGAACAAATGTGGGTTGGCAGCCTGCAAACAAGACGATTTTGGACAGGTAGAAATGGCTTCAGGAGACCTTCAATCGGTAGAATTAGGTGTGGAAGAATGCAAAGTTGATCTAGGAGTTTGTTTGACCAAAATAAAAGTTTATGTCACAGCCCTAGGTACTTACGACTTGGTGATAGGAATGGATTGGTTAGAGTCTCATCGAGCATGGGTAGATTGTTCCGGGAAAACAATACTTTGCGTAAATGATGTGGGTGAGACAATCCAAATTCAAGGTATTAAGAGAAAGGTATCCTTGCGTTTCATCTCAGCCATGCAAATGAAGCGGTGCTTGAGGAAGGGTTGTCAAGTGTATGCCGTTCAAATGATAAGCAAAGAAAAAGGGCCTTCCTTAGATCAGTACCCGATTCTATCAGAATTTCCAGATGTTTTTCCAAAGGAACTACTTGGACTACCTCCTCGGAGAGAGCTAGACCTCACCATTGAATTGAAACCTGGTACGGAACTTATATCCAAAACTCCTTACCGGATGACTGCCCCGGAACTTCAAGAGTTGCAAATACAGCTAAAAGAACTGTTGGATGTAGGGCACATTCGACTCAGTGTTTCACCTTGGGGTGCTCCTGTAATCTTTGTCAAAAAGAAAGATGGTTCATTACGACTGTGTGTGGACTATAGAGATTTAAACCGGGCCACGATAAAGAATAGGTATCCAATGCCTCGCATTGACGACCTTTTTGATCAAATGAAAGGAGCTACAGTATTTTCAAAGATCGATCTGCGATCAGGTTATCATCAACTCAGGATTAGCGAGAGCGACGTTTCTAAGACTGCATTCCGAACTCGTTTTGGGCATTATGAATTCATTGTGGTGCCATTTGGGTTGACCAATGCACCTGCAGTCTTCATGAACCTTATGAATAACGTTCTCCGCAAATATCTCGACAAATTTGTACAAGTTTTCCTGGACGAAATTCTCATTACTCTAAGAATGAGAAGGAGCATGAAAAGCATCTTCGGATAGTGTTATCTTGTCTCAGAGAGCACAAGTTATATGGAAAATTATCCAAATGCGCTTTCCTTCAGAAGGAAATCCATTACTTAGGTCATATCATATCAGGTGAAGGAATCTCCGTAGATCCTGAAAAGGTAAATACAATCAGGGAATGGCCGATACCTAAAAATGCACATGAAGTGCGTAGTTTTATGGGTTTAGCAGGTTACTATCGAAGATTTGTGGAGGGATTTTCCAAAGTTGCAAAGCCAATCACAAACCTCCAGCGCAAAGGGGTTAAATATGAGTGGACTGAGGAGTGTGATAAAGCTTTTTCTGAACTCAAACGATTATTGACTAGTGCACCGATTTTGCGAGTACCAGATATGGATAAAGACTTTACTGTATGTATCGATGCATCTAAGCAAGGGTTAGGCGCTGTATTAATGCAGGAAGGAGGGGTCATAGCATACGCTTCAAGAAAATTAAAAACCCATGAAGAACTTTATGCTACGCATGATTTGGAGCTAGCCGCGGTGGTCTTAGCTTTAAAGATGTGGAGACATTACTTGGTGGGGAGAAACTGTGCTTAAAAGTGACCACCAAAGTTTGCAGTACTTATTCACCCAAAGAGACTTGAATGCAAGACAAAAACGATGGAGTGAACTCCTAAGCGAATATGATTTTGCAATTTCATATATAAAAGGGAAGGAGAATGTGGTAGCAGATGCCTTAAGTAGAAGACCTCGAATATTCTCCCTCGTACCTATCAAGGTGAACTTGAGAAATCAAGTGCTTGAACATCTTGTAAGAGACAGTTGGTACTTAAAAGTAAGGTCAGGACTCGAAAACAACCATTCGAAGGAACCTAAGTTTGAAGGGTATGATTTGGAGGAAGACAGAATTCTACGATTTCACGGAAGGATGTATATACCAGACAGTGGAGATTTCCGAAACACCGTCTTGAAAGAAGCACACCGAGCAGTATACTGTGCACATCCTGGGGTAAAGAAGATGTATGCTGACACTAAGAGACTTTTCTTCTGGTTAGGCATGAAAAACGACATTGTCAAATTTTTGGCTAGGTGCCTTGAATGTCAGCAAGTAAAAGCTGATCATCGTCACCCAGCAGGTCTCTTACAACCTCATGACATCCTTATGACCAAATGGGAGATAATTTCTATGGATTTTATCGTTGGGCTGCCTCTTACGCAACAAAAGTATAATGCCATTTTGGTTGTAGTGGATAGATTAACAAAAAGTGCCCATTTCATCCCCGTAAGAGATACTTATGAAGTAGTTGATGTAGCTCGGGTATTCATAAACGAAATCATCAGATTTCATGGAGTACCTAAGAAAATCATATCTGACAGAGATCCTCGATTCACATCAAGGTTCTGGAATTGTATGCAGTCGGCTTTGGGAACTCAGTTAAATTTGAGTACTGCCTATCATCCTGAGACCGATGGACAGACAGAAAGGGTAAATCAAGTACTCGAGGATATGCTAAGGATGTATGTTATGGACCAACAGCCACGATGGGAAAAGTACTTACCCTTGGTAGAATTTGCTTACAACAACAGCTATCACAGTTCAATCGGGATGCCGCCATTTGAAGCTTTATACGGAAGACCTTGCAGAACGCCGTTGAGTTGGGACAGGTTAGAAGATCGAATAATCGTCGGACCGGACTTGATCCAAGAGATGGAGGATCAGGTAAAACTAATTAGACAACGGTTAAAAGAGGCTCAGGATAGACAGAAAAGTTATGCGGACACTCACAGGACAGATAGAAGTTATGTGGCAGGAGATCAGGTTTTCATCCGAATTAGACCAAATAAGAGCACCATTCAGTTTGGGAGGGGGACAAAATTATCCCCCTAGTTTATTGGACCGTTTGAAGTCCTGGAAAAAGTTGGACCAGTCGCTTATTGTCTTGCACTGCCACCCCACCTGCACAAAATTCATAATGTATTTCATGTATCTGCCTTACGACATTATATTGCTGATAAATCTCATGACCTTCAATGGAAGGAACTGCAGGTATCGGACGAGGGAACCCTAACGGTCGAACCATTACGTATTCTGGAACGTAGGGTTTGACAGCTCAGAAACCGCCGGATAGACCAAGTGAAAGTCCAGTGGGACAAGTATAGCCCTGGGTCAGCGACTTGGGAGGATGCTGAGACTTTCTGCCAGAATTACCCCTGCTTATGCTAAATTTTGAGAACTGAAAACTTTTATGTATATGACTGCGCTATTTTGATACTTGACATTTTGAAACATTATGGAAAGAGGAGTTTTTACTTTACTGGTACATGGATACCCATAAATCTAGAATGCTACTTCACTCTACTGATACAGAATATATGCTGTTTGTTTAAAATTTATTGGTGCATGGACACCAATATGCAATATGTCATTTAAATTAACATTGCAAGAATGTGAAATCATAGATTAGACATTATAGATGAAAATATCTATCAATTTATTTCATTGCATTTCAAATATGATTCAAGGAAAGGAAATAAAAGAGTAACTACATTTTGAATATGAAAACATATGGATACCTATGTGAACAAATTTTCTTTTTATATATAAGTTCTAGGATTGATATCATACATATGAAAGTATTTTGAATACGTAGAGGTTGTTATATGGGTAACAATTGGTTATGAACAATATAGATGCATATGCTGTAATATGTGTATGAGTGTTTACATTGCAGATTATGTACCAGTGAGTATCATGAAGAAAAAAGATTACCGAAGCAATCTACGTGATGATAGATTTCCAAGAACAACTGAGACTTCCCGAGATCCCACGATAGGGTGTTGACCCGGGTCCTATTGGGAGGAGTGGAGGTGTTGCTCACTGTTTATCCTCTAATACCTGCAGTCATGGGAGGACTGTGCGAGTCACGCTCCCCTAGACGTGTGATGATGACTACCGGATGCCTACAAGCATGTCAGGTCGACGTAATCGACACTAATATCATTAAGGTCTATGAATGGATCAGTAAAACTGATGCCATGGCATATCCCTGTAGAGGACGGATAGGATGGGAGTGGAAGAGATTATGAAGGATAGGATGATTTTAGAATAGTTTGGAGATTTGGTGAAGATGGGAAGTAACAATTAAATTACCAATACATACTTATTTAAACGAAAATTCAATCTTAAAATACAAGCCTTCTACAATCACCCTAATCTCTAAAAACACAATAGTGATATGAGTATATAAAACCATAAACTTCGGGACGAAGTTTTCTGAAAGGAGGAAGTATGTAATGACCCATTCCCAGGTTACACCCAAAACGATATTAGCATGTGAACGATATAGGCATTTGATAGCTACACCTGCCTATACCGCCCACATCGCACTAGTACACCTACCTACTAAGATCAAGATTACATAGATTGGGAACTTAATATTAAGATTTCAGATTTATATTAAGTTCAACTAAGTATAAAATTTATGAAAATAGGTAATAAAAGAAATGAAATAATAAAGTTAAAACCTTAAGTTAAAAATGAGTATGCAATATTAAAGATTAATATTAAAAGAACTTAAATAAAGTCCCAAGCTCTATAAATAAAATAACTATATAATCCCACCTTCATAAATGTTTATTTGTACTCACCTTAATGTGGATCACCCACCATAAAAACATTTAATATAAACATAAGGTTGGATAAGGCCTCGGGAGGTAGAGGCGGTGGAGGAAGATTGTTTAAATTATATTCCTATCCGAATTTAATGAAAAGTATACCACCATAAATACAGAAAATATCACCATTAATAAGGGGAAGACCTCGGGGAAGTATGAGGCGGTGGAGGGAGCTTATTTAAGGGAGGTGATATGGAGAAGAGGGGGGAGGTTTTTGAAGGAAAAGAAACGAATTCTGCTTAAAGTGAGAAGGAAATGTCAGATTGAATTGTTTGGGAAGGAGTCTCTAGGTTCTTGGAAATCTGGGCACGGGGGCAGAGGAGACATCCCCTGGGTCTGGGATTGTTTCCGGATTTGGCTGGGAGGATTTGATTGTCCCGGTAATCTGTTCTGTTCACGACATCACCAGGTGCTTAACTAATCTTCAGCCGCTTCAGGATTTGTAAATTTGTGCTGATTTTCAGGTATTCTTCTACGTATAGATTACTTATGCAAGCTGAAATTTCAATTTTTACTGTTACAATGTTTTATTAAATCTGTTTTACTTAAACTTAAGTTCAGATAGGTACAATCTTAGAAATCAGGGAACAGAGTCATTACAAACATTCTATGTGATAATCAGAGTTGCATCAAGCTCTCTGAAAATCCTGTGTTCCATGATCGGTTGAAGCACATTGAGATCAAGTGTCTTTTCATTAGAGACTGTGTCCAGCGGGGAGTTGTACAATTACAGTACACTCCGACAGGAGAACAGGTACTTCAGACAGAAGATGGGGATGATCAAGAATCCATTTCAATAGCAGAAATGGACTGATCCAAAATTGAGAGGGAGCTGCAGTACATATGAGGCAGTGGCAGTGTCAGTGTCATGGGTAGCAGTACAGAAGGCAACAACATAGCAGATGAGGGGCAACAGCAACCAGGCATCAGCAGCGCAGAGAATGCTTCATGGTCAGAGCAGTATGTAACATGCATATTGTTAGAACATTTTCCTCGCCAAGAGGGAGTGTTAATTTTTGTAGCATTGGAAAGTGATCTAAGTCTCAAATTTGGTGAGGAGGCTTAGACACTAGTATTCCAAAGAACCCAGAAACCGTTTGTGAAAATTCCACTTGGTTCATGTTTTATTAAAATAATTAATTATTTTAATGGAGACCCTAAGTCTAAACTTAGGTCCATTAAATAATTAATTGGTATTAATAAAACAGAGTGCGAATCTTCTAGAGAACAAAGGTCAAGTCAAGTTTTTAATCTTAGCCATTGATTAGACTTCTAATCTAGGTCGTTGATTCATCAAAGAAAAGATTATAAAAAAAGAATTGAGGGTCATTTGGAAAGTAAGCCAGGCAAGCGTTCAGTGACTCGAGGGAAAGTCAATTATGAAGGAATACAATTCGATTTCAGAGGGAGATTTGCAAAGGCGGAGGAAGCAGAGGGCATCACCAGTGTCAGGGCACAAGGGAAGGAGAAAGGAGGGAAACAGAGAGGCAGCACTCCAGAGCAGCGTAGAGGCATCACGCAGTAGTGACACAGGGTTATGCTATCTCTGCGCAGAGAGCTATGCAAGAGGTATGCAGAGTGACGCAGGGAGGGCTTGGGAACCTGTCAAGTGTTAGAAATTCTTCGAAGGACTGAAGGAGTACTATCGCAGGTGTATCTTGAGAAAATTTCTCAGTTGTTTCTGCTATACTTTCCTTGTAAAGATTTCACTGCTGAAGATTAATATATAAACCCTCATTTGCTGCACTGGTTTTCCCACATTGGGTTTTTTCGAGCATAATTGTCCAAAAATAACTGTCTATGTGATTGATTCTTATGCTTGTATTCTTTACTGTTTTGTTCTTTGCATTTACTTGGGTGATTACCGTAGTAGTGTTTATTTCAAAATTTATTGGAGGAATTCTGTAAATAACTTATTGGAAGAATAAGTAGGAGAAATAAATATATCACTGCAGTAGTATTTCAGGATTGAAATTTTCACATGGTATCAGAGCTTGAGATGAGTAAGAGGAGTGGAGAACCTGCAAACGAACTAAGACCAGATGTTGTTGCTGCAGCAACTTGGAAGGGTTCACGCCCTTCTCCATAGAGAAGAGAAAGCATGAAAGAACAGATGGATCATGACATTTATTTATTGG
The DNA here is from genome assembly GCA_034641835.2 of Pinus albicaulis. NCBI lineage: Eukaryota > Viridiplantae > Streptophyta > Pinopsida > Pinales > Pinaceae > Pinus > Pinus albicaulis. The sequence continues at coordinate 491,957,868 of CM076571.1, read as the reverse complement.
CATCCAGACTGCAAGAAGAATTTTCTTGTGTGTCAAACTCTGCTTCTCCAAAGATTTGGTATATTGACAGTGAAGCTTCTGCACACATGACGGGGGTACGAGAATGTTTCTACAGCTACTGAGAAGAGTAGATGAACTTTCAAATCACCATGGGCAATAAGGAAAAATGCACCCCTGTTGGAAGAGGAACCATAATATTTCAAACCAAACCTAGTAATAAGCTTCGTGCCACTAATGTACTGCATGTGCCTGGTTTGGGGATGAACTTACTCTCTGTGTCTCAGCTTCAAAACAAAGGTTATAATGTTTACTTCATCGGCAAAAGAGTATACATCAAACACCCGAGTTGGAAGAAGAAGTGTTAATTTTGGACAACTAGGTCCAAACTCCATGTTGTGATGCTCAGATGAAGATACCAATATTTTTATTGGGTTCCTCTTTCGGAGAGGTGCAAGATCGATCTAAAGATCATCTTGATCCGATGAGTAGAACATTTATTTTGAATTTATTTTAATTTATTCAAAATATGTGCAGGTTGGCTTTAAGGTTTTGTACCCTAGCAGATGTGTCACACACCCTCACTGATGGATATAAATAAGGTCAACGTTGGAGGACATTTCACTCATCTCATCCTCACACATCTCTCTCTCCTCATCTGATTGGTTTGATCACTTGGAGTCTCTTCTCTCTCCACACGTGGGAAATCTGGCAGCAACAATTATGTTTTTCGATCTAGGGTTTTTTCAGCAAAGTTTGACTAGCGTTGACTTTGGTCAACGCAAACTCAAATAGACTTGAAACTCTCCCTAAACTTTGATTTCCCTAATCCACATTTTCTGGCACTAATTTCGAGGCAAGATGTTGACTTTGACTTTTCAACGTTGATTGACAATGTTGACTTTTGAGTTGATCGTTTGGTTATCCTGAGGGTTTTGTGACATTGCTGGTTAGCTGACCATACTGAGACTTTGCTAGTTGAAGCATCCTGTTGACCGACGTAACGCACCAACACAAATATATATTTATGGCTTATCTTCTGTCGATCTACTGGTATGTTCTATCAGCGTTTTACTTTATTGTTTATGTGATTGCTGTCTGGAATTGAAGAGAAAGTAAATTTGCATCAAGCATAGAACATCTACATAAATTTACATGGTATCGGAGCTGAGGTGAAGACAAAGCCCTAATTTGTAGCAATCACCGAAGAAGAGGATGGGTTCCTCAACTTACAATGGCTTCAAGGCTGATGACAAATTGACTGGGAAGGATGACTTCCATGCTTGAAAGATGACATTGGATCTTATGTTGGAAGACCAAGATGTCATGGACTATGTGCAGGGTAAAATCCAAGAGCCTCCATCCACTGCAACAGCCGCCGCCAAAACAAAGTATAAGAAGGGAGAGATCAAAGCAAAGTTGATGATCAGGGACTCAATGCACAAGAGTCTGGTTGCCTACATCTCTGAGCTCGGCACATCCAAAGAGATGTATGATAAGTTGGTCCACATGTTCAAGGCCAACAATGCGAATCAATTCCTATTCTTCAAGAATCAATTAAAGAAACTAAAGAAAGGCAGGAATGAGTCTATTCAATCATATTTTCTGAAGCTGACCGAGATCAAGAACGATCTGCTGGCTATTGGGGAGACAATAGCTAATCGAGAGATGGTACTCACCGCACTTGGAGGGCTCCCATCTGAATGGCATGTGTTCAACACTACCATTCTCAATAATAATGTGATACCTGACTTTGACGAAGTACTATCGAGATGCGTTCAAGAAGAGACAAGAATGAAGGAGTATGAAAATGAAGGAAACGCTGCCTACGCTGCTCATTCTAGAAAGAAGAACTTTGGTGGTCCAAAGAACAAAGGAAGAGCAGGGGCCCAAGGAAAGAAGGGCAAGTGTTACACTTGTCATAGGCCAGGTCACTATGCTAGAGAATGCCCTTTCAAGAAGGATTCTCTCGATGGTGATGACAACAACAACAACTGGAGGAATGGCAATCAAAGGAACAACAGGTTCAAGGGAAAGAGGAAGGCTCCCTCCGGTGGAAATGGTCCCCTTTCAAAAGGTCGAGAAACTCCAGGTATGAGGAATCAAATGTTGTTGATAAAAGAAATGAATTCATTCTTGTATTTGCCCTCTCTGCTGCATCTCCACCCGACACTATGGATGCCTGGTTGATAGATAGTGGTGCCTCAAGGCACATCATTGGGTTCAAAGAAGCACTCTCTGACATGGTTGAGAAGGATACTAATCTGGAAATTATCCTTGGAGATAATGCCACATATCCCGTGAAAGGGATAGGGACCGCGACCCTCCACTTGTCTCAAGGTCAAGTCCTCCGCTTGCAGGATGTATTATATGTACCTAATTTGAAGAAAAACCTTGTGTTTATATCAGCCATGGAAGACAAAGGTTTCAATGTGGCATTCATTGATGAAAAGTGCGCATGTGGAAGAAGAGCTTTAAGGAAGCTATCACGATTGGGTGTTGATACACTCTACCAGGTTGGAGGAAGTCCACTGGGAGTGATGACATGTGATACTATCCGACAGACTGAATTATGGCACCGGAGGTTTGGACACCTTCACTACAAAGCCCTTCCTGAAGCAAGGAAGGTGGTGACGAGGATGCCCGAGTTCTCAAATAATCATGAAGGTGTATGTCAGGGTTGTGCCGAAGGAAAGCATACAAGGGGACCTTTCCCCTCAAGTGTCACAAAGACATCTGACGTCTTACAATTAGTACATTCTGATCTGTCTAGTATGCTGCCCGTGACATCCTTGGGAGGATGTTTTTATTATATGACGTTCATAGATGACTTCTCTCGCAAAACCTGGATATACTTCTTGAAGAAGAAGGATGAGGCTTTCATGTGGTTTCGTACCTTCAAAGCCTTGGTGGAAAATTTGACAGGGAAGAAGATCAAGATTTTGAGGATCGATAATGGCACTGAATATGAGATGAACGAGTTCAAGAACTTTTGTAGAGAAGTTGGCATCAAGAGGGAGACCACAACTGTCTATACTCCTGAGCAGAATGGCGTTGCTGAATGAAAAAACAGGACCATTGTGGAAGCTACCCGTGCCATGCTATGTGACCAGGGTCTATCGAAGTTTCTGTGGGGAGAAGCTGTGAACACTGTTGTGTACATACAAAACCGATGCCCACATTCCGCCTTGGACTCCAAAACTCCCGAAGAGGTTTTCACTGGTAAGAAACCTGATGTCTCACATTTTAGAGTTTTTGGATGTTTTGTTTATTTTCATTTGCCAAAAGAGAAGAGGAGCAAGTTGGATGCTTCTGGGAAGAAGGGAATGTTTGTGGGCTACAATGAAACTTCGAAGGCCTATAGAGTCTATGTGCCTGGTCAAAGGGAAGTGGAGATATGCCACGATGTCACTTTTGACGAAGATGCTTCCTTGAGGAAAGTAGTCAATCTTCCAAGATTTGAGGAAGATCATGAAGCAAGGCCTGGAAATCAAGAATAACCGAAGGATGAGACGATGCCCGATGCTGAAGGACCGATGGACCCGATTGATCCACTTCCTTCACTGGGGAAGAAACCATCATGGCTCAGGGACACTCTCGAGGATGCCAAGGGACATATGGCTCCAAGGAGGACATACCGTGAAAGCAAGGAGCCGAGTAGATATCAAAGGTATCTAGTAGCCATGAGTACTATTGTACAATCTGAGCTTGGATCTTTTGAGGAAGCCGTAAAACATCAAGTCTGGAAGGATGCTATGCACGAAGAGTATGAGTCAATAATGAAGAATGATGTCTGGGATGTGGTTCCAAGACCGGAGGACAAAGCAGTTGTCACCTCGAAATAGCTCTACAAGATCAAGCATGGATCTGATGGAAGTGCTGAAAAAAATTCAAGGCAAGATTTGTTGCCCGTGGCTTCTCTCAAAAGGAAGGCAGAGACTATGATGACATATTTGCACCTGTGGCTCGATATACCACCATTCGATCTATCATAGCCCCTGCTGCTACGCAAGGATGGAGTCTTCATCAGTGGATGTGAAGATCTCATTTCTGCATGGTGCGATAAAGGAAGAGGTGTATGTGGAGCAACCTCTGGGGTTCGAAGTCCAGGATCGGGACACCCATGTCTGCAGGTTGAAGAAAGCCCTCTATGGGCTGAAGCAAGCACCCCAAGCTTGGTACGAGAGGATAGATAGCTACCTGATGAAGCTAGGCTTCACTCGTAGTAATGTTGATTCAAACCTTTACTTCAAGGTTGATAGAGAGAAGCCTCTCATTCTGGTGTTGTATGTGGATGACCTCTTCTTGACAGGTGCTGACCCTCTCATTCATCAATGCAAGAGGGAGCTCGCTGCTGAGTTCGAGATGAAGGACCTAGGACTGATGCACTACTTCCTAGGCTTGGCGGTCTGGCAGACTTGGCGAGATTCTCCTTTCTAAAGGGAAATACATTGTGAAGCTTCTGGAAAGATTCAGCATGGTGCACTGCAAGTTTGTGTCGATACCGATGGAGCTCAACTTTAAGAAGTTGAGTGGCAGCGCTGCTGGGCTCGTATTATCAAATCCTACTGATTATCGTCAACTCGTAGGGGCCCTGATGTTCTTAGTGAACACCCATCCAGATATATGTTTTGCAGTGAACACTTTGAGTCAACAGATGGTTGAGCCTCATCACAGTCACTGGGTTGGTTGCCAAGAATCTTTTGAGATATCTTCGGGGCACGATAAACCATGGGCTGAGATACACTGCCGGGAGCGTGACACTCCTTGGATATACTGATGCTGATTTGGTTGGCAGTGTGGTGGATTGTAAGAGCACATCGGGATGCTGCTTCACACTTGGTTCTGCTTCGATATCATGGATGAGCAGGGAGTAGAAGTCGGTGGCTTTGAGCACTACGGAGGCCAAATACATTGCAGCAAGTATGGTCTGTTGTGAAGCAATTTGGTTGCGAAAGCTCTTCAGTGAGTTGTTCGGGCATGTGGTAGATACCATCGTGATACTCTGTGATAACCATAGTGGGATTTGCTTGTTCGAGAATCCCGTGTTCCACGATCGATTCAAGCATATTGATATCAGGTACCACTTTATCCGGGATATGGTACAACGAGGTGCCGTAAGGCTCGATCATATAGGAACTGATGAGCAGGTCGAGGATATTCTCACAAAGCCCCTGGGGAAGGTCAAGTTCCTAACCTTCCGTGAGAGTCTTGGTATTAGGGTCCTGTTGGACGATGAGCTCTGGGAGCTCTTGGGGGCTTTGGGGGTAGCTTCTCGGAGCTATAAGCAACCACAGGGCTAGGCTTGCCAAACTTTGTTGGTGTGCTTTTGCCCCACCGTTGTGATGATTGAGTTGGTTCACCTCTCATTATCTGTGCCTCGTATGCATCCTACCCATTGAGTTCAGGGCTCATGGGAAGTACCTCTCATTTGGCCAGTGAGGTGGGAAAAGCTAGAGACTAGTAGCAAATATTGATGGATGCATCAAAGATTGCCATACTCTCTATCTAGGATGGCACGGTCTAGACTCCAACCACTTGATTTGGGATCAAGTCTAGTGAGGTTTCGAGCCTCCTACTGACTTCGGGTTAGATAAACCAACTTTCGGTTGGTATGAGACTCTTTGTGAGTCGTATAGAGGTTTTGGACCTCTGGGCTGAATCTGTCAGCCGGGAATGATGTCTTTGTGACTGACCCACTTCTGTTCTGAAATAAAGAAGCCAACAAAGCAAGTTACGACAGGATGACGCACGATGTTTGGATTGCACAGGTGGATGGAGTTCTCCCTAGTTGAGAGGGAGTGTTAATTTTGGACAACTAGGTCCAAAATCCATGTTGTGATGCTTAGATGAAGATACCAATATTTTTATTGGGTTCCTCTTTCGGAGAGGTGCAAGATCAATCTAAAGATCTGTTATGTATAATTTATTAATTATTATTAAATGTAGTTGTCTTAGTTGTCTTAGGTTTATTAAGCTAAAGGGTATGATCAAAGATCATGCCCCTTCACCAAGGAACACCATAAGGCTGTATTTAAAGCCTTGGTCATTCCCCATTGTAATCATCTTATCTTTTTATCAATAATAATATATACATTTCCAGTTAATCTGAGTTTTTACACTCCATTGGTATCATAGCAGTCGCTCTTTAGTATCTGTGTGATCAATTCCGCGTCTGTTTTCGGCCACCCTTCTTCATTTCGCTGTCCACTGCACTGCCACCATCAGTTGTCTATTGTGCTGACTGTGATCCATTGGTGCCCACCATTGACTCCCCGTTGTTCTCTCTGCCCACCGGCACCGCCTGCCACTGTATACCAGCCGCTAATTATCTAGAATACTTGAACGCCACGAAATGTTTACTATCGTAGAAAAGTTTCTGGTAGTCCATATAAATATTTTGTCGAGTAAGCCCCAGCTTCTTGTGTCTTTACGAGTATCAGTTTCAATGAGTTTCGAATTTAACATATATATACAACTGGTACGTAGGTGGAAGAATCCATCTGTATTCAAGGTCTGAATCGTGCACCATTGTGAAGGGATGCGCGCTGGTTAGTTGTTTTTGCACGATGCAGCCAGAAGTGACCGACTCCTGCCGCCATCCCCACTATTCTCCCCTTCCCACTTTAGCCTCCCTTGCCCACACACTATTCCGTCCACTACCCTTGTGCCACTGTCCTCTGTGCATCGTTCCGCCACCTTCTTCCACCTGCCAACCGTACCCTATCTCCGTCGTTCCACACATCACTATCCACATCCGCCATTGTTGCCATCCCTTCCGCAAATCCTTCCACCGCCATTCCGTTTGCTTTGAGCTGCTTCACTCTGCTACTGTGCCACTGGCCACGATGCCATCAACTGGAAAACGTGAACTTAAAAACAAAGAAGACGCCATTTTAGAGACTATGCGTCCTGAAAAAAAACTCGATGACATTTGTTCAATCCTAATTACAGAGAAATCGACAAACGAAGATACGGTCTCAATATGAAGTCAGCAAGACCAATTCTGTGACAACCAGTTTAATTTCTGAAACAACGAATTAAATCTCCGAGGAAAAGCATCTCGGTCAACGCAATCCCAAACTTTCACGTCCAAGTTTGGCCGGTCGTGGAGAGGTGTGACTTTTCTCGTTAAGCGATGTGGCATTTAATACATGGTGATAGGTTTTTATTAAGCGGATGAGTTTTTTTAAAATAAGTGTGACGTCTAAACGGGACAAGTAATTTTTTTAAAAATAATTATAATATATATACTATATAATTTACAACAAATAATTATATATATATATATATAATTTATATAATAAAATAATAATAATTATTATATATATATATATATAATTTATATAATAAAATAATAATAATAATTATGTATATATATATATATATAATAATTATTATTATTATCGTTATTATTTAAAAAAAGAAAGAAAAAAGAAGAAGAGGAAACTGGCAAATAAATATACACCACCTCAGACTCGTTCGATGACTTCATCAAATGTCGATGGCCGATTTCCAAAAAAAATTGCTGGATCTTGAGAGTAAGATCAATAATAATTCTGATGACTTCAACAAAAGATTGGTCGATCTCGAGGGTAAAGTTGTAGGACATTCCAACGACATCAAAAAGCTTCAAGATACGACAAATCGGATAGAAAGACAAATTTGGCTAAATCATAGCGAGGCCACAGAAAATCATAGCCAAGCAATGCAAAAGCTAACAAACATCTGTGACAAGATAAATCAGACGCAAGGACCAATATTCTCGAATATGGAACATAATCAACAGAACAATTCAGCAGATTCAGGGAATTCAGAAGATCATCATGAAAAAACCGACTCTCACAAAACATCATCCCCACACCATCAAGAAGATAGTAATGCAAATTTTCAAAATAAGCATATTTGGAATGCATTTGCTAATCAATACCCCCATCTCGTTCCACCGTTAGCGTACCAACGAAGAGCAAAAATCGAGCTACCCAAGTTCGACGGTAATGAAAAAAATAGCGTTGCATGGCTTAATAAAGCCGAAAAATATTTTGAGATTTACGACATTAACAGTGATGACAAAAAAATTAAGCACGCTTCCATGAAAATGGAAGGAGAAGCATATAATTGGTATATGTGGTGGAAAAAGACGATACTTGCTATTAGTTGGACGAAATTTAAGGATGCGTTCTTTAAAAGATTTCAAGGTATAAAGGAAGAAGAGTTTTTTTCAACATTCATAAAATTACGCCAAAAAGGAGATGTGGATGAGTACACTCGAGAATGGGAGACCTTAGCGACACGAGTACCTGGATTGTTAGAATCTCGTTTAATCCAGTCTTTCGTCTCAAGACTTAAAACCCATATACAAGTAGAGCTCGAGCTTCACGACATTACATCAGTAGAACTAGCAAGACAAAAAGCAAAAGCTGCTGAAAAGAAATTTGAAAGGTTATTTTGGTAAAAACTGGAAAGGTATATTCGAGACGAAGATTTCCTCAATTTGAAAATATAGATAACACAAAATATGTCCCACCCCATCTTCGTGAAGGAGAAAAATCTAACGTGGAAATACAAAGGATGAGAGAGGGCAAGTGCAAATGTTGCAGCGAGAAGTGGGACCCTAAGCATAGGTGTGCTAAAGGAAAATAGATAGAATCTATATAACTGTGAAGCAACTAATGACTCTAACAATGATGATTCAGATCTAGAAGGAATAGAAGACACCCTAGAGTTCTCTCCAAAAGTAGATGACGAAAGCTTTTTGCAAGTGTCATCATCAGCTATGACAGGTATATCATAACCACAAACACTAAAACTAAAAGGACATACTAAGAAGAACAATGTAATGGTTCTCCTCGACACCGGCAGCACCCACAATTTTTTAGAGTCAACCATGTTGAATCTCTAATTAAACTGAGAGGGGGGGGTGAATCAGTTTAATACATTCCTGATCTTTTAAACTTTTCAATAAACTTATTTACACCTTCATTTCAAACTCTATTTAATGTGAGAGTAATCTTGGAATGTAATCTGAAAGTATTAGTTTAATAGAGCAGTAGACTTAATTTGAGAGCAGCAGGTATTAAGCAAATGATACATATCAGATCAATACATAAATATCATGCACAGAGACACCAGATATAAGTGGAAACCCATAAAAGGAGAAAACCACATCTTATTATTGTTGTGATGCAAAGGCAAGCTCCAACTCCCTCTCACCACTGTTTTTCTGCAGGCACCAACCTACAGGAGGCTCCTACCTCAATTGTGCAAGCTACAACTTGCAAGGAAGCACCAACTCCCTTCAATTTTCTGCAGGCACCAACCTACAGGAGGCTCCAACCTCAGTCAGCTACAACTGACGACTATCAAGTTGCAACTTGATAGGGAAGCTCCAACTTCCTCAATTTATCAAACTGAAAGTTTGCTGATTTACCTCAGATATCAGCTCTGTTCTGTAGCTTCTCCTTCTGTTCTGCTTTTCTTAATCTTCTCTGTCTTACTCTTCTATATTCTGCCTTCTCTCGATTTACTCTCTCTTAAAAAAAAACTCTCTCTGCATATCAAGATGATATTATTTATAGATTTCCTCACATGACTGTTTGTATTCTGCTTGGAATTCGAAATGGAAAGTCATGTCTCTTTACCTTCTGCCTTCTCACTCCTTTTATCAGCTTACTCAGAAATTATAACTGTAGGTGTCAATTTTAACATTACAGTGGGAGTTTGTTTTCTCTCGGAGACTTGCCAATGCATCACAAACAATAAAAATTTAAATAAAACATTTATATTCAAATTTAAATGAGAACTCCAGCTCAACTCATTTAGTCTTTTGAATTGGTACGCATTTGTCTTTTCTTTGGCTGTCTTTGTCTTTTCTGTGACTGTGTTTTATCTTCTTTCAGATCTGTTTGCTCTTCTGTCCTCTGTTGTGGTGTAACTGCTGCATATGTGTAAATGTGCCTTTTATATCCGCTGACTGTAAATATGGAGGAATTCCAATCCCTTTTATGCCATTAATGTCTTGTTGATGTGGCAGGTTCCGCAGGCCGGAACATACATATATCACAAGCGTTAATAATCGCCCTCCCGTAAAGCTAAGGTCCGTGGGTCTAGAGACCACGCGGCTTATCACAACCGTGTTATATATATAACTCAATAACCATTATATATCATATGTGTTATGCCCCCGGATCATATTCAAACGTTATTCAACATATATAATATATACAATTTATTTGCAAATAACTCGACGTCCATAAGGATTGGCTGCCAATACGATTAGACCTGGAACTCAAGTTGTATATGAGTCGCAGTTTATATACCAATCGGGTCCGGATTTCCAATCGCAATCGCAACTCTTATATTCTCCGATGCGATTGACCATTGCCGATGCGATTAGAACCTGGAGCTGAAATCTTTGTTAATCATAATTTATAAGTCCATCGGGTCTGAACTCTTAATCGCAATCGCAAGTTCTTTAATATGTGTTGCGATGGTTTGTTTCTTTCCGATGCGATTGGAACTGGACTTCAAACACTTTGTTAAACATGGTTTATAGATCCATCGGGTCCGGTCTTCCAATCGCAACGTTTTACAAAAGACATGCGATTGGGAACTCGGATGCGATTAGCATCTATCAACTCCTGCTTATAACACGATCGGGTCCGCCATTTCAATCGCAATCGCAACTTTCTATTGCGATGTTCCGCTGCCCTTGCGATCTCCGATTGCGATTGGGGAGGGGTCCCACCTTATCAAACTTTGTTTTATGCGCTCCATAATATAAATGCCTTGGACCTTTGTTTATGTGATGCACTGCACATATATGTTTATATATATTTTTGCCGCTGGAGTGAAGTGATTCCCGGAATAAGTTTGTGTTATATTATATGTATAATGCCGGTTGGAGTGTGCGATTCCCGGAATATGGTTCTGTATTATATGCATTGTATTGCCGCTGGAGTTAAGCGATTCCCGGAATAAGTTTGTATTTGTTATATGTGCTCCGCCGGTTGGAGAGTGCGATTCCCGGAATATGGTTCTGTATTATATGTGTAACGCCCAGCTGGAGTCTGCGATTCCCGGAATAAGATTCGTGTTGTATAACGCCGGTTGGAGTGTGCGATTCCCGGAATATGGTTCTGTATTATATGCCGCTAGAGTGAAGCGATTCTCGGAATTTTGTAACTGCTCTCTGCCTCTGTCTCTGCCTCTGCTCCGCTGGTTGGAGAGTGCGATTCCCAGAATTTTGTAACTGCTCTCTGCCTCTGTCTCTGCTTCTGTCACTCTGCCTCTGTCTCTATCTTTCGATAACGGTTCTTCACTGTGCTTCTATGACTGTTACATTTTGACTTTCTTCTTGCTGCCTCTATTGCTTTCGCTGTGCCTCTTTTGCCTTCCTTTGCTACAGCACTGCCTCTTTTGCCTGAGTGCTGCCTCCTTTGCCATCAATGACAATATTTCCAACAGTCTCCCCCTTTGGCATTGATGGCAATCCACTTTCTCTATTTGCTTTCTCTTTCTCTTGTTGCTTGCTCTTCCTGTTTGCTATTTGTTCTTCCTCCCCCTTTGACATCAATGGCAAAGGATGACTCCTCATCCCTCCGTATGGGTTCTGTCATTGTATTTCCTTTCTCTGAGTTACGTTTAGGTCCTCTTCTGCCGAAATTGGACTATGTTGTGTTTCATTTGTAGTGCCTGTAATATGTGCTAGATTGCAGACAAAGATGATGCATTTTACGATTGAAAAGTTCTTGTTGCTTCTGAATGCTGATAATATTGATAATGCTGATCCTGTGGACTTGTTTTATGCTTATCTTGCTGGCTATTCTCCCCCTGGAATGATATCTTCGTTTTGTTCTCCCCCTGGAATGATATCTTCGTTTTGTTCTCCCCCTGAGACTGTACTTTCTCTTCATATTAGAGAATAGTATCTACAGATACTACCCCTAGTTTGTCTCTCAAGTATTCGAATGGTTCTCTGGCAAGTGGTTTGGTAAATATATCTGCGATCTGTTCTTTCGTTGATACATAGTCCAGTTTAACTATCTTCTGAGCCACTTGTTCTCGAAGAAAATGATACTTGATTGGTATATGTTTAGTTTTTGAATGAAGCACAGGATTTTTAGATATACTTATAGCACTTGTATTATCACATTTTATTGAGATAGGTTCATTAATGCTTACCTTCATGTCTTGAAGTGTCTGCTTCATCCACATGACTTGTGTGCAACATGCTGCTGCTGCTATATATTCTGCTTCAGCTGTAGACAGAGATATGGATGTTTGTTTCTTGCTTAGCCATGCCACCAGACTTTCTCCTAGATAGAATGCACCTCCACTTGTACTCTTCCTATCATCCACACAGCTGGCCCAATCTGCATCTGTGTATGCTGTTAAGGTGAAGCTTTTTCCTTTAGGATACCAAAGCCCATATTGTGCGGTTCCTTGTAGATATCTGAGTATTCTTTTTACTGCCAGAAGATGGTTTTGTTTAGGTGCTGCTTGATATCTTGCCACTAGTCCTACTGCTAGCATGATGTCTGGTCTTGAAGCTGTCAGATATAGCAAGCTTCCTATCATGGATCTGTAGAGTTTTTGATCTACATCTGCAGACCTATCATCAGCACACAACTTGCATCCCGTGATCATGGGGGTTGTCACTGGTTTGCAGTCCTCCATTTTGAATTTTTTCAGCATTTCTTTTAAGTATTTTTCTTGAGAAATGAATGTGCCAGTGTTCTTTTGCTGAATTTGCAGTCCTAAGTAGAAACTGAGTTCTCCAATCATAGACATTTCAAACTCTATTTTCATCTCATCAACAAACCCTTTTGATAGATCATCTTTGTTGCTTCCAAACATAATGTCATCAACATATACAACAACAATTAGAAGTTCATTTTCATGCGCTTTTATGTATAGATTGCTGTCTACTCCACCTCTCTTAAAACCATGTTTTTGCAAATATTTGTCCAGTCTTGAGTACCAAGCACGAGGAGCCTGTTTCAGTCCATATAGGGCCTTCTTCAGTCTGCACACATAGTCTTCTTTGTATGTCAATGAGAAGCCTTCTGGTTGTTCCATGTACACTTCTTCTTCTAGATCTCCATTAAGAAAAGCAGACTTTACATCCATTTGATATACCTTGAAGTCTTGATAGCATGCAAATGCCAGGAACATTCTGATATCTTCCATTCTGGCTACAGGTGCAAATGTTTCATCATAGTCAAGTCCTTCAATTTGTGAGTATCCTTTGCAGACCAGCCTGGCTTTATTCCTGATTACTTGTCCTTGCTCATTCATTTTGTTTTTGAATACCCATTTTGAACCAATGATATTTTTCTCAATAGGTCTAGGAACTAGTTCCCGGTATTGTTCTTCTCAATTTGGTCCAATTCTTCATTCATTGCTTTTACCCAATACTTGTCCTGGCTGGCTTCTTCAAATTTCTTTGGCTCTATTTGTGATAACATGGCTATGTATACTTCTTCTGTTTGTTCTGTTAGCTGCCTTCTTGTCTGGACTCCTGCTTTCTTGTCTCATATGATCTGATCTTCAGGATGATTCTTCTGAGTGTATCTTGAGGGGGTTTTTGAGCTCAGCTCTGCATCTTCTATTGTCTTGCTAGTTTCTTCATCATTTCGGTCTTCTTCTTCATGATTAACTGATGGACTGCAGCAATCTGTATTTCTTGTATTGTTTGGAAATTCTTCATCAAATCTCACATCAATACTTTCAACTATTTTCCGAAGAGTCTTGTTGTAGCATCTGTATCCTTTACTTTTGGAAGCATATCCTAGAAAAATCCCTTCATCTGCTCTTGCATCAAATTTCCCAAGGTTTTCATCATTATTCTTTATATAACACTTGCTACCAAAGACTCTGAAATGTTTTATTGAAGCTGGCTTTCCATGCCATAGTTCATATGGAGTTTTGTCACTGCTTGGCCTTAAGTGAGTTTTATTAAGGATATGTACTGCTGTGTGTATTGCTTCTGCCCAGAAGGTTTGAGCAATATTATTCTCTTGCATCATAGCTCTGGCTATTTGTTGTACAGACCTGTTTTGTCTCTCTGCTACTCCATTCTGCTGAGGTGTCCCTGCAATAGTAAATTTGTTTTATTCCATGTTCATTACATAGGTCTGCAAAGTCATAATCTGTGAATTCTCCTCCTCTGTCTGATCTGATACATTTCAGCTTGCATCCAGTTTGATTTTCTGCTAATGCTCTGAATATCTTAAATTTTTCCAATGCTTCTGATTTATTTTTGAGAAAGGCAACCCATGTCATTCTGGAGAAGTCATCTATTATTAGCATGAAATAGGATTCTCCACTTGGTGTTCTAGTTCTAGCAGGTCCACATAGGTCCATGTGCACAAGCTGGAGTGGTCTTCTTGTTGACAACTCCTCTTTAGATTTAAAGGATGTGCGAGTCTGTTTCCCTAATTGACAAGATTTGCATATAGTACTAGAAGGCCTTTTTATTTCTGGCATGTCTTTGACAGCTTTCTTCTTGCTCAATTTGATGATATGGTCAAAGCTGAGATGTCCCAATCTCCTATGCCACAACCATGACTCCTCAAGTTTGCTAAGATGGCAGGCTTCATCTTCCTCTTTCACTATGTATACATTGTTCTCTGTTCGAACACCTTGGAGCAGAGTCTTTCCTGTTGTGCTTGACCTGACTACACAATCTTGTGCTCTAAAAAGAACTTCACAGCCTTTGTCACACATCTGACTGACACTCAGTAAATTTGCTTTCAGTCCATCCACAAATAGCACCTCTTGGGCTTTTCCTCTGCCATTGTCTATGTTGACTGAGCCTTTTCCCTTGATCTTTCCTGATTTATCATTACCAAAAATAACATTGCCAGATTTCTTTTCATCAAGAGTTATAAACTTGCTTCTGTCTCCAATCATGTGTTTGGAGCAGCCACTGTCCAAGTACCACTGGATTTTCAGATCTTGAGCAGTTAGAGCCAGGTCACAGTTATTCACCTTCTTTATCCACTAGAGGCCCCCTTTTGAACATTTGATTATAGTTTTTGCAGAATTGTGAGCATGAACAAAATTGCTTTGACTCATAAACCTCCTTGAGGTATTGAACATCAGTCTTTGTCTATACTTTCTACATTCAATAATTTTATGGCGAAATTCCTTACAATAAAAACAATAACCATAAAAATTATTTGCATACCTGATGTAAGGTTGTTTTCTCCATTTGTTTGTTTGAGATAGCCTCTTCACTGTTTGCATCTTTTGCAGGTCTGAATTACTCTTCCTTGCATAAAAATATGCAGCAATGTGTCCTGGCTTGTGGCAGACATAGCAGGTGGCATTCTTCATAGGAGGGAAGAATTTCCTCTGATGACTTCCAAATTTGATATACTTAGGGGCATATGATTCTTTTTTTGCCATCTTAGTATTCATTATATTCTTTGTTACTAGAGGTTTCTTCTGCTCTCTGTCTCTCTTATTGCATATTTCTTCTTTTGTAGGAATTATTTGAGCTACTTCCTCATCCTTCTTTGCTTTTACAAAATTAATCTCTCTGTCAACCTTTTCTTTTCCTTTACTTGATTCTCCTTCGTAGCCTATTCCAGTCTTTATCATAGGGGATCTTTGAGCAACCAAAATTTCATTCAACTTAATAGAGCTTGTTGTTTGAGAAGGTTATATAGAAACTTTCTGTTGAGCATTTTCTAATTTCTTTCTCAGACACAGAATTTCTTCTTCCGGCTTCTCTTGTTCTCGAGTTTTATCTTTGATTTGCTGAAGTAACATATCTTCTATCTTCTTGGCTTCTTCAAGATTTACCTTCAGCTGCATGAGGACTTCTGAATTTTGTTCTTCTTTCACACATTTTAGGATAATCTCTTTTTGTTTTCTGCATTTTAGTTTGAGTCTGTCAATCTCCTCCAGAGCACTTCTTAGCTCCCCCTCAAGGTCTGCTTCCCCTTCTTCTTCTTCATCTTCTAGTAGGAGTCCCTCAAGATCTTCTATGGCCATCAATAAAAATTCTGAGGTTCCTTCTTCACTTGAGGGTTCATCTGAGTCTTGAGATGCACTGCTGTCTTGCTGAGCATAGAAGGATTTTCTGCTGAATTTCTTTCCTTTCTGCCAGAACTTTGATGTGTCTTTCTCTGATTCTTGAGCTTGATTTCTTACTTTCTTGTGAGGACATTTAGCGGCATAATGTCCAACTCTTCCATAGTTAAAGCATTTGAAGGGAAGTTTACCTTTGTATCTACCTGAGCCTCTATCCAATTTCTTGACAAATTTAGCCTCTTCTTCATCAGAGCAAGAGCATATTTCTTCCTTTTCTTCTTTCCTTTTTTTTTGTTTTGAATGTTGCTTCCCTTGTACTTGGCTTCTTCTGTGGGAGCCTCATTTCATAGGCTGTTAGATTTCCAAGTATCCGGTTCATGGTCAAAGTCTCCCAATCCACTGTCTCTTCTATTGCAGATACCTTGGGATTAAATCTGGATGGGAGTGATCTTAGAATATTTTGCACAACTATACTTTCTGGTATGGTTTCTCCAAGAGCTTTCATATTGTTAACAATTTCTGCAACTTTTAAGAAGAAGCTGCCAACATCTTCATCATCATTCATTTTAAGTTTTCAAACTGGGCTCTATATACTTGAAGTTTGGCAGTTTTTACTTTATGGTCTCCCTCATGTATGCCTTCAAGAGTATCCCATATTTTCTTGGCAGTGTCTTTGTGCATTACTTTAATAAACTCTGCTTCACATAATCCATTCAGGATGGCATTCATGTCTTTTGCATTAGCTACAAAGCTTTCTTTAGCTTCTTTTTCTGTATCAGTTGACTTCGGGGCATATCCTAATTCCACAGCAGCCCAGACTTCTATTCCTAGAGACATTATGTATGTCTTCATTCTGATTTTCCAGAAAGCATAATTTTCACCGGTGAAGAAAGGGGCTTTATTGGTTGAGCATCCTTCTTTACTAGCCATCTTGGGAACCTAGGATCTCCTTTCAGTTGTTAGACTTGTACAAAGGAACCGGCTCTGATACCAATTGTTGAATCTCTAATTAAACTGAGAGGGGGGGGGGGTGAATCAGTTTAATACATTCCTGATCTTTTAAACTTTTCAATAAACTTATTTACACCTTCATTTCAAACTCTATTTAATGTGAGAGTAATCTTAGAATGTAATATGAAAGTATTAGTTTAATAGAGCAGTAGACTTAATTTGAGAGCAGCAGGTATTAAGCAAATGATACATATCAGATCAATACATAAATATCATGCACGGAGACACCAGATATAAGTGGAAACCCATAAAGGGAGAAAACCACATCTTATTATTGTTGTGATGCAAAGGCAAGCTCCAACTCCCTCTCACCACTGTTTTTCTGCATGCACCAACCTACAGGAGGCTCCTACCTCAATTCTGCAAGCTACAACTTGCAAGAAAGCACCAACTCCCTTCAGTTTTCTGCAGGCACCAACCTACAGGAGGCTCCAACCTCAGTCAGCTACAACTGACGACTATCAAGCTGCAACTTGATAGGGAAGCTCCAACTTCCTCAATTTATCAACCTGAAAGTTTGCTGATTTACCTCAGATATCAGCTCTGTTCTGTAGCTTCTCCTTCTATTCTTCTTTTCTTAATCTTCTCTGTCTTACTCTTCTATATTCTGCCTTCTCTCGATTTACTCTCTCTTAAAAAAAAACTCACTCTGCATATCAAGATGATATTATTTATAGATTTCCTCACATGACTGTTTGTATTCTGCTTGGAATTCGAAATGGAAAGTCATGTCTCTTTTCCTTTTGCCTTCTCACTCCTTTTATCAGCTTACTCAGAAATTATAACTGTAGGTGTCAATTTTAACATTACAGTGGGAGTTTGTTTTCTCTCGGAGACTTGCCAATGCATCACAAACAATAAAAATTTAAATAAAACATTTACATTCAAATTTAAATGAGAACTCCAGCTCCACTCATTTAGTCTTTTGAATTGGTACGCATTTGTCTTTTCTGTGACTGTGTTTTATCTTCTTTCGGATCTGTTTGCTCTTCTGTCCTCTGCTGTGGTGTAACTGCTGCATATGTGTAAATTTTCCTTTTATATCCGCTGACTGTAAATCTGGAGGAATTCCAATCCCTTTTATGCCATTAGTGTCTTGTTGATGTGGCAGGTTCTGCAGGCCGGAACATACATATATCACAAGTGTTAATAATCGCCCTCCCGTAAAGCTAAGGTCCGTGGGTCTAGAGACCACGCGGCTTATCGCAACCGTGTTATATATATAACTCAATAACCATTATATATCATATGTGTTATGCCCCGGATCATATTCAAACGTTATTCAACATATATAATATATACAATTTATTTGCAAATAACCCGACGTCCATAAGGATTGGCTGCCAATACGATTAGACCTGGAACTCAAGTTGTATATGAGTCGTAGTTTATATACCAATCGGGTCCGGATTTCCAATCGCAATCGCAACTCTTATATTCTCCGATGCGATTGACCATTGTCGATGCGATTGACCATTTCCGATGCGATTAGAACCTGGAGCTGAAATCTTTGTTAATCATAATTTGTAAGTCCATCGGGTCCGAACTCTTAATCGCAATCGCAAGTTCTTTAATATGTGTTGCGATGGTTTGTTTCTTTCCGATGCGATTGGAACTGGACTTCAAACACTTTGTTAAACATGGTTTATAGACCCATCG